>OX123182.2:84725397-85247763 GCA_944739405.2 Euclidia mi | reverse complement strand
AAATTAAAAATAATTATTGACGAATTAGACGAAAATGCTTGCATTGGGTGAGTGGTAGAAAAATGCGAAAGTCCGTGGTCGTCACCGATTTTTACTTACGCCTAAGAAAGACGGTAAACTAAGGTTTTGTTTAGATAGTCGGAAACTTTAATTCTATTACTAAAAAAGACGCGTACAAACTACCTTACGTATCCGAAATTTTAGACAACCTTAGGAACGCTAGATATCTAAGTAGTATAGACTTATCTAAGTCCTTTTGGCAGACGCCTCTTCGCGAATGTGATCGTGATAAGACTGCGTTCTATGTGCCTACTAGAGGAACATTTAGATTTGTGACTATGCCGTTTGGTTTAACGAATGCGCCTGCGACACAACAGCGTTTGGTGGATCACTTGTTTACGAACAGTCCTGAGTTCGAAAACTCTGTATTCGTTTTTTTAGATGATATCGTGCTTATATCGCCATCCTTTAATGCTCATGTGTCACTATTAAATAAGTATACGAAAAATTAAAATCGGCCAACCTTACCATCAACTTGGAAAAATCTAAATTCTTCCGTGATGAATTGAAGTACTTGGGCTACGTAGTAAACTCTAAAGGATTACAAGTAGACCCATGTAAGGTGGAAGCCATTCTTCAATATGCTACGCCTAAGAATAAAAAAGAAGTCAAAAGGTTCTTAGGCATTGCATCATGGTATCGGCGATTTATACCTAATTTTAGTACTATTGCCCGGTCCGCTGAACAAACTTACCTCTACCGGTAAGAAAGCCGCACCATTTCAGTGGTCGGTGGAAGCTGATGACTCGTTTTGTAAACTAAAACAATTGTTAAGCTCCGCACCAATATTATCGTGTCCCGATTACGAGAAACCTTTTCAAGTTCACACAGATGCGAGTGCGAGCGGCATCGGTGGTTTACTTACACAAGAAATAGATGGCGTGGAACTACCTATCGCTTACATGAGTAGGTCACTAAATGCACAGGAACAAAACTACAGTATAACAGATCGGGAGACATTAGCAGTTCTAACAGCCCTCGAATATTGGCGCTGTTATTTAGATAACGGGTTAAAGTTTGTTGTGTATACTGACCATTCCGCACTGAAATGGTTCCTAAACTTGAGCAACCCGACTGGTAGATTAGCTCGGTGTCGGTTCGTCTGTCAGCCTTCAACTTCAAAATAAAGCTCGGCGCGGTGCGGATAATATTATAGCCGATGCGTTATCACGATCCCTACCTGTAAATATAGTTAACGCGAATAATAATAACGTGAATGACCCTAATGTTAACACTGATCAATGGTATTCAGCCACCTACAATGGTTGTTTATCTTCGCCTAATGACTATCCAGACTATTCCATTAAAAATAATAAATTATATCGGTTGATTAAATCTAGGTGTATGCTACGTAAGGAGTTCGAATGGAAAGAAGTACTACCTTCTTCTGATCGAAATAATGCCATATAAGAGAACCATGCCGAACCCACTTCGGGGCATTTCGGTATATTTAAAACTTACAAGCGCTTAGCACTGCGTTACTATTGGCCCAAAATGCGCGATGACGTAGTTAAGTTCATAAATTCTTGCGACACTTGTATCGCGCACAAACATCAGAACCACGCACCATTGGGAACCATGGGACGACCCAAAGTGTGTTCACGACTCTTCCAAACCATTAGTGTAGATTTGGTGGGCCACTACCCGTCACAAGAAAACAAAACGCCTACATCTTCGTAGTAACTTGTTGTTTTAGTAAATACTGTCTACTTTTTCCTATCAGGCGCGCAACTGCTGAAATAATAACTAATATTTTGGAAGAAAAAATATTTTTAGTTCATGGTATACCATCTACAATTATATTGGACAATGGTAAACAGTTTGTCAGTGCTACTTTTAAAAGCTATGTTGCGCAAGTACAAAATCCCTAATCTTCATTATACTCCTAAATATTCCCCACATGTCAATACGGTCGAACGCTATAATAAAACCATTGGTTCTACCTTAGCGGCGTTTGTAGGAAATGACCAGAGATTATGGGACACTCTCGTACCTAAGGTGCAGTTTGCATTAAATACTGCAGTTAATGAAGTCACGGGCTAAACACCTAGTTTTTTAGTCTATGGACGTGAACTAGTTCCATGCGGCTCACACTATGTCGACACAGACGCTGATGATATAGTATACATACCTAGGGACGATTACGCAGAAAACATAGGTCACTTATCAGGCATATTTGACAAAGTTCAGGCACTCCTCATTCAAGCTCATGCTAGGAATTCCCAAACGTATAATTTACGCCGTAAACCAGCTGAGTTTAATGTGGGAGACACTGTGTGGAAACGGACTTTTTATCAGAGCGACAAGGATAAGTCCTTCTGTAAGAAACTAGCCCCTAAATTCGTGAAGTGCACAGTGATTAATAAAAAGTCACCTCTCGTTTACGAGTTGTCGGACGCGTCTGGAAATTCTATTGGGTTTTGGCACATTAAGGACCTAAAACTTATACACTATGGTGCCTAACTATTTGTTACAAACCGTAGAAGACTTTCCCTTCCTTCTCTCTATATGCCGTCTTAGCTTGGACAGTAGCGGACTCATAGACCTAACGCAGCTAGTCGGATTTTCCTTGTTAGCCACGTAAAATCCTCTCCTAAGGCGGGCGGTATTGTAACGTATGTCCGGTACTTACCGCGTTGCGTCACAGTACCGCCCATACGCTCGGCCAATCAGAGAAAGCCATCGTCCGCACTCGCAAAGCCTGACCAAATATGGTCATAAACGGACTCCCAGCCTGATGTAGGGCCCGGTATATAAAGGGGCCGACAGAGAGGCCGGCACCGCTACTCTAACGTCGCTTCTACTATAACTAAGCGTACCTACTGACCCTACGTCGTATTTACGTGTATCCTGGTCCCAGCTACGGGTAAGCACTACATTTACTGCGTTAGCGTACTGCCCATCTCTCTACCTGCTAGCTGAGGCCGGCTGACGCCGCCTGCCTGACTCTATTGGTTGTGGCTCTCCTAATGCTGTCTTCCTTCAGGTTCCAGGTTTACCTTAAGCTTCGGGCTACACTACCTAGACCGCTACACCTGCTGCATCGCCATCGGCGTCACCTCTGCCGAAGAGTCTGGCCTGCCCTGCTCATCGTACTCACACCGCCGGCGTCTGCCAGCTGAACCAACGGCCTGCGAGGATCTGCCCGCTACGCCCAGCCCTTCGAGCAACCTGCCCTGCACACTACCGGAGGGAACAGCGTGGGGGACTGCAGCCTTTAGTGTTCAGGCCAGTGTCGTGTTGTTGGTCGGTCATACTCGTGGCAAGGGAAGTGAGACAATACTCGGCAATTAAACGCATAGAACCTTTTCTGCGTTTTACTACCAGAACCCGTTACACACGTTGGTTGCACATTTGTATAACTGTCTATTGTTACATATTTAATTACCATACTGTAATGTGTAGTTACACATTACAGTATTTTTTCCTCAATAAAAAAAATAAAAAATAAATATAAAGTAATTAAAACGTCGTAACGAAGTTCACCCTAGGATTGATCCTCATAGTCTGGTCTATTGGAAACATGCTGGCGAAAAGCCAATTTAAAGTAACTGAAATATTTGATTCTTATTTGCATAATATGTAATTGTAATAATAAGCTGGTCAACTTGGTGTCTAGGGTGTTTTCTTTTTTAAGTATTTTATTTTTAGGTGTCCGGTTGAAAAATCCTGATGGAGTCCTTTCGCCCTGAGGGAAGGGCGATGGGGACTGTCAGACTCTTACTGACTAAAATCCAAACCCTGTTCCTCATGTACTCGTGTGTCGGAGGGTCGAGCATCGCCGAAGCATTCGTCGCTACCCCCCGACGGGCAGATTGGCCCGCCAGATGGTCTGGCGGGCCACGAACAAAACCCCATTGGCGGCAGATGAAGGTGTTGGGCTCCGCCGCCAAAACACCCAGCAGCCGCAGAGGATAGGGAGGACGGCAACCTGGCAACACCGCATCTCCTCTTCCTCTGCGGCCCCACCGCGACGCATCAATGGTGCGCCCCCATTTGGTCGCGGGAGATAGGGCGCGCGGTAACGTAACACCGACACGCCTCTCCCCCGCACCCGCACCTTTGGACGCATTCTGCGCAGGCCTCTCCAAGCCCACGCGGAGCGTACAGTCCCGGGATCTCTCTTAGCTTCACCGCGGGTGTCCAAGTCATGGTTACTGAGCCCGCCACCACGACAAGGTGGAGATCCCACAGAGGGGGAAATGTGCTTAACCTGGCTTCTTACCTTGACTTCTCACTTGTAATCTGTTGTGTTTGTATTGTCCTGTAATTACTTACATATGAGGCCATAAATGATTAAAGTAAATGAGTAAAGTGAAACTTGGTAGATTAAAATTTAAATTATTGCGAATGGTGTAATAACTGCTTACCCATTTGGCTGACCGACGTGATTCCATGTTTGCATAATAAAATATATTATAACATTTACTATTTAAATATTCACTTTATTCCTGCATTAATGTAAATTAAGGGGTACAATATTTGTACAAAAGCGGTTATTGAAAACAGGCCAATAACATGAGCAATTTATTCGAATTATTAAAATAGCCATTAAATCCATATCATAGCTGTTACTCGAATAAGTTGTGATCTACAGCTGTTGTTGAATTGTATTTATATGTAAGCCGATGTGATTACTGCCACTACATATCATACTGGGAAAAGAAATCCTTATTTTTCATATGTTTATCTTGCATTTGCCTTTTGCGTCATTTGCAACAGTAAATTACATTGAGGCATGTGGAAGATTAATCTGGGAGGTGAGGAGATAATCGGGCTCTGGGCGGCGGCGGTGGAAAGGGTGCGCGTTGACGTCCGCATTATTTAGTTGAGCATTATATCAACGTTCCTGCGATGCTCCGTCCTCAGCTCAAATTAAATGAACCTTCATTCAAGTATCTCGATCACTTGCTCCACTTTATTCTGCTCGGTCAAGCTACCATTGCACATTTTCGTCTCTTTAAAAAAGGTATGAAAAGAAAACGAGGGCCCTAAGTTATTGTTATAGTTATGACCGTGAAATTGAACCCGTTATTATTATCTTTCCTCGAAATTTAAAAAGCTTCGGCAGAACGGACTATCAAACGTCGCCCTTGTTAGGTATCAATTTAATCATAAGCATAGCTTCGAGCTCCATGGTTATATTAATGTTGCTTCATTTCCAGCAAAATCCATTCGGGATGAAATTAAATTAGGGGGAGATTGAAATAACCTGACCGAGATGCCAATGGAATATTGCCGTAGCTTAAGAGTTTTTGAACTAAGTTCAATTTGGATCTCTCCTAACAAAAAATACCGATGCCTTTGTAATTTACATTCAGTGAATTGCGTGTCAAATTGTCAATAAAGATTTGAGAAACGGATCCACTTACATTTTTGTAATATGTCTGTATCTACTCGAGTAAAATTGTAATGAAGTTGTTGGTACTATTTAAATGAATTCGGAGTCTCTATTGGAATGTTACTCTATTACTGATTCAAGTACGGGCTCGTATTTTTAATGATTGGCAAATACATTTATTGCGCAGTATTCCTTTAAAGTGGTTTGGCTTTTTCACATACATTTTGAGTCCTCTTTGTATTTGAAAAGTATTTGAGCACCACTGACTTCGAAGTTATGTGCGTATAGAATTGTTAATTATTGCTTGCCCCAAGTCTCGGAGTGCAAGTTAAGCCGTCGGTTTTGGCTGTCATGATGATCTTTGCCAGTCGTTACAGAGCTTCAGTACCTCGAAATAAACTGAAAGTAGTCTAAACCATCGAATCGAAGTCGAAGTCGCTCTTTGGAAAAGCTTATATTCTGCCAAATCCGGTTAGACTAGTAAGGCTGAAACTGGGATAAGGTTACGAAGTAAAACTACTTAGTAATCTGTGGATAAGGGTAGGAGGATGATGACCGCCAGATATATACATAAACTTGTCATATTAAAACAGGTACGATTATTTATTAGTACTAATGTTTATATGTAAATTGATATTTACTGTGTCGATTTATAGTTCGTGTGCCGGCTCTGGAATATGTTGCAGTAGGTATGCCACTGTCTAATTTATCTTAATAAACAGAGAATAAATAGAGTGTGTTTCATCAAACAAACTTGTCAGTTTTATGATATTATTATTTATTCTGTAAATATGTAAACATAACTAACATTGGATTGTATAAATTGATTGAAATCTAAACAAGTCTGTTCTGAGACTTATTTAATATTAAAAGATCCAACTAGGAAAAGTAGTGTCTTTACAATTCCTGATAGTCAATATCTGCATAGCCTTAAGTAGGTCAAATGAAGGTAGAAATAAGCTCAACTTGAATGAAGCACGTGCTGCCTTTAGAATTTACTTTCTGTGCTTCCTTGAGGCTTACGGTCTTTATACTTTGTAATATTTTGTGATCTATTTTTGGAAATGGTTGGAGTAAATACTTAGTTCCAATATTATTATATTTGAAGTCCATGTTTTCTTTCTGACGTTGATCAGCTTTTAAAAATCTTTGCAGGTGTACAAGTCATTCTAAGTGGTTTCTGTGGGCGTTACCTGCGGCGTCCCCAAAATAAGTACCTATTCTATAATGCCGGAACAAATATAATGCTCGACGATAAAAAATAAACTCAATTTGACATACACGAATAGTTTACAAACACAGCCTTTGACTTAACATTCGGTTTACTAGTAGGCATATTGTCAGGTTCCAATCTCTTAATTTCAAGCTTCACCGTCGGAAGAGCTCAATGGTACTGTATTATCATTTAATATATTAATATGAAAACTTAATAGTCAAGTTCTTTGGTGACACAAAAACGAGTAGTGGGCTTTTTAAAAAAGCTTACACATGACATAACATAACTTCGCGCCTTTTATCACCGAAGGTTTCATTTCGCCAGTTATGTTTCGGTCCCAAAGTAATAGGGGGCGAGCCTATTGCCATCTACCGGGCACATTTTTAAGCGAGCGATAATTAACATTTTTTATACACACATAACTTCGAAAAGTCAGAGGTGTGTGCCCGTGGTACCTGGGGATCGAACCCGAGACCATCGTCTCGGCAGTCCGTTACGTACACACTGGGCTATCGCCGCTTTTAAAAAAAAATAAGCTTATTGGATTATATTACACAGTAAGGTGCAAGTCGTCTTTCAAAAAGTCATAAGCGTCGTGTCAGGATTACTTTAGCCACGTTAAGTCCACTTATATATAAGCGAACACGATCCTGAGGGCAGTCAATTAAGTCGTGGCTTGAAGCTCACGCTATTACGATGTCCCACGTTGAGTTGACGATATTGTTGCTATATTTAGTTTACTTTATGAAAGATGGACTTTGTGGGATACACACAAAGTTGTAGTGCTAAGATATTAGAGGATATAAAATGGGAAATGTAGATGTATATATCACCGGCAAATAACACAAACCGTAAATTTAAAAATTTTCTAGGAAATTTAAAAAATTTCGTAGGATTCTAAACGAGAGATAAATTGAATTACTTTACGCAAACATTTCCGTAAATTTATCAATTTGGGACGTCTCGTTGTCAATATATAAACTGACGGAAATCCATTCGTAAGTTTCTACACGGTTCGACCAATCACAGAATAGCTTTTAATTTTACGCTTCTTTAAGACACGGCAAATCACACAATGCTCTCTGATTGGTCGGTCGGTGATAATGATTGGTCGATCAATTCAACTCAATAGGTTATGTTAGGTTTTCTTGAGACCCTGAACACAAAAATTGTTTATAAAGGACCATGAGTCAAATTGGGCTCAGTGTCCAACAGAGTTATGGCACAGGTATGCCATTGTAAAGAAGAAAGAAAGAAAGAAAAACTATTTATTTGTCACAGAACACAGAAAAAATGTAACATATAAAATAAAACATCGCAAGCCTTCAGAGTAATATGTGTCATATAGGTGCACACTCAGCTTTAATGTTGCATTGTGGTAGTATCCACAATACAACGCTGGTATTCTGTGTGCACAAAGGATAAAGGATTTTGTTTGTACTAAAACTGAAATTAAACTACAGTTTACGGATTTTATCGCGATGTATTGGTTTCACTGAGTTATTACATTTGAAACTAATGATCTAGAAACTACATTTTTAATTTATTACTAGCCGACGTTTCGAATTCTTTACAGAATTCATGTTCACGGCAGACTGAGGTGATATTTGTCTTTTTCTTGAATGTATAAGTTATCTCAAAGTACCCGAAAATTTTTCAACTACTGGTGTTACTATTTACGCAGAATGAGCTCACAGTGTCCTTAGGTCTTCTGGTGACTTTGTCCTTCTTGGGTTTCATTAGCCTTATGACAGGGTCCCAAGCTGGAGGAACATTCCAACCATCTTCCCTATTGAAATTAGGGTGTTTTTTAATTTCAATAGCTTCTCGTATCATCCTTGGAAGAAAACGATGTTCTTTTGCGAGTATCTATGGTTCATCAAATCGCAGGTAGTGGTTGGGACCTTGTTCCACATGTTCACACACAGCAGACTTTGTTGAGCGTTTATGTTTTATGTCAGCTATATGTTCTTTAAGTCGAATGCTTATGCTTCTCTTGGTTTGTCCAATGTATGAGAGCCCACATTCACAGTCAATTTTGTAGACACCGGCCTCTTGCAAGGGTAACTGACACTTGACAGTTCTGTTGGTAATAATTGACTGATCTTCGTTGGCGGCTTGTAGTAAGTTTTGATTGAAGCTCGCTTCAAGATGAAGCCAATTTTGTCGGTCACGCCCTTGATGTATGGGATGTATGGGAGGACAGCAGGTTGTCTTTCTACTGTGGCTGGTTTTTCTTTCTTCTGGGATCTGTGACAGTGGCGCGGCGGTCGGAGCTTGTTGTCTTGCAGAACTTGCCTGACATGTTGAAGCTCTGCGTCCAGGTGTTTCTTGTCACAGATCCCGCGGGCTCTCTGAAACAGAGACATTCCTACAGTAGCTAACTGTTTAGGATGGTGGTGAGATTCACCGTTTAAATACCTATTTGTATGGGTCTTTTTCCTATACACAGTATGGCTTAATGAGTTGTTTTTATTCCTGATGACAAGTACATCTAAGAAAGCTAAAGAATTGTTTGCCTCTAATTCCATTGTGAATTGTATTTGGTTATTAATAGAATTAAGATGGTTTAGGAAAGCATTAACACTATCTGTTGGTAAAATTGTGAAAGTATACTTTGAGATAACTTATACATTCAAGAAAAAGACAATTATCACCTCAGTCTGCCGTGAACATGAATCCTGTAAAGAATTCGAAACGTCGGCTAGTAATAAATCAAAAATGTAGTTTTTAGATCATTAGTTTCAAATGTAATAACTCAGTGAAACGAATACATCGCGATAAAATCCGTAAACTGTAGTTTAATTTCAAAGTGTAACATTCGCGTAAACCCAAGAAGATACTATGTACTAAAATTGTTACTACCAGCACCACCTTCAATTCCATTGCAGAAAAAAGATATGCACTTAAATAGATTTTGTAGAAAAATACAATTATTAGTCATAAAACTGTTATTATAACAATATGCTGTCGGTCCCGGCTCTTGTCTATGGATAAGGGTCGTTAGGCCATGTCGGAGGCCTTGGGGCGGTCTGAAAACTCCGACACCAGAGTTAGCCACACACTCACACGAAAAACAAACAAACATTGTAACAATATATTCATACTTTAAAATCAGTGGCGTAGCTAGCTTGCGTGGCACCCGGGGCGGAAGTCGGCGGTCGACGTTTTCCTTTTTTTTTTGATATCTAACAATTACGGGCTAATTGCCCCTGAATTGTAGTGCTGAGCTAGTGCCTTGTGTTATATGTTTGTTCATTGTTTTTAAAGTCGAGTTTGACCCCAAAAAGGGTGATATACGGAGCGGACCGGCCCCACCGCCCCCTCTCCCTTCCTACGCCACTATTTAAAATAATGGTAAACAATAGATGCGCTTGCGCCCGTGTGATTTACAACACTCTCCTTCCCTCTCACACCTCTCGGACGCCTGCCCGGGTGCCCGTCTGCTCTCAGTCAGTCGACTCGTGATTCTCATGGTTTTATTTGTGTGTCCTAAAACAGGACAGGTTAGAAGAACCCTGAACCGAAGAGCATGCATGAGGAATCTGATGGGAGTAAATGAAGTAAGAGAGATATGTCAGGATCGTTGCAAATGGCGTTCCGTAGTCTCTGCCTACCCCTCCGGGAAACAGGCGTGAGTCTATGTATGTATGTTTTCTGTGTGTTTTCGTGTATCCTCTCGGCACATACAATTAAATCCACCAGCAGGTCACCTAAACGATATTATCTATATATTAAAAGAATTTGTGTTTTATAATACGAGTCGGCCAGCCCGTTCTACGCAACCGATTCGCATGATTTTGTTTTTAATGAGAGCTCTTGCTGCATAGATTTGTCATCAAGCATTAGAAATTACCTAACTTGCACATTCATCAAGTTATATGCAAAAACAGTTTTCTCCCATACATTTTTTACGTTTTCGTAGCCGTAGTCAATGTCTTTCTGCTTCTTTAAATCTGGTTCTCTTTGAGGTAGGCGTTTCGTTATAGGCCTAAAACACGCGCTGAAAAGAGCTCTTTCATTTGATGGTATGCTCATTTAAATTGGGTAAGTTTGAAGGAAGATAAGTGTGGACATTGAACTTATTTTTCAATATTTTCCTATAAATTTCTTAAGATTCCATTGCTTTCTCTCTACATGGACGGTTCTAAATTCAAAAATATTTTTATGGCATCTAATAAGTTCCTTGCGGTAACTGCCAGGAAAAACGTTATGCCTCCTTAAGGTGACCTTGCCTTACTTTCATACGAGTGTGAGTGTGGTGGTGTGTAAAGAAAGTTATACCCGATGTTAGTCAAATTATCACTATAGTGAATTATCGCTGATGGCAGGTAATATTTCCCGAATGTTACCAGGTAACCCGTAATGTTGGGTGATCTGATCTCTGATGTTGAAGAATTTTTTTTTTCTTACGTTTTATGTTAGGAAAATTTTTGTGTTTTTAAATTACGGACTTTCTTTGGGCATCTTAATTATTTTAATGTGGAACATATTACAGCGGTTCATAGTACTATTGTCATATAATTATATTATTACAAGTGGTAGTTATGGTAGAAATTGTAGCTTTGGTAAAAATAGTAGTTTTGAGAGAAAAGGTAAGTACTTTAGACAGCACCGGCGGTTTTGGTAGAAATGGTAGTTTTGAAAATATGGTAGATATGATAGTGTTAGTGTGGTTAGTGTGAATAATATTTTTGCTACAAATAGTAGTTTTGACAAGAATGGTATTTTCGGTAGGAATAGTAGCTTTGGTAGAAATTGTATTTTTGACATATATCGTAGTTTTGGTAGCAATGTTACTTACGATTGCTACCAAAGCTACCATTCCTACCAAAGCTACCATTCCTACCAAAGCTACCATTCCTACCAAAACTACAATTTCGACCAAAACTATAAACGTCATTATTACATTTCACACCCATACACAAAACAAAATAAATCGTGCTTCTCACAGAAATATTTAGCTGGATAACAGAAATAAAACCTATTTTCTTACTTATAAAAAAAAGTTGTTTATCTATATTTTTAATTTTGATGGTAAAATATTGACAGATAAAGAAAAAAATGAAGCTAGCGTAAGTTAGTTACATAAGTTTCTGATTTAATAACGTATTTTTTGTGAGTTGTTGAACTCAAATTCAAACTCAAAATCCTTTATTCATTTAGATCACAAAGTGACACTTATGAACGTCAAATTTAAACATTATTACTGTATGCTTCTACATTTACATTTACTGCCACGTTCGCAATGCAATAGGTAGAACCATGAGAAAGAACGGGCAATAAAACTCACGGTCACTCTTTTTCATCGCCAGGTTTTTAATAATACATAACAATTAAACTTTTGTAAGGTGCTGCAACTGTGATACCTTCTATTTTACTTGTATATATTTACTTTACATGTTGTGTTTTCAATTATAATGATGGTTCTTGGAAGGAAATTAAAAAATGCTCAAAGAAAGTTTGAACAAAGAATCTTGGTCAATGACACGCCCTGTTGGAGATTTGGTACCGGATGATCCTCCTCCTGCTAAAAAAATACGGGTGGAAACGGATTCAGATTTGATGAATTCTACCATCAACAATTTTCAAGTAATTTCCATTCTTGGTGACGGTAATCGCTTATTCAGCGCAATTTCTTATTGTTTATATGCAAGTGAGAATGAACATTATGAAATTCGTTTGGCCACTGTTGATAACATTGTCAATAAGTGGGATGTATATAGTAACTTCATTGTTGGGGACGAAGCATATGGCCAGACCATTACAAATGCAACAGATTACAAACGTGTGATGGGTGCCAATGGACAGTACGCAGGGCATGCTGAACTTCAGAGTGTAAGTGAGCTATATCTCGAGTGTCAATTCAGAGTTCACCTGGAAAACAGTAATACGATTACTGACTATGGTACTGGCGAAATTGTTCATAACTTGCTATTTTCTGGGCACCTGGACGAAGGACATTACAGTGTCCTAATGGAAAGAATGGTAGGGCAGCACAGTCATATTGAAGATTTTCTTTCGTCAATGTTCAGTTATACATATTATATATATACCTATTGCGCGGCAAACCATGCCAAGGTGGAAATTTCACGATACCTAAGGAGCAACGCAAAGCCAAGGTTGTGATAATAGAAGTTTTGTGATATATGTATATATTTTTGGTAAAAATATCATCTTTTACTTATTAGATAAGGCTACAATGTACTCATCATGCCTATATGTAAGAGCTTTTTTATAATATTAAAATATGCTGTGGAGCAGCACGGGTCCTCTAGTTATTGATTGAAAAGTTAATAAAAATATTTTTGACTATTAGCAGCTGTTTTATTTTTTATGTATTCTTTGCCTTGTTGGTCTCGCGGCATAAATGTGCGCGTGGGATTGGGAGGTCTCGGGTTCGATTACTGGGTCGAGCAAAGTGTTATTGGGTTTTTCCGTTAGGAAATTCTCAGTAACAGTACGGAGTCTGGTAAAATGCCCGGTACGGCAATATTCTCGCCCCCAATTACGTGGGACCTAAAAATTCCTGGCGAAATGTGGGTGTAATATTTCACCTCCGCCTACCCCTTCGGGGAAACAGGCGTGAGTCTATAAAAAAATAGTATTCTTTGCACATTGAATTAAAACTAGATAAAGATGTAAAACAACAAAAACTACAAAGCCATAACAGCATTACTTTGCAGGATTATAGTTTATTTATGGTAGAAAAAAAATATTTATAGCAAAATAACCCCATGGATTCTTCGCAAAAATGAGTGTATATCTTTATATTTAGTGCTTTACAAGTATATTCAAAGTGGTCTCATCTCTGTTGGAGGGTGAGCCCAGGCTTCATGTATTTTCGCCCATGGTCCTTTCCTAGGAAATTTATAAATTTACGGTTTGTGTTATCTTCCGGTGACATACACATATATATTACTCCACTATTTAGACTCGTCTCAACCATGAACCAACGCTTACAAATAAATGTAATGGTTGACTAACTTAAACTGATTCATTTGTAAACCGTAGTAACCGTTAATGATTGAAAATAATCAAGACATCGGGATATAAGTTTTAATTGCCTCGGTATAAAGCAGAGTGCCAAGTGTTGTGAGTTGGATTCCCCACTACTAGATATGCGTGAGGATAAGGTGAGTGGTCCGCAGCGATTTGTTTCGGCTTTCAAAATAAATAAATAGTTATAAAATCAAAAAATGTCATAAAACAACTCAAATGTATTTATGAATGATGATGGACTGAGTCAACCTCGAGCTATAAGTATACTCAACTTGGTTTTGTAGTACAGATCTACCTAGAAGTAAGATAATTCTTTAATTTGTAATCGCTGAGAAAAAACGGCTCGTAAAGTATCCACCTCGCCTTAATACTGATGAGAGATTAAGTACGCGTTTCTTTTATGTTGAGGGCAAAAATGTAGATTCACACTAATTACCATTAATGTTTGTTAATAAAATTGTACGAAACCTTTCTTTGAGCGCCAGGGAGATTTACAAAATATTATTTTGTTCGGTCTCTTTGCCGCGGCTGTGAGAAAAACTATGAATTTTAATATGCTCACTAATGACGGTATGCTTAACATTTAATTTTTAATCATATTGATGTGTAAATTATCGTTATTTTTCTTTGTAATGTTATAATGTTAATTTTAAAGGTAATATAATATGTAGCCTAAATAAAAACGTTATAGATCTTGTAAGCATCTTTCTAGATAAAAGCATTTATTTTCTTCAGTGTCGAAGAAAGTTAAAGTACCTATCATCTTTATAGATGGATTAAAAAATAATTAACAGATGTTTTTTTAAATGTAACATTTAAAAAAACATCTGTCAATTATGCATCTGTCAAAAATAGCTTTATGCTTTTGTTCTTAATATAAAATTTGAGTATAACATGGTCTTCATTCTCTTAGCGTTATCCCAGTTTCAGTCTGGGGTCCGCTTTCTAGTCTAACCGGATTTGGCTGAATATTAGCTTTTCCACGGAGCGACTGCCTGTCTGACCTCCGCAGCCCGAAGGGATAGCGATATTCCATGGTTTAGACTAGTGTCAGTTTATTTAGAAGGTACTGACGCCCTGTAACGACTGTCAAAGATCTTCATAACAACCGGGACCGACGGCTTAACGTGCTCTCCGAGGCACGGGACAAGCGATAATTAACAATTCAATACGCACATAACTCCGAAAAGTCATTGGTGCGCGCCGTGGATTCGAACCTGATACCCTCTGCATGGCAGTCTGTTGGTATATCGACTCGGCTATCGCTTGAGTATAACATGGTAAGTTAAATTATTCGTAAAATTCACGTAATGGCAAACTTGAATTTTACTTTATTCATAACAATTAAGAAATTAGATGTTGACCTTCTCTACATGGAATAAATCAAAGTTTGTTTTCTGTCTGTCTGTCCCAATGTATCCTCATATCTTTAAAACTACGCAACGGATTTTAATGCGGTTTTTCAATAGATAGAATGATTCAAGACGAAGGTTTATATCGATACCTTTGGGTAGAAAGAGAGCAGGCAAACAATTTTTTTTTACCTAAAAATTCATAACTTTTTTCTTTTTGAAGTTATAAAAAAAATATCTATGAGAAAGTTTCTTAAAATTTGCAAATGAAAAAGGTTAAATCATTTAAACCTATCTATCTTCTTTAGTTTTAAAGTTAGTTTGGATTTACCTCTAAGAAAAAATCAATTCCTGGTTAATACACCCCATGAAAACGTAGTTTAAAAAACCTGTATAGGTTGTATATCCATTTTTGGTAAGCTTGTAGTCACATTTACTGTCGTACAAAACCCATATATGCAGTTCTCATAATAATAATAATTCATTTATTCGCAAGAAAATGGTACATTGACAGATGTTTATAAATGTTTGGTTACAGCATATTCTGCCCCTTGGGGCGTGCGAATTGAGTGCAGTATACGGGGACTACATGGGAAAATAAAGAACAAAAAAATATTAGAAACACAACAATGAGTGGCATATGAAACAAAATAACATTTTACTAATAAGCATCGGTGATAATATTAGTTGCCTAGGGCTTTATCTTCTAGATATTCCTTGACACTATAATAGGTTTTATTTAATAGTACATTAAAAAGTTGTTTTTTAAAATGGGATATAGGTAACAATTTGATACTTAGCGGAATATGCTTATATATTTTAATTGCCATACAGTACATATTCCGTGTGGTTGACGGCATAGAATACAAATGTCACCACCCCCTATCTTCCCGTGGGTGTCGTAAGAGGCGACTAAGGGATAACACGATGCAAATACCATCTTTGCGTAGAGACGGAAAACTCGACATCAAACCCTATACGACTGCCTCGTTGGCCTCGCGGCATAAATGTGCGCTTGGGATCGGGAGGTCCCGGGTTCGATTCCTGGGTCGGGCAGTGTTATTGGGTTTTTCTGTCACTAAATTCTCAGTAGCAGCACGGAGTCTGGAAATGTGCCCGGTACGGCAATAAGCTCGCCCCTTATTACGTGGGACTAAAGTATATCTGGCGAAAAGTGGGTGTAGAAATACACCTCTGCCTACCTCTTCGGGGATAAAAGGCGTGACGTCATGTATGTGTATGTATGTATGCCATACAGTATGCATTTCTTCTAAATACATACATACATACGTAGACTCACACCTGTTTCCCAGAGGGGTAGGCAGAGACTACGGAACGCCATTTGCAACGATTCTGACATATCTCTCTTGCTTCATTCACTCCCATCAGATTCCTCATGCATGCTCTTCTGTTCAGGGTACTTCTCACCTGTTCTGTTTTTAGGATGTCTCCAATCTGGTCAGAGAACGTCCGCCTAGGTCTTCCACTTCGTCCTGTCCCTTCCACACTTGCCTTATATATCTGCTTCGTCAGTCTTTCGTCATCCATCCTCTCCACGTGCCCAAACCATCTTACCATACCTTTCTCGATGCTTGTCACTATATCTTCTTTTACCCCACAACACTCTCTTATCACACAATTCTTTATTCTGTCAGTCAGAGAAACACCACACATACTTCTCAGTGCCCTCACTTCTACAGCATTTATTCTACTTTCATGACTCTTCTGCCATACCCAACTATCACTACCATACCTAAGAGTAGGTACTAACACCCCTCTATGCATAGACAAACGTGCCTTTTTGGACACGTTTTGGCTATTCACGCCTTCAGAGCTCCATGCACTCTATTATCTGCATTAACTCTTCTTTCAATATATTCTACATTCTTACCATCTCTTGTAAACAGCGTACCTAAATATACAAACTCATTCACTTGCTCCACTTGCTGTCCATCGATCATAACATTACAAGCCGTAACGCATTCCTCCTTTTCAAAAACCATAACTTTCGTTTTACTTACATTCACTTTCATTCCTTTCCTCTCTAACGCACCATGCATGATTGTTACCATCTCCTGCAACTCCTCCGCTGAAGACGCAAGCATAACCTGATCATCAACATAAAGGAGGCATTTGACAAGTAACTCATTCATCCTTAATCCACAATCACTATGTTTCAAATCTTGCAAACAACTGTCCATGAAGAAGTTGAACAGCCACGGCGACGCTACACATCCCTGTCTAACACCTGTGTTGATGGTAAACCAGTCAGCGTATGCCCCGTTTATCCTCACACAAGCTCTAGAATCCTCATAAAGGGATTTCAGAGCTCGTATGAGGCTGCTGTTCACCCCATACATTGACAGTACCGACCACATTTCATTCCTCACCACTTTATCATAAGCCTTTTCCAAATCCACAAATGCGCAGTAGACCTTTTGACCTTTGGCCAAAAATTTCTCGCCTATGCATCGCAAGGAAAAGACTTAATTCGTACACCCCATACCCTTTCGGAATCCCGCTTGTACATCCCATATTTTCTTGTCGGTTACTTTCATAACTCTTTCAATCAGTACCTTCGCATAGAATTTGCCAACAATGCTGAGAAGGCTAATGCCTCTATAGTTTTTGCAGTCTTGTTGCGAGCCTTTTCCTTTATAAAGAGGCACAACTACTGCTGTGGCCCAGTCATCATGTATCCGGCCGGTGCTTCAGCACAAGTTAAATAAACGCTGCAGTTGACTAACTATGATGCCCTGTCCAGCCTTCAGCATTTCGACTGTAATCCTATCATACCCTGCAGCCTTACCTACTTCAAAATCTCATCCACGCCAATATCGATTTCATCATTGCTATCATTATCATTCATTTCACCTGTTGATGTCTCTGTCGCCGTTCTTTCAAATAATCCTTCAAAATACTCTTTCCATCTCTTCAGCACACACGATTCACCATTCAGTATCTTTCCATTCTTGTCTCTGATTGCTGTGTATTCTGAAGATTGAGTTTTTCCTCGAACTGCACGAACGGATTTCCAGAAAAACTTAATGTTTCTCCGAAAGTCGTCAGATAATCTACTATCAAACTCATCTTTCTTTTCCGCTTTTTTCCTTTTAACCATTTCTTTCACTATTCTTTTACACCTAATGTCCTAATCTTTTAGAGAATGGCGACACCGAGAAAATAATCAAGAGAGGGTCTTGGAAAGAATAAAAGTAGAAAATCTAGAGGAGGGAGATGTGGAAGATGAGTATAAACGAAGATTGATAGCAAGATTTGAGAGGTTCGATGGCATAAATGATATGGAAGGATTATGGCATTCCTTTAAAGAAGATGTATTATGTGTAGCGTCTGAAGTATGTGGTGTGATCAAGAGAAGGAAACTACGAAAAGTTAAGAATACATGGTGGGACAAGGATGTACAATCAGCAGTATCAGAACGACTTTTTGGTGTTATGCCGGATAAGTGGGCTCTAAAGAGCCCACTTATCCGGCATAACACCAAAAAGTGGTCTGTATGGATGCCGATCCCGCGAAACACTCTCGTATCCAACACATTCTTTCTCAGTCGTTCATCTATAATTACAAAATCAATCATACTTCTCCTAACATTTTTCGCCTCACGTGTATACAAATGTATCCTTTTGTGATTAAACATGGTGTTTGTCACACAAAGGCTCCACTCCAAACAAACCTCAAGTAGTTCTTTTCCATTTTCGTTCACACTCTTATCACCGAATCCACCTAAAATCTTTTCAAATCCATCTCGCTTTACTCCCACCCATCCATTGAAATCACCTAACAAAATCAATCTTTCATTATCGTTACAGGTCCTCAGAATCTCTTTTAAACTCTCCCAAAACACCTGCCTTTCGTCTTTTTCTTGTTGTGACATACCCGTTACTATATTGACCGGGGCGTGAACCCCTACAATAAGAAGACGAGTAAGTCCTACTTTCATTCTCATCCATAGTAGCCTTGTATTTACACATTCAAACTCTTTTACGCACTCATTCATTCGTGCAGACAGTACTAAACCAACTCCCTTGCAGGCTCTGGTGGTACTATCTACTCCGGACCAATACGCCGTGTAGCTGCCATGCTTGGTAGTGTCACATCCTTTCTTTTTCGTTTCATTCACACACAGAACATCAATCTTTCTATCATCCATCATCTGGTATACTTCATCCAATTTTCCGTCCATTCCACCGCCAACATTCAATGTTGCAAATCGGCTTTTCGCAGGCCGCTTTTCGCCTTCGCGGGAAACGAGACGTGACGGGTTGCGAACCGCGTCGCCGCCATTTAAAGAATTATTAATATCTGTCCTCATAGCGTTCCCACGAGTAATAGGGATTTAAAGTGTCCATCCCCGCAGAGCCCTGTACGGGGGTTAGATGGAATCCTAGCTGTGCCCTGTGACCACCAACACAGGCACCCTCCGTTTGAGACCAGCTTGCCCTCTGGCCACGAATCCCTCGGCACGGGTCGGTTGACATCTTAGATCGGGGTTTTGTGTCGGGTATGCTCCCTGAAAGTTGGTTTAATTTCGGAGTTTTCCTTTTCCTAGACAGGTTGCCAACCAAGGCTAACGAGGCCCATCTCCCCGAACGTTTGGTTTAATTTCGGAGTTTTCCTTCTCCTAGACAGGTTGCCAACCAAGGCTAACGAGGCCCATCTCCCCGAAAAATAGATCTTCTAAATAGTTCCAATCCTTCTAAAAAGTTTTATGTTGAATTTGTGTCTAGATGTATCATCAAATTTTACAATATATTCAGGATGATGTTTTACTAGTAAACCTATTTCTAATATGTATAAGCTTGGAACAGGTAAAATCTTGTGTTTTTTAAATAGAGGTTTACAGCTTGTCAGTGTATCGACTCCACATACTGCTCGAATACACTTCTTTTGGGTTATAAGAACTCTGTCAACTTCAACCACAGATATAGATCTACATAGATAACGCAATTATCACGATTTGTATTGAAACCAAGCGTGCCGACTTTTTAATACCTACTGTGACGTTGCCTGTATCACGAAGTCGAAGCGATGCGCGACAGTATCGCTTGTGCGATATTCATCGTCTCCTAATACACAACGTCAGATCAAACGTCCGAAGCAAACGCGGCAACGTAATGTGAATAAAGTTTACTTAACGGTAAAACGGACGCGCGGGGACTGAAGTTAGTGGCGACCAAGCTCGACGCTTGGTCGGAGTTCAGACACGCGAAGTGCATGCATTTGCATTATCTATGTAGATCTATGTCTGTGATTTCAACCGAGTTACCCCATACAACAATGCCGTATCTGAGCAGGGAGGATACGTAAGCATGGTATGCAGATAGAGCAGCATTAATGTTTACTGTCAGTCTGATTTTTTTAAAACATCTATAAATCGATCTATTTTACTGACTAGTTTTTCTAAATGAGGTTTCCAATTACAATATTTGTCGGCCGTGATACCTAAATATACGCAATTAACAACAAAGTTTATGTTCGTGTCATTATGATTTAAGTCAAGAGTGGTATAGTTTGTTGCATATGTTTGGAACTGAATAATATTTGTCTTTGTCATGTTTATCTTAAGGTTGTTTTGATTAAGCCAGCTTATGGCATTATTGAGTGTCGCTTTTATATTTCTTTCTAGATTAAGTTTATGTGTATCTTTAATTATTATTGTTGTATCATCAGCAAATAGTATAGTTTCCTGGTTGATTGCATCCGGGAAATCGTTAATGTATAACAGAAACAAAAGAGGGATAAAATACTCCCTTGGGGCGTACCATAATTGTTTATTTTGTACATCGATCTGTATTGCTTTTGTTTATTTTTATTAGTTTTGTTTAATTCGACATATTGTATTCGATTTTCTAGATAAATCTCAATCCAGTTATAAACATTACCACGTAACCCATAATTTGAGAGCTTTAAGAGCAGTTTTTGGTGACAGATGAAGTCAAAAGCTTTTGTCATGTCTAGAAACAGACATGCGACCATAGATAAATTATTTAAGGCTTCTGTAATATGCTTTACTAAAGTAAAAAATGCCAATGCAGTGGAGCTTTGTTTCCGAAAACCAATCTGTTCTTTTTTTAAGATATTACAAGAAGTAAGAAAGGTCTCTATTTTGATGTACATAACTTTCTTGAATATTTTTGATAGTCGAGGTATGAGTGTAATTGGTCTGCAATTGTTGATGTCAGTTTTGGCTCCTTTTTTGTGCATTGGCTTAACAATTGACAGTTTAAGATGATCAGGGAATTTACCTTCTACGAGTGACAGGTTAATGATATAGGTTAATGGTGCTACTAAACAGTGTGCGCAGGTTTTTAATACCTTTATACTTATATCATCATAGCCAGTAGAATGAGTATTTTTTAAGGAGTTTATTATCTTTAATGTGTCAGAGTTGTTTATTGGTGTGAGAAATAAGGTCTTAGTATTTTGAGATATTTTGGTGATATGGTTAGGTGGGCTTGAATCTTCGTATTTTTGAACATTGCTGCACAGTGATACATAGTAATTGTTAAATAGATTACAAATTTTAATAGGGTTGGTGTAGATTTTTTTGTTAAATTCTATTGATTCTATGTCTGCGCTACTTATTGCTTTATTATTGTTTTCTTTAATAATTTTCCATGCAGCTGAGCAGACATTTTTTGCGTTTTTAATGAAATTTAGATTGTTTATTTGTTGCGCTTTGTTGATACATTGTTTTAATATTTTTGTATAATTGTTATACCTCGTCTTTAATTTTTTTTTTGGTGTCGGGTTGGAAAATCTTCATGGAGTCCCTTCGCTCTAGGGGAAGGACGAAGGGGACTGTCAGACTCTTACTGACTAAAAACCAACCCGTGTTCCTCACGTACCCGTGTGTCGGAGGGTCGGGTATCGCTGAAGCATTCCTCGCTAACCCCCGACGGATATTGGCCCGCCAGATGGTCAGGCGAGCCCCGAACAAAACCCCCTTGGCGGCGGATGAAGGTGTTGGGCTCCGCCGCCAAAACACTCAGCAGCCTCAGAGGATAGGGAGGACGGCAACGCAACACCGCATCTCCTCTTCCTCTGCGGCCCCACCGCGACGCAACGATGGTGCGCCCCCATTTGGTCGCGGGAGATAGGGCGCGCGGCAACGCAACACCGACACGCCTCTCCTCCCGCGACCGCACCCGACTGCGACGGACAGAAGAACCGTCCCTCGCACCCGCCCCTTTGGACGCGTCCTGCGCAGGCCTCCGTCAAGCCCACGCGGAGCGTCCCCTCCTGGATCCCTCTTAGCTTCGCCGTGGGTGACCAATCCACGGTTACTGAGCCCCCCCACCACGACAAGGTGGAGATCCCACGGGGGGGGGATACCTTGTCTTATTCTGACTTTTATTGTGTCTATCAAGATGATATTTCAAATATAGCATTCTTTTTCTTATACAACATCGTTTTATATTTTTAGTTAATTTTCTAGTTTTTACGTGTTTGATAGTATTTTTTATTGTTATTTTGGGGAAACATAAATTATAAAACATGGTGATAGTGTCATAGAAGGTGTCAAATGCTTCATTTGTGCTTTGATGTTCGTATACCTCCGTGAAGTGCAAATTATTAATGCAGTTTTTGAATTTGACCATGTTTTCCTGGCTAAGATCTCTAATGGTTTTGTATTGATAGTTATACGATTTGGTATTTACACTGTAGGTCTCAATGTTGATAGTCAACGATTGGGCAGTTTCGTGGTCAGATAATGCTAGGTAATGAATATTAGATTTGCCTTCGTGAACGTTACTTACAATTTGATCTAAACAAAATTATTTTCGCGACGGTAATGTTATGTGGCTTTTTAAGTTATTGTTTTTAAGTATGGATTGTAATTCACTGGATACCTTATTTAACTTTAGTGTATCAATGTTCCAATCTCCACATATAATAACTTTTTTATTAGACTTTTTGCATAGCTTATCAGTGAATTTTTCAAATTTATTTAAGAATATACTTGTGCTGGATGAGGGTGTTCTGTAAATGCATACTATTACAAGATTAAAAGTAGTAATTTCTATAGCACTACATTCATATTGAAGGGGGACTGAAGGTGGTAAGTTGCTAATATGTTTGTATGCCAGGTCATGCTTTATTAGTATACATGAGCCTCCTCTGCGTTGGTTAGGGCGTGAGAAAAACGAAGCTAATTTTTAATTGCCTATTCTAAGGTTGGGTTCAGATCCTCGTTTTAAAAAGGTTTCTGTTAAGCAGATAATGTCAATATTACCTATATTATTTGATAAATCATTTATGGCTACCTCAATAAGCTCTTGTTTATTTATTACGCCTGCTATATTTTAGTGTATTATTGTAGTAGTACTTGGCTTAATTTTATCTGCGAAAACAAATAGTATTTTGGGCCGTTTTTGATGGTTGTATAGTTGTAAAATAATCCGTTATTTTAGTTTGTTTAGTTTTTTTACTAGCTAGTACATTTGTTTGTGTACAGTGTAGTGGTAAGAGAGAGTATACTCTACTTCCATCTTTTCTATATTGTTTTATGAAAATTTTCTGATATACTTTGTATTCAATCTCCATTTTTATTTTTGACATAAATTTAAAATGTAGGTTTTGTGTGAGTTTTCCGCGGGATATGGCGCTTTGTTGCGTTGATTGGGTATTTTTAGGTACTTACAATTAACACAGTTCTTAGTAATTAGTTCTAGATTATTGTTTAACATATTTTCATTTAAGTATATATTATTCTGAACATTTGTCATGTATGTCTCGTACTCACGTAAAGAATATAATACATTGCATATTTCTGATAGTAAAGTATAAGGATTTTTGTCATTGGAGCCTAAGACTAGAACAACAATATCATTTGGATTCAGAGTAGTCAGAAAATCTGAGTTACAGCTCTGTAGAATTTGTGCACTAGAGGCGTTTGGCTTAATGAATGAAGAAATTTTGTAACTATCATATTTATTAAGTATTTGAGATTTCACTAAATTTTTGTTTAGGCCATAGGCATTTTGGTCACCAAATATGTATATATTATTTCGTTGAATCTTATCAGGAACAATCTTTGTGGAATTACAGGTTTCTTGTGGTAAAACGGTGTGTTTGTCTTTAATTGAAATTGTTTCATTCTGTGTTTCATTATGGTTTGTTGTACTTGTGGCTTCATCTAGTTTGGTCGTGCTGGAACTAAGAATTTTTTATGGTTGATATTCATCGCTTTTTATTTCGGGGTTATTTAGTTTTAAATGTCTTGTCTTTTTTGGTCTTGTTGTGGAAGCAGGTAGCTTCGGTGTAGAAGGTAAGCCTGTGCATATATGTTTTAAGTGTAATATGCGTCGTTCTTTTTCGAGGGTTTGTTGTTTAAGGTTACCATTTTCTGCAAGGAGGTTCTCTATTTCAGTATGTGCTGTTTCAAGCTGGGTAGTCAGTTCCATTATTTGTCTTCTGTACACTTCGATCTCTTCATTGTGTAAATATGCAGAAGTTTTGTCTGGTAGAACTTCTGACTGAGTCTTCAGACGTTGTAGATATTCCTTCTTCTTCCACTCCACTATGGCAGCAAGCATTGGTAACGGTCACACAGCGGCGTCAACCTTTCCCACCCACACGCTACTTGAGGTGGAGTTCGCCAACATCCGCGGACTCCATTCAAACCTCAACGCCATCCACCACCATCTCGAGACGGCAAAGCCGGCCATGCTTTTTCTGACGGAGACTCAAATAAGCCGCCCTACCGACACGACTTATCTGCAATATCCCGGCTATGCCCTTGAAGAGAACTTCTACGCAAAAGCCGGAGTATGCTTGTTCGTCAGGGTGGATATTTGCTGTCGTCGTTTACGCTGCCTAGAGGACCCCTCCTTTTCCGTCCTGTAGATACACGTAAATCTGGGTTCATTAGCCCGGATTTACGTGTGTCTATACCGTTCCCATACTGGAGATGCCGAGACAACTTGACTTTTTGATTACCTGAGTCAGGCGGCAGATGATGCGCAGGAACAGTATCCGACCGCTGAGTTGGTCTTTTTGGGAGATTTTAATGCCCACCATGAGACCTGGTTGGGCTCTCCCAAAACAGACCACGCGGGAAGGGCTGCTCACGCATTCGCTCTTACGCATGACCTGACCCAGCTGGTACTCCAGCCCAGATACCAGATATTCAGGGTCAAGCGCCCTCTTTGCTGGACCTTCTGCTGACGAGTCATCCAGACCAGTACAGTGTGTCGGTTCAAGCCCCATTGGGATCCTCCGACCACTGTCTGGTCTGCACTTCAGTGCCAACCACTGCGCCTTCACAACATGTGGACGTAAAGCAACGCTTATGGCACTACTCGTCAGCAGATTGGGATGGCCTGCGCAGTTATTACGCATCCATTCCGTGGTCTCAGCATTGCTTTGGTGGGAGGGATCCTTCGGAGCACTCTGCTGTTGCTGGGGAAATTCTGTTAGGTATGGAATATTATATTCCATCCACTTTTGTCACCAGCAACAGCAGACTCCGGCCCTGGTTCGATCGCGAGTGCGCCGATGCTGTTAAACAAAAACAGTCGGCTTACCGTGCTTGGATCAGGGCTCGGTCTCGTCGCGATCCGAGTGTCCATCTCATCAAAGCGGCCTATAACAGAGCCACTAAGGTCTGCAAGGGGGCATACATCAGAGCGGATGCACAGCGCATTGCACGGTTTGGCCAAGAACTTCTGTTGCACCCTACGGGAAGCCGTGGATATTGGCGGCTGGCGAAAGCCGTGCAATCCAATTTCTGCCAGTCTTCGCTGTCACCGTTGCGATGCTCTGATGGATCACTGGCTCATGGGCCGCAAGAGAAAGCTGACTTGCTTGTCAATCTTTTTGCGGCCAACTCCCGAATCGAGGACCGTGGTTTGCAGCCGCCATCTATAAACAACTGCGGCCACTCCATGCCTGATGTTCGCATCAGGCAATGCGATGTTCGCGCGATACTGAGGTCTCTCGGTGTCCGGAAAGCCAGTGGTCCCGACGGTATCCCAGCGGTTGTTCTTAAGAAATGTGCAGCCGAGTTGTCTCCAACGCTTACACGCCTGTATCGCCTGTCTTACTCCTCTGGCGTCGTGCCGCAGGCTTGGAAGGAGGCGAACGTACAACCGATTCCCAAAAAAGGGGATCATTCTGATCCAGCTAACTATCGACCCATAGCCATCACCCCTATTCTCTGCAAGGTATTCGAACGGATTATCAACACCCAACTCGTTCGCTACCTAGAAGATCGCTATCTTATCAATGATCGACAATATGGCTTCAGACCGAAACGATCAACGGGCGACCTTCTAGCGTATGTCACTCACCTTTGGGGTGAGGCTATGGACAGACACGGAGAGTCGTTGGCTATCAGCCTCAACATCTCCAAAGCCTTCGATAGAGTCTGGCATCGTGCGCTTTTTTCCAAGCTTCCGGCTTACGGCTTGCCACCTCGATTGTGCAACTGGGTTGCTAGCTTCCTGCATGAACGACGTGTTCAAGTTATTTGCGAAGGTCTAAATTCAAAGTTTATGCAGGTAAATGCTGGTGTGCCCCAGGGATCCGTCTAATCGCCCACACTTTTTTTTCTGCATATCAATGATATGCTCACTTTTGGGAGCATACATTGCTATGCAAATGACAGTACCGTGCATGGGCGTTATCTCGGCCATCCTGCGGCTAAGCAGGCCGACATTGAGGAAAATAGGCGAAAACTTGTCGCTGAGCTTGACCAGGTTTTGAACAGCATCTCGAATTGGGTTGCTGAAAACATGGTCAAGTTCAACGCCAAGAAGACACAGGTGTGCGCATTTTCAGCAAAGTTATCTCCATTCCTTCCCCAACCTTCTCTTCTGGACACTCTACTACCGATACAGGACAGTCTAAATATACTTGGTATGGACATACGCCGCAATCTCAACCAGAGAAACTACATTGAGGGTGTCATTAAATCGGCATCTCGAAAACTCGGAGTCCTGAACAGAGTGAGGCGGTTTTTCACGCCGGAGCAGCTGTGTCTATTATACAAGACTCAGGTTCGCCCCTGCATGGAATACTGCTCTCATCTCTGGAACGGCTCCTCTCAGTACCTGCTAGATGCCCTTGATAGGTTGCAGCGGCGTGCTGTCCGTATCATAGGTGACCTTGAGGCTACTAAGACCCTTGAATCTCTGCAATTACGCGGGGACCTAGCCTCAATGGCTGTCTTTTACCGATTGTATCACGGTGAGTATTCAGAAGAACTCTTTCAACTCATCCCACCCTCTCCTTTCCTATCCCGAACAACACGTGCCGGGTTAAGGTGCCACCCTTAAGCACCATTTAGACGGAGAGAGTTTCTCGCACGTTTCGTACGAAAAATCGTATACTACAATCGCAAGCAATAATCGCTAAAACATTATCGTATCTAAATGTTTACATCCAGGCAAGAACTAATTCTCGCCTAGGATTATATCATACGAGATTTGCATATGACTTATCGCTAGGCGATAATTACCTGAGTCTGTTTACACAGCGAAATTATAGTAAGAAAATTCTGGCTTACGAGAAGCTCGACTTGTATAAACAAGATCTCGTATGACATTTTTGCAAGTTCATACGAGTATCGTACAAATCGGTTTGAACCGTTTTCAGTGCGAGATTCGTCATTCGAGTTTAGTGCTTACTAGAGAGTATTTGATCTCAAAAATGACACAAA
This sequence comes from Euclidia mi, assembly GCA_944739405.2. Lineage (NCBI taxonomy): Eukaryota > Metazoa > Arthropoda > Insecta > Lepidoptera > Erebidae > Euclidia > Euclidia mi. Next base: position 85,220,107 of record OX123182.2, on the reverse strand, counting down.
AATCACTGCACTCATGGTAGCAACTGGCACAAAATCTCGAATACGATTATTGCTTTGAAATTCTGTTTCCACGGATACAATAAATATTCCTTGCGAGGCAATTGTCGCCAAAGTGAAGGTGCGAGAAGTGTGTATGTTTAGACGAAGAAACTTTTTTATATTCTTTTTATAATCGCATCTTCGAGTCGAGAAACTCTCTCCGTCTAAATGGGCCTTTATACCGTAGATCAGATACCGTCACGTACGAAAAGGTTCGGTACATCTTATCTTTGCCGTACCATAAAGATGTGGAACTCACTGCCAGCTCACGTGTTTCCTTCCTCCCTTGATCCTGGGTCCTTTAAGCGGGGCGTGAAAAAGCATCTCACAAGACCGTCAAAGTGAGGGTCGTCATGTCACATTGCTTAACCAGCAATTGGGGATGGTGGCCTTCCCAATAGGACTTCACTGTCAGCTTACCATCAGGCAGCGTGAAGTCAATTTGACAGGTTTTTTTTAATATAAAAGAAAAAAGATATGAAGGATAAGTCTAGAGATGTATTTTGTGTTTTCTTGTGTGTTCTTAATGTGATATTTTGAGAAGCCATGCTTAACAACAAGTATTACGTATATTATCCAAAGAAAAAGAAACAAAATATATTATTCTATGGTTATGGTTCTATGTTGTAACTTAGTGCGTGTAATTATCGAACGCTATTGATCGTGATTATTAGTTTTGTTACTTCTCGTTAGATGTCACTGATTCTTAATAGTTCAATGATCGTCCACTTTGGGCGCTAGTTTGTATATAGCAGCACAAATTTTAAATAAAATATTTGCACTAACGGCTATAGATATTATTTTAGCATATAAATCTGAATGTATACATAAAGTTAATGTTATTACAGAGTACTTGCGCTGTATATTAGTCCTGTGTTCCGATGTGTTGTCTTCTTGCAGGTTTAACTGTTTATTTGTTGTATTAAGTTCACGTATAGAACACAAATAGTCACTTGCAGTTTTACACAAAGATGATGAGAGTTTTTGTAGATAACACTTTCACTAATAATTTATGTCCTTAACTTTAGTTTAATATAAGATTAACATGGAAAATCGTACTTTAAGTATTTGTATTAAAATTTTATTTGACGGAGCTCGATGTTTATATGTCGAGTAGCGCCATCTAGTCTTTTTGTCCATTCTTATTGTATTAAAAACCATTTATAATCATAGATTCATTGAATTCTGACTAATAAAGAATCCTGTTACTCTCAGAATTAGTAAGAACTCAATTATTATTATTCTAATACCCGATAATGGTCGATTCAAATAAAATAAAACTACCTGAAATACGAAATTTAATTCAATAATTTATTGAATTCAGAACATTTAAATATATAACTTAGTAAGTATGTAACTTAAATAAATAATAAGCCGAAAACCGATACCAGTGATTCAGTGCATGATACTGAGGCCCTTGGCGGTCGAATTTGCCCAGTTTAGGGTAGACATTTATGATTTTAAAACAGGCTACCGCCACTGATCAGTCGTATGAGGCTACCACGATTAATACCTACAAATCGCAATAGCTACGTGCTACAATGTCTACAATTTATTAAGGCTAGAACACTCTTGTGAGTAGGTATATGCGAGTAGGTGCTGAGTTCGGTAAGTTGTAATTCAGAATTATTATTTTTATACTCGTATATCCATTTACTTAAATTACAATACATTTGTTTGATCTGCTAGGGATGGGTTAAATTATCACATAACTTCAAGTTTATTCTGAAATGTAATTACATCACATAGAAATTTAAACTTTCGTGGTATTACTAATTTTAAATTGTGATTCGGGTTATATACTACGTACCTTCTATTCCACCTAATCTAATCAATCTTGTTTCGAGAAACCAATATAATTCATAATTCGTTTTAAAATAATTTATGACAATAGTTAAAATACTTTATGGTAACAATTCATAAATAATTTTAAACTAATTATGAATACAAATTTATATCTTAAATAAGTTACTTTTTAGTACATAAGTTAGTTACGTTTAGTGCTTGATTGTTGTATACTTGTTTTTTGTATTTAGTTGCAATTATATAAATTACTTAGTATTTAAGCCTTAGTACAAAGGCTTAATTCAATAATTTATTGAATTAAGTACATTTAAATATGCAAGTACAAAAATTTACAATACAATCAAACATTTTATAAATCAATGAAATGCCTGATTACTTTAATTTAGAAGAAGTTTGATAATTTTTGTTTTTTTATGACTACGTAGATTTTTTATTTCACTTTTCAGTTTAAGCTGTTGTTATAATTATTTTTTCAATTTAAAATGTTAAACCTGTTAGGTAAGTTATACCATTATTGAAATAATAGTAAATGTTGATTAGAAGGTATTATAATAACTTTTTTTATTTTACGAGGTGAAAAATCCCTTAGGATCTCCGACTCTTGGGGAAATGAGAGCCGGAGTATGTAGTGTTACCACTAAAAACCACCTTGACTTTCTCATGTAACCGTGTATCGGAGGGTAGGGTATGCGAAAGCATTTGTCCCTACCCCCCGACGGGTATTGGCTCGCCAGATCGTCAGGCGGGCTCGGGAAAACCCCCTTGGCGGCGGATTAAGGTGTTGGGCTTGGCCACCAAAACACCCAGCGGCCGCAGAGGATAGGGAGGACGGCAACACAACACCGCATCTCCTCTTCCTCTGCGGCCCCACCGCGACGCATCGAATGGTGCGCCCCCATTTGGTCGCGGGAGATAGGGCGCGCCGCAACGCAACACCGACACGCCTCTCCTCCCGCGACCGCACCCGACTGCGAGGGACAGATACAATGTCATATTGGATCTAAATACAATTTGCGCCAGTATGAAATACGATCATCGAGTACATACTCGAGGATTGTATTTAATTTTCAATGTCCTAATTTTCGAATGTGAATTTACATATGACTCTTATATACTACGGCCGAATTAGGATGAGCACTGAATATATTTTGTAGAACATTTCTTTCAATAGGGTAATACGTAAGAAACATTTGAATTCTAAACATTCCCTGGATGGACGAACTAGTTAGGTCTTGCTGCTGATGACTTACCACAAGTAATTCCTTCAAAAATGTGCTACTGTACTGACACTATTAAGGTTTTGCTACGAGTAAAGGTAAGTACATAAATATGCGTTCAACCGTAGCGATCAACAATCGAATATATCGCAAAATTAACCCTGACTTGTTCGAAACATAAGACGCACCCTATCGGCACCACCAAGTAACAGAAAACGAAAAACTTCCCCAACGTTAATACACTTCACTTAGAACAAGTGTCAGTCTATATTAAATCAGCTTGTAAGTCAATATCGGGCCACAGAGTGGAACTAATTCCCACAGAAGTTGTCTGTGAATTATTTCACCGCAGAACAATCTACAATCCGCACGAGGGCCTCGACACTAACAATTAAGAATCCCACACTCAACATATGTCAGTCGCACAAAAATGTTACAACATTGGCAACACCCGTGCCACAGGATATTTGTTCCAAGATCATTTGCCGCCCGAACTTTTATTGTTGTACCTCCTATTGTGTATCGTAAGTATTGCTGCGAACAGGAGCTTACATATTAGGACTATTGCCTGAGTTCCTTTCTTATATAACGTGTAAGATTTTAATATTCGACGTAGAATGCCTTTAATAAAAGTAGGTACGTAGATATAGCTATATTTAGAGTCATAAGTCTTTCTAAATATGATAATGTGGCAACATAAATAAGAAATATCGTGAATTTTAACAAGGCAAAGTTTTTACCTAATCAATTAAGAAAAGTCTTGTGCGTTGCCAATGCAGCGAATTGCTGTTGAAGAGCCAAACTTTTAGACATTGCAAACTAATTAATTTATGCTGTTGGCTGCTCATTCTGATCTGTACGAGTAAGCTCAATTTTAGTCTAATGCAATCTGTTTCTGATTTATAAATCTCACCACACACACAAATAACTAAGATCACTCAATAAATATTTCACTAACGTTAGTTTTGTCCCTATCAGATACCGACAGATTATTTTTAATTTAGTGAGGTTATAATAAGGAAATTAGGATGTACAATGAGCCTAATTTTCTTAAGTTCAGTAAAAAATATACCTACATCTACGAGAGTATTGCACAAGTAACTTAGCGAAGTTATTAGGATGTATTTCTAATAGCGATTAGAAATACATCCCCACTCAAATCAGGTATGATCTATTGTCATGTACATTACGCTATCTAAAATGTTTTATTTGGCATGAATTGCTGACCTACATAGCTTCTAAGCCTTATACTCTGAATTTATAAAAAGCAATATTCTATCGAACGCTAATACATAATAATAATGATCAAATTGCTTTAAGACGAGTTTTTCTAGAGTTCAAATATATTGAACTAATTTTGGGAGCTGGTCTAATTTGTTAATTTGGTATTTTATGAGACATGCGCAACTTTCATAATGATTTATCATAACGTTCAGGTATAATTTTTACATTTAATAATGCTACTTTATAAATCTCATAATTCAGGCGTTGTAAGAATTTAACTTATATATAAAATTAAGTTGCGAGCTGTAAAATATAACAAAACTTGTCTAACTTGGCTAATGATAACAAACATTCGCATAAGAAAACGATTCAATTTAGGAAGGAACAAAAAATCCTAAATTTACAAAAAGGAAATAAATGAAATAGTATTTGTGACTAAAGGCCCGTGAAGCTGATGTAGTTTCAGAACCAGTCCCAGTATATTACCGTATATAACACGTTTGTATGCAAATTTTATTCCCTAAATCCAGCCTGATGGAAAACGGTCCCTCCAAGTAAGTATTATCAGGGCACGCGGGCCAAACCCAGCCGAACTTTTGGGTCGATTTGATAACACATACCAAATACAGCACCCACTGTGTTCATTACCTTATCATACAAACGAAATTATATGAATTTCAGTATTAAAATAAAAATGTCATATCACAAGTTTTCTAATGTTTAAATATTGCACGAGGAGTTTACTACGGAGTGCGTAATGGAAATGCTAGTAAATTATTTGATTCGGTCTGGGATGTGGTGACGGATTAAGAATACGAAATGTCACCACCCCATATCATCCCATGGGTGTCGTAAGGGCCGACAGAGGGAGCATATTATTATTATGCGGAGAACAACACTGCAAGAGAAGGAAAACTTGATACAAACCCTATACGAACCCGTTTGGCCAGCGTGGTATAGTAGGCCAATTCCTTTTTTCAAAGGAGAGGCCTAGTCCAGCAGTGGACTGTTAAAAGTTGATGATGATGATGATGATGATATTATTATTAGTTCTTTATAGCTAGTGGGTAATGACGATTTTTGTTAGTTTTGAGAGGGCACAACAAATGTTGGAGACACGGTAGAGCATTAGAGAACTGAAAAAATCACAACTTCTTGGATCGATTTATTAAAAGTTACTGTCAGTATTCTGTACTCTATTGTCATGAATAGGAAATGGTTTAAGATACATTAATCATCAACATCAGTTTTTCTACTCAACTGCTGTAAATATGCCTATCCCAATTTGCGTCGCAATAGCATTGTGGGGCAATATGAATATGATGATTTGGCCTACTACTAGTATAAGCCAGGCGGGTTCGCATACCGTTAGATATCGAATATGCCGTCACTGCCGCAATGTGACATGTATTTTACTTAGCCGCCTCAGGTTCAATCCCTAGGTACTCCGGGCTCACACCTCTGACTTTTCGGAGTTATCTGTGCATTATAAATGATAAGTATCGCTCGCTTAATAATGTGCTCGGAAGATGGCAATAGGTTCGCCCCCTATTAAATTGGGACCGAAACATAACTGGCGAAGTTTTTGGTTGTGTAATACACCAATGCCTACCCCTTCGGGGATAAAAGGCGTGAAGTTATGTTATGTTGTCCACACCAGGCGCACACCGGATTCAAAATATTTAATCAAGAGCTAGTCGGACTCGCCCACGAAGGGTTCCATAGAGGTGTACACTAAACATATCCATTATATGTACCTAACTATATATCACTACCACTGTTTTGCGAGCACAAATAACTTTGTCTTTCATAGTGTTTGTATAACCCTTAAATCACCCGAAATATTCTGAAAAAAAAATTATAATAGATTTAGGTGTACAAAACTCGGAAAAAATAATATACATATACTAAAAATATTTATCAAATTTTAGTATATTTATTTGTAATAAAATTTCAAGTATCAGTTTTGATACTCCATGCATTTAGCTCAAAAAATGTTGATTTTAATTTTTATGGAAGGAATAGAAACAATTATTGTTTCTTGTTGTCACACAAAGATACTTTACATTTTGATCATATAACAGATGTCAACTTTCGGCAATTATTGTATTTACATTTATTTCTCTTGTTGCAATATTCCCTTTCATGTCCAATATTGTCAAAACGGACCTCTCTTGTTGGCATTGTTTGTTCGTGCGCCCAAGTTGTCCTTGCTTTTTTTATGGTTGGTTCTTCTAAGCGACTAGAACTTGGCCGACCACGTTTGTTATCGTGATTGTAACTTTGGTACTTACATAGAGATTCTGCTAGATGTGTTCTAAAGTCAGCTAAATTCATTATTTGTTTCTGATTCTCACCTTTTTTGGTCAATACTTTCTTATAGAGTACCCAAGCGTTGATGACCGTCATGTCTAGCAGATGATAAAATAATCTTGTCGTCCATTTGCGAGACTTCATTCTGATACGGTAACGACCTAAGTAGCTGTCCATTAGATCGACACCGCCCATATGGGCATTGTACTCTTTCACGACTCTAGGACAAGGAATGTCAACAGTAGCTTTTTGCCTTTTGTCAAACCGTTTTATAGATTCCATTGGTTCAGCTCCTACATAAGTCGAAAGCAGTAAAACCTGCTTGTTGTCCTTCCAACTAGTAGCTGCTAGGTCTAATCCATTGTAATTCGTAACATATTCACAATATGACCCTCTGGGAACATTAGCTTTCATTACGTGTTTTTTTTCTGGTAACTTACAGTTCTTTCCGAGTCTATTTCGTTGCACAGTACCCAAGCAGTAGATTCCTTCTCTCCAAAGATAAAAGAGTAGACTAATATTAGTGTAATAGTTATCGAAATACACGATATGATTAACTTTTCGAGGAACAGATCGCAACAAACGGACGACTGTGTTAGACACGGCACCCATTAGGTTCATTTTGTAAGCTTTCAATATTTAGTGCTCCTGAATAGATGTCAAAGCTGTACGCGTATCCCATCAAGCAACATATGACAAAAAATTTAAAACCCCACTTATGGGGTTTATTTGGTAGATATTGCTTCATAAAGTGAGAAATCTTGGTTGCACACATTTGTTCATCGACAGATAGTCTATGATCAAAAGGAACACTCATAAATCGTTTGTTGAGATAATCGATTACAGGTCTGATCTTGTGCAACCTGTCGTGATTAGGATGAGAAACGGGAAGGTGATTTTCGTTATCATTAATGTGAAATATTTGCCGAATTTTTCAAAACGGTTTACCGTCATCGTGTCTGCGATAGGTGCAAATCTAGCTTTTGCCGACCAATATGAGCCCACATTTGGGAAATGGTAAACAGAAGAATAAATAAGTATACTTACCTAAAAATTTACGAAGCTCCAGGACGGTTACAGTATCGGTGAAGTTAGCATTTTTCTGTATTGCGTACTTGTTGGATTCATTTACTATTTGTTTGAGCAAAGCATCTTCAAAGAAATAAGAAAAAAATGGAGTGGTGTGTTCCATAATATTCTGTGGGTAGTTTATATTGCCTTTGAATGCTAAAGCGTCTTCAACAAGGTTTAAATTTTTCCGTTTCCAAACTAGATTACGAGTGGTTATATTTCCAGTAACACTTACTGATGAAGTCAATGGGAGCGGTAGCGGTTCAACCTCTTCATTTGAAACTAAAGGGTGATCATTGTCATTTTCATCGTCAAATATTATTGAGGGATCACCATCTACATCTTCAAGACTTTCTGGACTATCTTCTAAATCAGCTAAAATTTCATTACGATCAGCATAATATCCAATTTCGTCTTTATCTTCCTCGAAATTGTCATCAGACAGTTCTCCACTTTCCAGTTGACGCAAATATGCCTGTCGATGTCAGGTTCAGCTAATCGCTTAGCCATAATCTGTTAATAGAAGCATTAAGCAGTTGAAGCAAAAGCACCCAAAACCAAGAGTATGCGATATTTTACGCCATTAGAAGCAAAAAAACAAACATAACACGACATTCAAATAAGTAAGGAATCCTTGAATCTTTTTGGCGTGCAATGCATGAAGTATCAATTTTGATACCTCACAAAAAGAGGCAATTGAAGTATGAAAGTCCACGAGTTACATAAATACGCGTACTCAAAAGTATGAATTGCATACTTACGATGACCAGAAGAATTTTAGTTGAACGAAAAGTCTCTAAAACAAAAGTTCACAACAAAAACAAAATTACGCGGGAGCGCCTGTTACTAGGAAAGTCGAGTAACTTTTGACAATGACAGAAAACCATAGACTATGCAACATGAATGTGACTTTTTACTTATTATTTCGTTTAGAAATTAATGAAGGTACATAAATATTTAAAAACAAACTAACCTTACATTACATTTGAGGCCATAATCTAAGTTAAACTTTAGGTATCATTTTTGATACCGTATGCATTTAAGGGATAAACGACTAAGTTATATTTGCAGTTTTCGAACATGTGATGTTTCTCAAAAACTGCTGAGTACATACATCATTCAAACCAACTTTTGTTGGACTTTTTATTACGATCTACAGCAGGTATTTTTTAGATTTGCTACCCTCTTGCTTAAAAAGTTAGAGAGGGTAGTGGTAAAATGAGCGGTGGTGCACTCATTTTACCACTTTGGAAGCGTCTATCTTTTAAATGATTGACCTTGCGAAACTATGGTTTTAGAAACCTCAAAATCATTTCAAAGATCTGTCATTACTCATGAAAAAATATTTTTCACGTCAGTTTCATGTAGGGATAGCCCCCCTTAATTTTCATTCCTTTTTTATGTTTGAATAAAAATCGTACCTACCTACCAATTTTCAAATACAGTAGTACATTAGTTACAATAATTTCGCAATAAAACGGCTGTGACATACGGACAGACATGGTGAATCTATAAGGGTGCCGATTTTTGCCTTTTTTGGCTACGGAACCCTTCGTTTGTATACCAATATAAACTCTAAATTTCGGAGTTTTAGCTTATGCTTGTTCAGAATTTCCTGGAAAAGCGGTTTGTAAAAAAATGGAATATGAAAAAATACCTTAAAAAGGCGATATGGAGTCCGCCGGGTCAGCTAGTGTTCGTATAAAGTTTAAACACTGTAATAATAAAGCATAACAATTTTAGATGACACATTTTCCATAGGACTGTATCATCGCCTGGTTGCCAACTATGAAGAACTATGAAACACTATTGCAATACTTACATTATTTAGACTGACCAACACACCTAAAATCATACAGATCCGAAATCACACACGTTAATAATAATCAGTCGTACTGCCGGGCCTGTGCCGGAGATCTGTATCTCTCCTCGCTTTACCACGTTGGTGAATTAATATGGTTTGGCAGACTTCACGTATCTTTTGAGAACACTAAAGAAAACAGACAGACAGTGATGGAGGATTCCTAGCAAGCTCTCCTTCATTGTTTAGCAAGAGATAATCAATACTCAAATAAGCAAATTAGAAAATTCTGACTTGCGCTCCGAGGGCTTGAACCTAAGGCTCGCTGCGTGGCAGTCCGTTCGTCTATCCACTAGTCTATAGCTGTTTTTTTACATACACTTCATCTCATTTGATAGCAGTTGTCTTAAGTGTTGTATGAACCAAATATAACAGCTGACATTGATCGATCAACACTCTCGGAGTGTAATGTACTAGGTAAGAAGCAATATACTTAGGCCACACGTGTAACTTTCCGAAATATTTAGAAAACAACCAAACTAGATATACTGGCATTACTACTATTAGATTAACTATTCATTTTCTGTATGAATGCATAAAAGATAAGAAATCTCCGTCTTTTTGGTTAGCTTGTTCGTCGACTGCCTAGTGTTGTATTAGTCTAGTTAATAACGATACTTAGTGCTGTGGTTAGCAGTAAGTATATATAGTTCAGGAATTCCTTATTATAGTGGGTAGAATATTTTTTTTATTTATATAGACTAGCTTTTGCCCGCGGCTTCGCGCGCGTTGAAGTCGGGGTAGCATAAATTAACTTTCAGTCTCAAGTTGTGTGAAGGCATTCCTGATTAGTCTAAAGAGTTCAAAAACTCTATAGAGTACAAAGTAATTAGGTCAGTATTCATGACATTATCTACCATTATATATATACCGAATATAATAAAGACTTTCGCATTTATAATATTAGTAGAGAAAATCATTTCAGCCGTTTAAGCGTAGTATATAATTATTAGTTTATATATGCGAATAATGTAATCACCGTGCACAATATGACAATATGTATGATGTGTCAGTACTGACAGATATACAATAGCACATGCGCAGCACTCAACATACAGCGCATGCGTTCTTACTTCCAAGAGGTAAATGAGATGTACCATTTGGCCATACATTATGGGCCTGGCACGGCCAAACACAACACCATGTGTGTTTTGAAGATAAATGACTACTCTATTAACCTGTATAATTTCTTTTTAAATAACTTTTGGTGGAAATAAGATACGAGATATTTGAAATGGAAATTATTCCGCAACTAAATATACCTCAAAATTGAATTTTAACATAAATATAATACCTAGATGTAAATAAAAGTATGTCTTTGCGTCTTAAAGAACAAAAACTACATAAAGAGTGGCCAATAATAATGAATAGTCACCTGTGTACTAGGGAACCTCGTACTACTCCTATGTATACTCGTCCAAAAAAGCTTACCACAATCACAAACACCGCTGCATATTCTTAGCATGGGTAGAAGGTACTGATCATTATTATTGAATTTATATTCAATTACATTACATTAGAACCGTACGAAAACACTAATAAATCAGAACAAAATATTTACGATACACAGTAGCAACACGAATGACATAACAGATAAAAAAAGTGTTGCAAATGGTTTGAAAAATATTTCTACTATCGATTAAAAAACAAAACGATTTTTACCGATTAATAATTATGGAATGTATAATAAATTATATATTTCTTGATTCTTTTTACAAATATACTTATAAAGTAAATAAAATATATTGTTTTCTAATATAGTAATAAAAATATTATTTCCTTAAAACAATTTCTGCCTACCATACTTCATTTTATTTTTAATGCTGGCAACATAAGACATTCATCCGCTATTACCATAGCTTATTCAAAATAATTAATCTTTAAAAACTAAATTCTTTCACCGATACTCTATCAAGAAACGAAAACGATGTAAAATTTTTAAAAATTATATGTTTTATTTCAACTATTCACAACTTTCTGGCCGCTACAGGCCGTATTTGGTCTTTCTCCTTTGTGCCGTAGGTGCAAACTTCTACCCTCCCTAAAATCCCACCCAGTTAAATTTTTGCACCTTATGGTAGCCTATGTCCTCCTCCATGTTCCAATATATCTCTATATTAAATTTCGAAAAAATCGGTTCAACCGTTTTAGCGTGAAAACGGAACATACATACATACACACTTTCGAATTTATAATATTATAGTAGGGATAAGCAAATATCTATATATTAAAAGAATTTGTGTTTCGAGTCGAAGTCCGCCAGCCCGTTCCACCCAACCGATTCGCATGAATTATTTTTAAATGAAACCTCTCGCTGCATGAATTTGTCATCAAGCATTAGAAATTACCTAACTTGCACATTTATTAAGTTATATGCAAAAACAGTTTTCTCCCATACATTTTTTACGTTTTCGTAGCCGTATTCAATGACTTTCTGCTTCTATATATCTGGTTCTCATTGAGGTAGGCGTTTCGTTATAGGCCTAAAACACGCGCTGAAAAAAGTTCTTTCATTTGATGGTATGCTCATTGAAATTGGGTAAGTTTGAAGGAAGATAGGTGTGGACATTGAACTTATTTTTCAATATTTTCCTATAAAATTTCTTAAGATTCCATTGCTTCCTCTCTACCTACGGAATTCAATATTTGAAATATAGATAGATCTGTAGATTTTAGATTCGTTTTTGACAGTTTTTGACATAAGCTCCATACAAAATATGTCAAACACGTACCTAAAATCTACAGATCTATCTATAGTTCGGATATTGAAAATGGCCGTACATGGACAGTTCTAAATTCAAAAATATTTTGATGGCATCTTATAAAGGATAGGGTCCATTAGGCTCGCCGAGCCGAGCCGATCGAAACGCAGAAAGTCGCTTCCTATACATTTCTATGAACCTGCGTTCATTAGCGACGTGCCGCGGCGCGCCGAATCGAATCTACCGCGCGCATCGCTCGTCAGGCGAATTTCTGCGGCGACGCGTTTCGACTCGACTCGGCGCGCCTTAGTGGACGCGGGTCAGCGGATGAGTGTAGACGGGTACTACATGGCGTAAATACCTACATAAAAGTTATCGAAATGAATGAAGAGCTGTTAATTTCGCTAGTTCAGAAATATACAGAACTTAATGATCATGACTGCCGCATTAGTCTCGCGGCATAAATGTGCGCGTGGGATTGGGAGGCCTCGGGTTCGATTCCCGGGTCGGGCAAAGTGTTATTGGGTTTTTCCGTTAGGAAATTCTCAGTAGCAGCACGGAGTCTGGTAATGTACCCGGTACGGCAATAGGCTCGCCCCTTATTACGTGGCACCTGAAAGTTCATGGCGAAATGTGGGTGTAATATTACACCTCTGCCTACCCCTACGGGGATACAGGCGTGAGTCTAAAAAAAATTATGATCATGAAGATACTCATTATCATGACGAGCAGCCTAGACAAAATATATGGCAAGAAATAGCGGGAATAATGAACGAATTTGAAACAAGTACATATCTTCGTCCGAGCTATCCATCATTGACAACACAAGCACAACCTACAGCAGCCAGTCGCCGACTGCTGGCTTCGATTCGATTCGTCTGTAATGAACGCACACGGATAAAATGCGATTCGGCGCGATTCGACGCGGTTCGAATGTAGTCGACGCCAGGCTTAAGTTCCTTGCGGTAACTGCCAGGAAAAAACGTTATGCCTCCTTAAGGTGACCTTGCCTTACTTTCATACGAGTGTGAGTGTGGTGGTGTGTAAAATTATATCCGATGTTGGTCTAATTATCACTATAGTGAATTATCGCTGATGGCAGGTAATATTCCCCGAATGTTACCAGTTAACCCTTAATGTTGGGTGAACAGATTTTTCGTGTTTTTAAATTACGGACTTTCTTCGGGCAATTTTTATTTATGTGGAACATATTACAGCAGTTCATAGTACTATTGTCATATAATTATATTATTACAAGTGGTAGTTATGGTAGAAATTGTAGTATTGGTAAGAATAGTAGTTTTGAGAGAAAAGGTAGGTACTTTTGACAGCATCGGCGGCTTTGGTAGAAATGGTAGTTTTGAAAAATGGTAGATATGATAGTGTTAGTACGAATAGTAGTTTTGATAGGAATAGTATTTTCGGTAGGAATAGTAGTTTTGGTAGAAATTGTATTTCTGGCACATATTGTAGTTTTGGTAGCAATGTTACTTACGATTGCTACCAAAGCTACCATTCCTACCAAAACTAAAATTTTGTTGACCAAAACTATAAACATCATTATTACATTTCTAAATAATGATGGATTAATCACACCCATACACAAAATAGAACCTATTTTCTTACTTATAAAAAAAAGTTATTTTTCTATATTTTTAATTTTGATAGTAAAATATTGAAAGATAAAGAAAAAGTGAAGTTAGCGTAAGTTTGTTAGGTACTTAAGTTTCTGATTTAATAGTGTATTTTTTGGTTTTCAATTATAATGATGATTCTTGGAAGGAAATTGAAAAATGCTCAGAGAAAGTTTGAACAAAGAATCTTGGTCAATGACGACCCTGTTGGAGATTTGGTACCGGTTGGTCCTCCTACTGCTAAAAAATGCGGGTGGTAACGGGTTCAGATTTGATTAATTCTACCATCAACAATTTTATTTTCAAGTGATTTCCATTCTTGGTGACGGTAGATGCTTATTCCGCGCAATTTCTTATTGTTTACATGGAAGTGAGAATAAACATTATGAAATTCGTTTGGCCACTGTTGATAACATAGTCAATAAGTGGGATGTATATAGTAACTTCATTGTTGGGGACGAAGCATATGGCCAGACCATTACAAATGCAACAGATTACAAATGTGTGATGGGTGCCAATAGACAGTGCGCAGGGCATGCTGAACTTCAGAGTGTAAGTGAGCTATATCCCGAGTGTCAATTCAGAGTTCACCTGGAAAACAGTAATACGTTTACTGACTATGGTACTGGTGAAATTGTTTATAACTTGCTATTTTCTGGGCACCTGGACGAAAGACATTACAGTGTCCTAATGGAAAGAATGGTAGGGCAGCACAGTCATATTGAAGAACTTTCTTTCGTCAATGATCAGTTATACATATTATAGTTATATACCCTATTGCGCGGCAAACCATTCAGTAATGCCAAGGTGGAAATTTCACGATACCTTAGGTGCAACGCAAAGCCAATGTTGTGAGAAAAGAAGTTTTGTGATATATATATATATTTTTTTTGGTAAGAATATCACCTTTTTACTTATTAGATAAGGCTACAATATACTCAGCATACCTATATGTAAGAGCTTTTTTATAATATTGAAATATGCTGTGCAGCAGCACGGGTCCTCTAGTTTGATTATTATAACAGTTATTGATTGATTTAACTTGAAGATGACTTACGTGAAGGAAAACAATTTTCAGATAAGGGCGGTTTCAGATTAGCGTATTTTTCTGCGCGTATACGGTCGTTTCAGCATACGCGCTTACACGCGCGCTATATTACGCGTTTCAAAAAACCAGACTCACGTATACGGGTGTGTTCGCTCGAAACGGTAGTGACGTCTTGTCAGTGTCTACATGGATTCTGACGGCTCGTAGTTATACGAGCTTAGAAGCGCGTCAATGCTCGTACGAGTTGCGCGTGTGCCAAAAGGCGCGCCTATACGCGCCTACATGCGCTTCTAAAAACGATCTTATACGCGCGTATAAAACGCTAATCTGAAACCGCTCTTAGAGTTTTATACGCGCGTATAAGCTCGTTTTTGGAAACTCATGCAGGCGCGTATGGGCGCGCCTTTTGGCACACGCGCAACTCGTACGGGCGTTGACGAGCTTCTAAGCTCGTATGAGCGCGAGCCGCCATAATCCATGTTGACACTGACACGATGTCACTACCGTTTTGAGCGAACACGAAATATGCCCGTTTACGCGAGTCCGGTTTTTCGAAGCGCGTAATGTAGCGCTCGTGTAAGTGCGTATGCTGAAACGACAGTTTCATCGTCATCAGCCTTTAACAGTCCACTGCTGGACTAGGCCTCTCCTTTGAAAGGAAAAATTGGCCTACTATACCACGCTGGCCAAACGGGTTGGTATAGGGTTTGTATCAAGTTTTCCTTCTCTTACAGTGCCTTTCGCTGCATAATATGCTCCCTCTGTCGGCTCTTACGACACCCATGGGATGATATGGGATGGTGACATTCCGTATTCTAAATCCGTCACCACACGGATAAAACGACAGTATATGCGCAGAAAAATACGCTAATCTGAAACCGTCCTCCAACGATAAGCGGCGCGTATTCTAACTACTTATATCCCACTGTGAAATCCGTTTGGTATTATATATACTTTCATATCCAGTTATATACTAATTAGATACACAGTACTGGGCTGGCTACTAACTGAAAACAAATCCAATATCTAATATTTCAATTTTATTGTTATTTTTCAATTGTTATTTCATAAAATTGCCCAAATATACGACATAATAGATAGGTCGTAAGGAATAATATTAACGTAAGTAGCAACCGCTCCCCTGATCTGGCTCGAAGGACCAGTAAATGGCGAAACGATGGAGATTTGATTGTAGTCTAGCACTCTATATCACTCCGCTCGCAGTCACCCCGCTTACCATCTTAATCCAAGACGTCGCCTTATAGACATGGCATTGTTCTGTTCCCATTGCGGATACAATGCAAAGGTAACACTTTCGAGCTACCTACTTCTAAGGACAGCAAGAGGAATATATGCAGGATAGTGACAATAGGGAGAATTGGGTCTCCGGTGCTATCACGTAACGTCTAGCAATCATAGCGTGACTTTACTTACCATTCGTAATAGACCGGAAAAGTAAAGCAACGTTTGGAGATGCCACCTGTCGGATGGGTGATCGCATGTTTTGGATTTATATTTGAGAGCTAAATCAGCCAATCTTGTTTATTTTCCTAGATAACTACACCATATATCTACACAAAAAAAAGACTCATGTAAGGCCACTTGTCAACCGTAGCGGCAATGAACAAAGATGCGTCTGTATGTGTGGTTTTGGCGTAGGTTACACCATCCTGTAGACGGCGGTCGTAACCGCGGATCTACGCGATTGAGACCTGTCACATAAATATTTTTGCGTAGCACACGTACAATAATATTTATGAAAACGTTTGAAAGTTTTATTGCATTTGCTAACTCGAAAAGTTTTTGCTAATAAAATCGTATCACATTTTCGATAGTAATATAATTATCATGTGATCTCTGATCAGACGTACCGAAGAAGATCTTAAAAAAAACATTATCTTATAAAACTCTGGTTAAACTTCGTGACTGATGTTAGAATGAGCCTCATTAAATCGCGAGATGAACTTCTACACCTAATACATACATACATACATATCGAAACGCTTTTTATCCCCGAAGGGGTAGGCAGAGGTGTATTTCTACACCCACTTTTCGCCAGATATACTTCAGTCCCACGTAATAAGGGGCGAGCCTATTGCCGTACCGGGCACATTTCCAGACTCCGTGCTGCTACTGAGAATTTCGTGACAGAAAAACCCAATAACACTGCCCGACCCAGGAATCGAACCCGGGACCTCCCGATCCCACGCGCACATTTATGCCGCTAGACCAACGAGGCAGTCGTATAGGGTTTGATGTCGAGTTTTCCGTTTCTACGCAAAGATGGTATTTGCATCGTGTTATCCCTTAGTCGCCTCTTACGACACCCACGGGACGATAGGGGGTGGTGACACTTGTATTCTATGCCGTCAACCACACGGCATTTACGGCACACACCTAATATTTGAGGCTAAATTGTTTATTGAAGAGATAGGTATACACAGTTATAACGAATATTCAACGCGATCAATCTTAGTCTAGACTAGATTTAATACGTGTATAATCTTGTTAGCTTCATGGTTTCTGTATAGGGTATTACCAGGTCATGTCAGCTTACCTAACTATAAATAACTGAAAATTTAGATTAAATATTTTATGTGCTGTGTGGTGAAGGATTAAGAATACAATGTGTCACTACGCCATGGAAAATACAGAAAGCAAATAGTATTTTGTAGAAGAGCAAGGCTATCGCGACAACAAAGTCTGTGGCAACGTGTATAGCTAGTGTGGTGCAGTAGGCCAAATCCTGCTTTTGACCTCTTACTGAGTAGGTAGGTGTTTTAATTCCGTCACCACACGGATAACTTAGGTATAAATATATGGCTATCGTTGCTTTCTGCGTTGACAAAAATATGCTAATTACCTTAGCTCCGTTAATATCCCAGTTTCACAACTACGCAGCATAAGTTTATTACTTTCAAGGAAACAGAAAGTGGTAAAAATAAAATGAACTTAATATGATTACTGTGCCAAGATTGGGTTGGGCTATATCGCAGCGTACGTCATCAAAAGTGTGTGAAACCACAGTGGTAGGCAAAATTTACACAATTAAGATTTATGACGCGTTAAAAAAAACTTTTTGTTGAAGTTCAGATTAAAGAACTGTAAAAACGTACAGATGATGATTGTTCTTATTTTGGTAAAACAAACAAATATTATAATTACACTAAATAATACCGAAACTACGCTTTATCTCTACAAAAACGATAAAAATAGTTCCATCAGAAACACTGATTTTGGTGTTGTGAAGGATATTTCAAACACAGAAATAATATATGAAAACTGCTAGATTTTTTATAACTATCGTCCGAAGAGGAGCAGTAACCCATCTGCTGACACTATGAAGAATAGTAAACGCCTATAGCTTCATAACAATAAAACTTTAATTGTGCCTCGCCTACTGTTCATCATCAAAATCACGACCGCCCGCCGCCGCTCGTCGTGCACGGGGAGTTAATGGGTAGCTCGAAGGCTACCTTCTCTCCTTAATACAGACCTTACGTTTCTCTCACTTATCTATGACATCATTGGGTTAAGTGAGGCAGACTGAAAGATACTAATATCTGATCCAATTATTCACGGTGGAAATACCAAGCACCAATTCGGCATAAAATGTATTATTTCATTTGATTTTTATTTCAAGCACAATTCCACACTCTGGATAAGTCCTGTATCTCGGGACGGCGTACATACGTAAATATCCAAGGTACAAAAAGAATACCCAGCGTCGAAGAATTTGTTTGCGGATCATATAAAGTATTACGCCTGCCAAAGCTGCGGTAAACACCTAGTACTATGTATTGAATAAAAAGCATTGCACAAAAAAAGTTCAACTGCTCGCTTTTTCCAAAGATATATTTCGATACGAAATGTTGTGTCAGTATACTTATTTTTCCCTCCGGTGAGAGATAACTTACTGGAAATAATTTCCTGTAAATACATATTTTTATAAAGTTTGTACAGTTTCCAACCCCTGCAAATTTTGAATACATTTCCAACTGAAAATGTGAGAGATTTGAAATTTTATGAAAGTTATATTTATTTGAACTACTTTTATGAAATCGTAGCGGCGGTCGGCATTTGGCCGGCGAACCTTTTCGTATTTAATACTGGTGTTGCGGTGAAAGGCGCCATTCAGGTTTTACAAATTTTGATCTGTGGAATGAACCTTTCCGTTCGCGGGTGGCAGTGTATAAATCACGTTGACGCGATATCAATTGTTAAGAGATTTGTTTTACTTTGCTTACACGTGTAGAGGCCGCGGTGCAAGGGTCGCCCCTCACCCGCCTCTCAATGTACTGAACTGGGATCGTGCTTCGTATTTTTATTTTATTTAATGACGTACTAATGAACTGAGAATGCTTCGGTCTTATTCGTACGTTTAAAATGAAAGAATAGCTTGAACACTCATTGGTTTACTTTTTTGATTACTTTCTGATTCCCGCAGCAAACATATTATTACTAGTATAACATTTTTAGCTAGAACTTTGAAACTGATAAAACTGTACATAGTTCTGACTAGAAAATTGCTACCTAAAATTTTACATTTTCCATGAACTTACCATTCTCAATTTACGATACTCAAACCTATTCACCGCCTATGTGCTCAAAGAAGAATGGCAATATCAGTGTCACTAATTTGTGAAAGCGAGCATGAACGAATTTATATACATTTTATAGAACGATAGATGTAGTTTATTTTATTAGTCATTGACTTTTTTTATTCAATGGGATAAAGCAAATATCTAATAAATAAATATTTTGTTAGATCTGAAATGCACATAGCAATAACTAAACGTCATAAGCGAGATTTTATAAGAATCATTAAATCCTTTTTAAGAAATCCTCAGAAACCTTAGAAACGCGTGAATTTCTTGTCATCTGTCATTGATACAATTGTCACAGATCTTGTTATGAATGAATATGCGTACATTATATTTATTTTAGGTATTTTCGCTTTGTTTTGTTAACTTTTCTTAGCTTATTATTCGTTTCTGCTTGCAGTTAAGCTTTTGCATCCTGCTTGTTGAATACCTATACGGTGTTGCACAATTACGTTGTTTTGATACTGGACATACGGTTGAGACAAAAATCTAATACGTACCTATTGTTATTTTGAAATCTATGTTTTGAACAGAATTTTTGTGTAGTATGGGATTTGATGATTACACATTATGTGCACTGTATGGTATCTGGGATATATTCGTCGTCAAAATAATTATTCCGTCACCAGTTTAGTTTTTCGAAGAAGTCGGAGTAGAAGCATGATATAATGGTTAAAATGTAAATAAATGCTTTATGTTACCAAACATATTTTATTTTCACTTAATTACTATTTTATGATATATACATAGGGCTGATGAAACGCCAAATCAGTAAAATATGCCTAAATGCTAAATAGCGCGAGAGTTCGCATAGTACAATTAGTGTAAGGTTGCTGGATAGAGTATAGAGCAACATAATTACAGAATAGTGTGATATACCTATATAATTATAAAGAAAGTAGTAGAAGTAAGTGTTGGAAAAGGTACTATCAGATGATTTAACATTCCAATCACAGTCTGTTATACTCATGATACCTACGTATTAGCCACAGAGTACATTGGGTATTAACAAAGACCTCAGACATTTACATAGCTCCTTGAAACGTCACCTGACGTTAGTCATTAGCGTTTTGCGCAATGTACGTTTATTCATTGTACTGCACATACAAAGTAATAAGTACATTTTTAGCAATACTGTATATTTAAACTGGGAGTATTATATACTAAATATAGCAACACAATGCCCAAGTTGGCCAATCTAACAGCTAGAGGTAAAATAACTGTGAACGGACCTTAGACTATATATATTAAGTAAATAGACGGAGGAATCCCATCACTCAAAGGTCTGGGACTGGGCTCCAGTGTGGACCCCATTACCCGTCAAAATTTAATAGAACATCATTTGAAACTTTGATACTTCGTTCATAGACATTTTGATTTATTCGTATAAAAATGTGACGCATAAACATAGTGACGTTATAATTTTATCGATACTTTTATTTTAGAGACTAGCTTCGGCCCACGTATTCGCCGATGTGGGTGACAGTTATTGCAAAAAAAGGAAGCCTTTGCACTATTGCGATGTAGAAGCTATACTGCAATATTTCTTTGAAAAATAAGTATACTTGAATATAATTATATATCTCAAGAAAAGTGTTTTCATCGATCATCACAAACTTTCGTGTTTATAAAAGTTCAAATTAAACCATCTGCTGCTAACAACTAAGTTTAAGCTTGTGTAATTACTTCACATGTAGATCGATACGATTAACTGTACTGAGTAGTCATTGACTACTTTTTTGCAGTGGTGGCGTCAGATTGCCGGACTAATAGGAAGGACTAGTATGCCAATCTTAAAACGATAAATTACCATGATTCTAATCGTGTGAGTCATTATCATGATTAAATAATCGTAGCCATGATAAACCTGTCGTCATGCAAATGACAAGTAGATTGCTGTGAACGCTTAAAATATTTGTTAATACTAAAACTGTACCTAGTCAAATTATACTGAAAGTCAATTTTGATCAAAATGGATAATTATCAATATTATGCTTATAAAAACCCCTTAACAAGCAGTATAAAAACCAACATTTCGCTGCCTCGTCCAATATTGATAGGACTACTAAAGAAAGCACTCTTAACTATCTTTCATCTCTGCCAACCCCTAGTTATTCATCATTTGTCTTTAATCATTTCACCGATAGTGATGTTAAGAAGAACATAATGTCAAACACATCCAACGCAGCTGGTAGTGACTTTGTCAGCCGTAATATGCTCCTTCCCATCCTTGATTTAATCCTGCCTATCATTACTCACATCCTTAATTACTCCTTGTCCAGTGGTGAATTCCCATCGATGTGGAAGGATGCCCTAATAAATCCAATCCCGAAAAATTCACATCCTTTATCCTTTTCTGATTACCGACCTATTTCTATCCTACCATTCCTTTCCAAAGTCCTCGAACGTCTCGTTTACAATCAAGTTAACTCGTTCCTTTCTAAAAGTAATCTCCTTAATCCATTCCAGTCCGGTTTCCATCCAGGCCATAGCACCGCTACAACCCTTATCAATATTACGGATGACATCAGGGCTGGTATAGAAAGCGGCAAGCTCATAGTCCTTGCTCTGCTAGATTTTAGCAACGCCTTCAGTACAGTGGATTTTGACATTCTACTTGGCCGTCTTTGCTCTCTTAACATATCTCCTACGGTAATTGATTGGTTTCGTAGTTACCTGTGTGGCCGCCGACAGCGTATACGAGTAGAACATTCACTCTCTTCATGGTGTACCACGACTGTTGGCGTGCCCCAGGGAGGCATGCTGTCACCTTTACTCTTCGCAATTTTTATAAATTCTATATCAAACAATCTTCGCTCTACCTACCACCTTTATGCAGATGATCTCCAAATCTATACGCAGTCGACATTGGCTGAGATGTCATACTCTATAGGTACCATCAACAGTGATCTTGCACAGATTAGTAGCTGGAGCAAATTCTATGGACTTATAGTGAACCCCTCGAAAACGCAGGTCATTGTTGTTGGTAGTTCGAGAATGTTATCGAAGATCGACTGGTGTCAACTTCCTGACGTTATATTTAATGGCACTGTAATTCCTATACAGGATAAAGTAAAAAATCTGGGCTTAATCATTGATTCTACCCTTTCCTGGCGCTCACAGGTCCAAAAAGTTAGCCGTAAGATATTTGCTTCGGCAGGTTCATTGCGAAGACTTAGGAATTTTCTTCCTACTGCCACCAAAATTGCACTTGCAAATTGTCTTCTATTACCCATTATTGATTATGCAGATGTCAGCTATCCAGATCTCGCCGAAAACCAACTAGACAAACTTGAGCGCCTTCAAAATCTCTGTATACGATTCATATTTGGATTACGCAAATACGATCATGTCTCACAATTTCGAACACAACTCAAGTGGTTACCCATACGATTTCGCCGGAATACTCACATACTTTCTCTACTATACAATATATTGTTTAACCCTTCAACTCCCTCCTATCTTAAAGGACGATTCGAATTCCTACATGATACGCATAACCGTCATTTAAGGTCATCAGAAAACTTAAAGCTGAAGATGCCGGCTCATTGCACGGATTTTTATGATAAATCGTTTTGTGTCACTGCTGTTCGCCTATGGAATGCTCTCCCATTACATATCAGACAGGCTTAGACGGTAACAAAGTTCAAATCCTTAGTCAAGGATCACTACCTATCACTATGATATTTCCCATTCTAATAACATTTTAACTATTATTTATTACTTATGTATGTGTGTATGTATGTTGTATGTATGTATGTATTTACGTTTATATGTATGTATTTATGTTTGTATGTATAAGTATTTATATATGTGTAGTATATTTTTATAATATTACATAAATGTATATATAATTAAAGTAGTATCATATTGTAACTACTTAGTAAACTTGCAACTACCATTTCTTTCCTACCAATAATATCTCCATCCAAAGGTTGCCTGGTAGAAATCGCTGTTAGCGATAAGGCCGCCCATTGTACTGTATTTAATATAAAATTCCTGTATACCTGTGTTCTTAAAGTGTACAATAAAGTATTAAATAAATAAATAAAAATATCATAAGTCAGAGTGAAGTAAATATATTGGGGTAAGGTTGCTATTTGAATGCGGTCTCTATTTACTTCCTTACTTTGAGGAACGGACTATACGTGAACTTATCACTGTGACAGCTGTGACAGTAGTGACCACAGATGATATACTATACCTAGTTATGCAGCCCCCACATACCGTTCGCACGGTTCGCACCATAACAGTTCCTTGAAGGCGAACAAACACTAATATTAAGTTTTATGGTTATTGTTTTGGTCATCATTAAATTTATTGTAATTAATCAATTAGCAGACGATACCCAGTAACAGTAGCCATGTCTCCATGTCAGAGGTGGTCCCATGCTTGGTACCCCCCGTACCTCACCTTAGCTTGTAAGCCTTTTATAAACGATGTATCTTGTCATGTTCTTCATTCTCATTGTACTGCTCACGCTGAGCACATAACTTGTAAACTTCAAAATAAAGTTTTTAAAAAGTTATTTTCACGCCGTTTATATTTGACTGGCCCAGTCGGGGCGGATTTCGCAAGCAAAGTAAATCGCGTTCGGTACACAAATCGGTACTTACGGGCGTCGTCGTTTACCAGCGGATCCGAAAAGAACTTACAAATTTGTCAACTACGGCGAGCAACGGCAGCACTTCGAGAATCGGCATGGCAACGGGCAGTTTAATGTGAGTAGACCCTTTATTCGCACTGTTCCTTTTCCGTTTAATTGGACTGAACATCGCTAGTTAACGCATTTTATCGTGTTATTAGACAAAAATCGCTAAAACACGTATAGTTAAGTTTAGGTTTAGAACGGTATTACTGGACAAGCATCGCCGGTATACTCGTTATTTAGGTTTAGAACGGTATTACTGGACAAGCATCGCTGGTATACTCGTTATTTAGGTTTAGAACGGTGTTACTGGACAAACATCGCCGGTACACTCGTTACTTAGTTAAGTTTCGCGAAATATTCGACAAACGTTATTTATTTGCCTTAATTGTTATATTTAAATTGTTAAAATGAATCAAATTCAGCTTATCCCTAAGGAAATTCAGAGCATCATCCCACGTTTTGATGGAGATGAAAAACTTTTAAATTTATTTATTTCTAAGTGTGAATATGTCATTAGAAATTTTAGAGGGGACAATAACCCAGCTCAACAGATTTACGTATTCCACTGCATTACAAGCAAATTAGTAGGCAAAGCCGCTGTATTAATAAGTGAACGAGAAAATATTAATACTTGGGAAGGCTTAAAAGAGCTTTTTGTACAACATTTTGGCGATCCTAGATCGGAAGCGTGCATTGCTATCGAGTTAGAGAGCATTAGAAACAAACACGGCGAATCATACATTGACTTTTGCCATCGTATCCAAAATACTAGGAGTTCGCTTATGTCAAAGGTAAATTTATTAACTGATGAAGGTACCAAAGCAGCTAAAATGATAATTTACAATAACACAGCGTTAAACGTTTTTCTTTACAATTTACCTGAGGAAATGATTAGGTTTGTTAGATTAAATAGATGTACGACTCTCGAGTCGGCCCTTAGTGTCGTTATGGAAGAAGTAAACTTCTTAACACAATATAACTCTAAAAATAAAACTAAGTTGAATACAGGGCATAGTAGTAGTAATCAAGCAAATCATTTTAAGTCTAACCCTGTAACGCCAAATCAATTTAAATTTGG
Source organism: Euclidia mi (assembly GCA_944739405.2). Lineage (NCBI taxonomy): Eukaryota > Metazoa > Arthropoda > Insecta > Lepidoptera > Erebidae > Euclidia > Euclidia mi. Next base: position 85,194,859 of record OX123182.2, on the reverse strand, counting down.
TATACCTCAAAATCAGCCATTTAGAAATAACTTCCAGAATAACCCGCAGAGGTATAACACACCTCAGAACCCAATGCCTAGATTTAATAATAATCCAGTGCCTAAGTTTAATAATAATAACCAACAAGGTTTTGCATCACATAGACCTCAATTTAGGATAGGTAATAATCAACCTCAACAATTCCCTAGAGCTCTGAACAATTACAAGCAATCAGGTTTCTTTAAAACCAATCCGAATCAGCAGTTTCGTTTCGGCATACCTAACCAAATGCCACCGAAACAGAATACGGACGTTTCAATGAGAACGGCTCGTAACAATATGCTGTGCGAGTCCGACAACTCGCTTAATACGCAGTTCAATAATTCATACTCAGACAATTTTAGTAGCGAAGGTGAATCGTTTCCACCTTATTACCCAAACGAGCAGTATTATGTTAACGAATCTACAGATAGTCAGGATTTGCCCTCTACCTCTTACGAAAATAATGTAAATTTTCCTATAGTAGCCTCGCAGACACATCGACCGAAGTAATTCAAATTAATTACTCAGGTGTACTGAGACTACCACATATTGAAATACCGGAGATAGGATCTATTTTTATGATAGACACCGGTAGTACGCGCTCATTTATTAGCCCTGAAAAGGTAGAACAGTTTTATTCGTATTATAAGCAGATAGAACCCTTCGAGGTTATAAGTACGCATGGGCGTAGTATACATAATGAAGTTGTACGCATACCATTGCCCGACATATTCCGAACGGACCTATGTCATAAGTTTTATGTATATAAAGTAGCACCACAGTATGATGGTTTGATAGGTTCTGATTTATTGAAACAGTTAGGAGCTAACGTCGATATGCAGACCCAAACATTGAAAACTCGTTACACAAATATACCAATATTATATAATCCATTTTATGAAATTAAAGTACCTCCTAGATCGGAGACTCGCGTTAGAGTACCAACCGTGTTAGAAAACGGCGAAGGTATACTTCATTTTACAGAATTTACCCCAGGTCTTCGTATGCCAGATGCTGTAGTTAGATGTATCGATTCTTTTGCGGAAACGGTTATACAAAACGTGACTGACAAAGAAGCTATTATTTCATTTAATAAGCAAGGGCTTATTAAATGAAATAACTCTAAAAATAAAACTAAGTTGAATACAGGGCATAGTAGTAGTAATCAAGCAAATCATTTTAAGTCTAACCCTGTAACGCCAAATCAATTTAAATTTGGTATACCTCAAAATCAGCCATTTAGAAATAACTTCCAGAATAACCCGCAGAGGTATAACACACCTCAGAACCCAATGCCTAGATTTAATAATAATCCAGTGCCTAAGTTTAATAATAATAACCAACAAGGTTTTGCATCACATAGACCTCAATTTAGGATAGGTAATAATCAACCTCAACAATTCCCTAGAGCTCTGAACAATTACAAGCAATCAGGTTTCTTTAAAACCAATCCGAATCAGCAGTTTCGTTTCGGCATACCTAACCAAATGCCACCGAAACAGAATACGGACGTTTCAATGAGAACGGCTCGTAACAATATGCTGTGCGAGTCCGACAACTCGCTTAATACGCAGTTCAATAATTCATACTCAGACAATTTTAGTAGCGAAGGTGAATCGTTTCCACCTTATTACCCAAACGAGCAGTATTATGTTAACGAATCTACAGATAGTCAGGATTTGCCCTCTACCTCTTACGAAAATAATGTAAATTTTCCTATAGTAGCCTCGCAGACACATCGACCGAAGTAATTCAAATTAATTACTCAGGTGTACTGAGACTACCACATATTGAAATACCGGAGATAGGATCTATTTTTATGATAGACACCGGTAGTACGCGCTCATTTATTAGCCCTGAAAAGGTAGAACAGTTTTATTCGTATTATAAGCAGATAGAACCCTTCGAGGTTATAAGTACGCATGGGCGTAGTATACATAATGAAGTTGTACGCATACCATTGCCCGACATATTCCGAACGGACCTATGTCATAAGTTTTATGTATATAAAGTAGCACCACAGTATGATGGTTTGATAGGTTCTGATTTATTGAAACAGTTAGGAGCTAACGTCGATATGCAGACCCAAACATTGAAAACTCGTTACACAAATATACCAATATTATATAATCCATTTTATGAAATTAAAGTACCTCCTAGATCGGAGACTCGCGTTAGAGTACCAACCGTGTTAGAAAACGGCGAAGGTATACTTCATTTTACAGAATTTACCCCAGGTCTTCGTATGCCAGATGCTGTAGTTAGATGTATCGATTCTTTTGCGGAAACGGTTATACAAAACGTGACTGACAAAGAAGCTATTATTTCATTTAATAAGCCCTTAGAAATTTTTCCATATGATAGTAAACTTTGCCAAATATCGAAAGATGGCTTACAGCCGAATAATGACAAGATTAAAGCAGTCTTAAAGTTTCCTTTACCTAAAACGCCCACGGAAATTAAGAGCTTTTTAGGACTAGTAGGTTATTATCGCAAATTTATCAAAGATTTCTCAAAAATAACTCAGCCATTAACTAGTTGTTTAAAGAAAGGTACAAAAATTGTAATGTCAAAAGAATATGTTGAAGCTTTCGAAAAATGTAAGGAGCTATTAACTAACGCCCCTTTACTTCAGTTTCCTGATTTTTCCAAGCCTTTTCTACTGACCACAGACGCTTCAAACTTTGCGCTTGGTGCAGTATTATCGCAGGGTCCTGTAGGCAGCGACCGACCTATAGCATATGCAAGTAGGACATTAAATTGTGCGGAAATTAAATATAGTACAATAGAAAAGGAGTTATTAGCTGTTGTATGGGCTTGTAAACATTTCAGGCCATACTTATACGGTAATAAGTTTACCATAGTCACCGATCATAGACCACTCGCGTGGTTACATTCGCTAAAAGAACCCGGTAGTAGGTTGACTAGATGGCGTTTAAGATTAGCGGAGTTTGATTACGAAATCAAGCATAAACCAGGTAAACAGAATTGCAACGCAGACGCACTTTCCCGTATAAAACTGAATATTTTAAACGACGACAGCGAGTCGATGATAGTTAACGTAGATAAGAAATCCCCAAGTCCTATAGTAATCTCGTCAGATGAGGATACTCAAAGTATACCCTCTGTGAACCCAGATAGACCGCCTTCCCCATATTCAATAATGTCATTAGATAGTAGGACAGCTACAGCTTCAGAAAAGCCTGAGTCTACAATAGCCACCGTACATTCGGAGGAAAATACCGACTCATCGGATATACCAATACTCCATGAGGCGATTGATACCAAACCAAACCAAATTTTAGTATTTACATGGCATAAAAATGAAACTAGTGTCAAAAACCTTTCTAGGGATCGGCAAAAGGTTTTAGAAGTTCATATGCCAATAGACAACTTAGATTTAATAAAGCAGTTTTTAAAGGAATATATACGACCTAAGATTAAGTACTATTTATACTTCGAGGATACACGTCACCGAGAACAATTTAGTAATGTAATCACGAATCTCTTTAAAAAGGATTCTATTCAGTTATATGAGTGTACTGAAAGAGTTGTGTATGTGGAAGATGAAAACGAGCAAAAGGAAATTGTTTTAAAATATCACGTAGGAAAAACATGCCACCGCGGCATTAAGGAAACTATTGCACACCTTAAAAGAACATTTTATTGGAATAATTTAAGTCAAACCGTAGCTAGTATTATAAACTCATGTGATTTATGCAAACAAATGAAGTATGATAGAAATCCGTTAAAACCGGAGTTGCAATTAACACAAACGCAGTCGAAACCGTTTGAAGAACTTTTTATAGATATATTCTTAATTGAAGGAACTTATTTTCTCACTATAATAGATGCATTCAGTAAACTCGGACAAGCGTTCGAAGTGTCAAGCAGGTCGACCCCTGAAATAATCCGAGCGTTAATTAAGTATTTTTCACTATACGGTGTACCAAGGAAAATTAGTTCGGACCCAGGTTCTGAATTCAATAATAGTTTGTTAAAGGAAATGCTTAGTTTTTACAAGATTGATTTACACATAGGTACTCCTCACAATCCTAACTCTATGGGTTTAGTAGAGCGTTTTCATTCTACAATATTAGAAATTTACAGGCTAGCTAAGTACGAAAGAAAGATCACAGACGCGGCATCCGTGATGACATACGCAGTTATGTCTTACAATCAATCGATTCATAGTACAACGGGCCTTACACCCTTCGAAGTGGTATTCGGTCATACAGATTCTTCAAATGTTTTTGATGTCGATTATAACAAACAATACACACAGCAATTAGTTAGAGAACATGTTAAGCGCACTAAATACTTATATGACTACTTATCTGAAAGAATGTTAGCATCTAAAGAGAAAATTAGAGAAAAGCGCGGCGGAGAAAAACAGTTTAAGATTAAGCCGGGCGACAATGTGTTTATTAAAGGCGTCAACATTAGGCGTAGTAAGGACAAGCCACGTTATCAAAAGGCTGTAGTAACTAGTAGCCCCAATAGAAACACAGTTACAGTCCAGAAACAAAATCGGCTATCAAAGGTCCCACTTAAAGACATTAAGCGTCCTTCACAGGTACGTCCTGGTGGTAGTGACACTAACGACCCCCAGCCGGGCCCTTCAACTTCAAAGACTTGAGGAAAACCCAGGTATTCTCCCAGTGAAAGAAGGTCAAGCTAGTATTAGTTTTTATAATTGGAACATAGTTAAAATATTAGACTTAGAATTAGTTAGTAAATCTTTAGAGTATAACATAGGAAAATATAAGGAAATTATTAGTTACATGCATGATAGGTTAGAAAACATATATATTTTAGATGGTAATTTAATAGACGCCGACTTACAGACTCAATATATTATGAACACTACAATAGAAAGGTATTATCAGTTAATTCCGAATATAAGAATAAAAAGAGGTTAAGTTAACACTATTGGATCAATGATAAAAGCAATAACTGGTAATTTGGATAACGAAGATGCATTAAGGTATGATAAAACAATTAACAGTATACAATCGAAGCAACATGCACTCTTAAATAAAATGACATTAGTGACAGAAATAATTGGTTCATTTGTTAATTACACTAATCACTCAAGATATAACTTTATTATGTTAGAAAAATCTGTGTTAGAAATAGAAGCCTTTATGAATCAAACCCAGTTCCAAAGGAGTAAAAATTTAGTATTAAACACTTTTAATTTACTTAATCATAATTTTCAAATAATATTAACACAATTAGATGAAGTGGAAACCGCAGTAGCTTTCAGTAGGGTAAACGTCTTACACCAGTCGATATTAGACACAAATGAAATATTTTCTATTTTTAAAGACATAGAGAAAGTCGATAAATTGATTTTTCCTGTAACATTAGATAATCTTATTAACTTAGAACATTCTCTAGACATTAAAGCTTATGTAAAGGGCAAACAAATAACTTTTATACTATCAGTACCAATAGTCCAATTAGATGTCTATAACTACTATATATTACATCCCTTTCCTATGTACAACCCTAAACTCAATAGAACGTTCCTTTTGACCCCTAAATATTCCTACATCCTTGCGAAAGGGTCGAAAGTATTACCACTGTCACAGCCCTGCAAAGAAATAGACGAAGGAAAGTACCTTTGTCATGAAACCAGCGTGTCATCCGGTCAGGAAGACAAATGCATAGCAGATCTGCTGAGCTACTCTACCAGAATCACATCGTGCCTTCCACTATCCGTCGAAACCTCCGATGTCAAGATAAAATCCATACAGTCAGACTCATGGATTGTATACACCGGCGCACATATATTCTTAACAGAACATTGTGAAAATGATATCACCCAACAAGATATCATGGGAACATATATCGTCACTCCTAACGATACATGCACTGTGAAGATTGGAACAATCAAGTTGAAAAGACGTCGACTACAAACAACACAAATTGTCTTCAGAAGCACACCGTGTATACATCTACCCAGTATAACAACGCCAGCGGATTTCCTGCAAAGAAAATCTATCAGCCTCGATGAAATCGACATGGAAAATCTTCAGTTGCTGTCACACGTCCTGAAAAGTGAAAGTGAAGTGTTAAACAGTGAAAAGTCTATGAACATAGTGAATATGCATAGCATCAGTGTAGGAACTCTAATAATTTACGTAATTTTAATAATTGTATTTCTTGTATTTGTGTATAAATATAGATCAAAATTACTACGTAATTTTGAACAAAATCACCCTTCTTCAAATGATGATTTTGATCTTATGGAGGGAGGAGTTATGCAGCCCCCACATACCGTTCGCACGGTTCGCACCATAACAGTTCCATGAAGGCGAACAAACACTAATATTAAGTTTTATGGTTATTGTTTTGGTCATCATTAAATTTATTGTAATTAATCAATTAGCAGACGATACCCAGTAACAGTAGCCATGTCTCCATGTCAGAGGTGGTCCCATGCTTGGTACCCCCCGTACCTCACCTTAGCTTGTAAGCCTTTTATAAACGATGTATCTTGTCATGTTCTTCATTCTCATTGTACTGCTCACGCTGAGCACATAACTTGTAAACTTCAAAATAAAGTTTTTAAAAAGTTATTTTCACGCCGTTTATATTTGACTACCTAACCATATTAATGACCAAAGAGATTGGATAATATACATAGAGACCGTCCTAGTACTCCCAAATTGAACACAGTCAACTGACGTGTAAGATACAATTTAGACAATATTATGCCATCAAATTATATAACCTTAGTGATTTTTTCTTTTATAACAGTTCTATCATGATTTTGAATTTAGTCGTATAATATTTATATCGACTTTTCAAGTGTTGTAAAAAATCTTATCGATATGTCTATCCACCGTATATTTTAACTCGTTATTTTTTAGATTATATGTGCACGTGATAAAGATTTATAAAATAAGTGGATTGCTGCAGTATGTCGTGGAGAAAATTGGGTGCCTAGAAAGCACCATAGAATTTGTTCCAAGCATTTTACTGTGGAATGTTTTTATAGTAATGACAGATGGCTCCTCCCTTCTAAACATATCAGTGTGAGTGCTTAAATAATTACTTGCTATTATTTAAACTATCAGCAACAGTAATGAATTTCGAAGCTTGTTAGAATCCATCATATTACAAAAAAAAAATAATGCACCTATAGAAAAAATCTGATCTTTCTTTACAAAGACAGTAATATTTAAAGGACAGTAATTTGAAGGTTTGATAAGAATTGTCTGCTTTCATAGTCATGACTACTGAGTGGATATGCATCAAAATAAGGGAATCTTCATTTGAAATAAATTTTGTTAAATGTCATCTACCCAGTAACCAAAACTTGGTTGTTCTTGTTCGACTAGTGGACTAATAATGTGCCGATCCCAAGATAAAATCGAAGGGCTAGTCTAGCCACAATTTTTTTCTCTCTTAATATTCTGTGTGTCACATGTATGATCGAAAAGTGTCCGATCCCGCACATACATTTTTTACACATAGATTTGTATTACCTACACTATGTAATGAGAAAATTTCAATAAAGTGATTATTGTTAATAACAAACCTTTGGGCACTATTCAAGGTTTTGTCTGATTTATCTATTTTAAGTAATTTTTTTATGTTTTTTGCTTGATAAAATCCATGTCGACTATCTCCTATCCTTGTAAAGAATTAATTTGGATATGCCATTCTCAGTTATCATAATGCTTAAGCTATGAGTTTTGCTTTTATCTTAATTATTTGCTTTCTCTAATAAAAATATGTTATTGAGATTAGAGAGAGAGTAGGGAGTGATTATTTATTTATTTAATATTTATTAATCCCACTTACAGCTTTCATTACAGCTGAAAAACTAACTATAAATAAGTATAAATAAACATTTATGCCGAGGGTGTCGTATGAGGCGACTAAGAGAAACAAGAGAAGGAAATCTCGAAATAAAACCCTATACGAATACGTCTGGCTAGAGTGGTACTATAAAAGAAAATAACGCCTCGAAAGATTATCTGCTACTGAGTACCCATTTGAAACAAAAATATATAAGTTCAGTTTAAAAATGCAAGTTTATGTAATAATTATTTAAAGACTGTCCATCAACTAGCATTCTGACTGCTGTGGACATAAAGTTACGGAATTTAAAATGTTTAACATATAAATAATATACTTTACAAGTCCGTTTGATTTTGAACCTATATTGAAACTTTAATCGATATCGATAGCGGATTTGCTCAGTCACTATTAAATTAAAAAGTTACGATATTTGTGTTCAAATTGTCTTTAGCCCTAACTGACAAACATAGTGCCATCTTCTTCTGGCAACTCTAATTTATCATATGAGTGAAGAGTGTAGCTATATTCAATTTGTTCTTAAAAATATCGTTCCTTCCATGCTTCAGTTATTCTTCCAAGTTAATGACTAACTTCAGACCTGCCCACACTAAATGCGCGAGGTTTAACTTACAACTCTTTAACTTCGTTTTCCATTCTAATCCCATAACATAAAAATACTCTGTAATTACATTTTACTTAATAGGCCTTAGATCTATATTTTTGAACTATTTGTACTAATGCTCGCGAAGTCTTAATGCGACACTGATAGTGTACGGTGGTTTGCCATTGTTCTTAACATACTACGGCAGATATTTTTAATGGTTACAATTGAAATATTAAAATGCTAAAACCGAATTCCACCCGTAATTTTTCAAGCTGACGGGAGTACCATATATTCATTAAATTTTATTTTATTCGTAGACAGCTGTCATTCAGCACACTCATTATTTGAACGAGTGCGGGGCGTGTAACAATAGTCACATTTTATAATAATCGTCTGTGGGAGCGGTAACAACGTCATGCGGAGCCGTCAGGGTGCCGAGATGACGCCGTAATTAGATCGACGGCAGCCACAGTGTTGACATCCCCTGACTTAGCTATATTTCTCTATAGGAGGGAGGGAGGCAGGACCTAATTTTTAATCAAGTTATATATATGAATCGATAATTATATGAATCGCTGGCTCGATAACCGAAATTGCTTGAGGTAAGTCTACGTTTTGCTTGGAAACATATATTTCTTAGATTATATAAGTAATTAGTATCAGTATATTAAGGATAATGTGTGAAAGCTTAAGAAATATATTTTAATTGAAGGAAAATTAGAAATGTATGTCTTGAAAAGCGTTTTACATGTTTTCAAATGACTAATCATTATTTGTTTTTAAATATTTTCTGTAGTGTATATTTAATATTACATTGGTTGATAATAAAACGAACAAGTAGAACTCAATCAACTGAATTCCAAGAAACCAATTGTTGCTCCTCTGTTACGAGGTTTTTGTAGAATAATGAACTTAAGGGAAATTGGAGAATGTAAGCCTGAGAATAAGCAGAACCAAGACAGAGTATAAATGTTCTGTGACTTGGGGTCTCTCCAGTCCTATACCGATCACAATTAATAATATAAGGCAATTATTATCATACAAGCATTGCCTTAGTTGCGATTTAAGAAGTTCGACACGGTGACCTGCACTTTCCCGTCATGACATCTCCATTTTGCATTTTACGACGCCATCCTAGTATTTCATAGGCTGACCGCGTTTACTGATATTAGACGGAGGAAGGCTTTATTTTATGTCTGGTATTTTCACATGCATGAAATATGGTTTAAACGCAAATGCAAGGTTCCTAGAACACAGTGTAGTTCTAATAACAAACTTTAAAATTCAATACTTTAGTTCCTAGAACACAACCCGTGGCAAATCATGTTTAGAAGTACGATGTCTAACTTTCAATAAATGTTTAAGCTTAGTCGGCTACACACTTTAAATTGTAAGTAGATTCCTTACAATACAAACATATGTAGTAAAATTTTAAAGCAGACTTCTCTTTCAAATAATTTAAATGAAATAGAGATAACGGAGTCATGTGTTTTTTATTAGATACTAGTGACTGCATTAGTGAATAAACCTAAATATAAACAAGACGAGATTATATTGATGCGGTGCGACAGCACGAATGGCAAGGTGGTTAAAATAGCCTCTTAGCTGTTTATAGAGTTTAATATTTATAGTCGGAACACTTTCTATGATCCACAAGTTTTTCTTTAAAGTCTGGATGCTTTTTTCGAGCCATTGTTTAAATATTCTAATTTGAAGAAGAATATTTAGTTTGCATGACAAAGAAAATTGCCTTCAAATTGCATCATCGTCGCAGTCGTGATTAAAGTGACCAGTAATAATAATATTCATGCAACGATGATGTGTTTATTACTACGCACTGTGCAGTCAATAATTGTGCCAAGTAAAACCTCATTACTCGAAATAAGTGACTCTCAAAGGGTTTTCTTTTTGGTCTCTTGTTTCGCAAATTTCGAAAATTAACGAACTTAAGGCGCTGTTATACCTCAGAAGCCGTGAAACACCTAATTTTTCGTCGCGCATCTAGCCATAACGGTACATATTACAAACTAGCAAACAATAGAGCTTAAAGTCAAAAGTCTGAACAAAAGACTTTTGAAAGAATTTTTCATGTATGTAACATAGAATCACGGTAAAAAAATCACAAAATCGAGGCAGAAAATAATCTTTCGTCTCACTGTTTGCAATATTTTGATCGTAAGCTGTCATATTTTATTTGATAATATTGTAGGAAATGTAATGAACTAAAGAATTACCCTATTTATTTTTATATTATACGTGTATATTTTGTAAAATTAAATAAAATCTGCCAAACGTCTATGATTTTGACGCTCGGTAGATCCCATCAATATCAAACGCTTCAGCAATTTAAACCTTATTAGCATAAGCGGTGTACTGAGTGTCAGTTGCTAGTTTAGGGCTAGTAGCCCCGCCCAGACCTCATCATTCGGCTATGGGCCCTGTGAGAGATAGGTCATGTCGCTTGCGTCTCCGCTGCACGAAATTTTACGTAAACCTGTTTGTTATTATAATACGCCGATTTGAGTTCGTAATTTCATGTTTTATGTTATAGAATACTTTGAATCAAATAGGTTTTCATGTAACTATGGGCACATATAATTAGGAGCTGAGTTTATACTCTTGTTGGGTTTAATGTGTTATTGTTTCTGTGCTTATAAATATATATTTAGAAGAATAAAATATGGACAATTAGAGAAATGAAGTTCTACGAAAGATTTGTACAAGAAAGCGTCGTAATAAAATATAAATTCATCCATGGCCAAGTGATTATGAAATATGTAACTTTTTTACTCAAATTATTTTCATAAGAGTCTTTTATGACTAACTATGTTATAGATTGATTATGCATAATATAATTATATAAATTATTCTCACAATACATAGCTGCCACAGTTTTTCAATTTTTGAAAGAGTAATAACACAAAATCGAATCATTTTATGTACCTATATCCTATATTGCAAATTCATTAGCTTGTCAGAGCGCCTGGAGCGCTAAGATGCCGCCACGCTACGGCGAACTATAAACAGCGCCAATATGGCGCTCCGCAATCCGCACACAAGCGGTAACGAATGTTGTATTATTGTGTTGTGAACATAAACCTATTTAGGTACATCGGGTAAAACTGTGATTATTGATAAACTATTAGGTATGTCTCAGTACATCTAATATCTTTTTAATTTCTAAAATCAATCATTTATAAGTAAGAAGGTGACTTCTCTGTTTGCTGTAACACAAGATATAGTATTTTTTTAATAATAAAGTACGTAACTAATTATCTTTATTGTAATTACAGTGAAGTTAAAGATAACAGTTCTGCAACGTCTTACACACATTTGACTGCAGTTATTCCTAACACGATCTATCAATTTTTTTAACAAATTTGACTCAAATTCCGTAGTGATAAGCAAAAATTACAAGAGGGATAGCAGTGACTGGTTCGAATTGCGTAAGATTATGTTGAAAGATTGAAATTTTGGTATAGTGGTAAAAAGAAGAGATAACAGCAGTAAAGCCAACTTAGTAAAAAATATTATGTAAAAATAAAATATTTGCAATGTAAAATCAGTTGCGCATGGAATCTATAATGAACAACTGGCTTTGCAACAACTGGCGAAGCAAGAAAATGTAACAATCGAGCCTTGTGGATTATCCGTTTATTGGTGCCACGCCAGATGGATTAATAGGTCCAAACACGATTGTGGAAATCTAATGTTCTATAGTTGCCTATAAGAATGGCCTGGAAAATAGTATAAGAGCAAATAAAATACAAATATGGAAACATGATAAAAAAGTGAACTGACTAGTCTAAACAAATATTGTTATTACCAAATTCAGGGGCAACGCCACGTTACACGCAAACAAAAGTGTTTATTTGCTGAGTGGAGTGGCGAAAGTATACCACTAAAAATAAAAATTATAGAAAGAGATGATGTTTTCTGGGAGAAGAAAAGCTTGTGGCGTTTTATATGAATTGGCAGTTGCCTGAAATTGTTGATTCTCGTCAAGCTCAAGGGATGGCATTGCGAGATCACGGAGAGCAAAATGTTTCATCAGTGCTTGAAATTTCTACAATACCAAGCCGTAAAAGGAAAGTAAATGAAACTGAGCCTCGTGAACAACAGCAAATAATAAGTATTTAAGCGTTATCACCTCACACGCTGCCTTTAACATTCGATGAGAATTAAAAAAACCTGCCGGGTTGTAGCAGACAGCTAACTTTTGATGAGCTGTAAACTCTGTATTTCGTTAATAAATGATAAATGAATATAAATAAATATCTTTTAATATTTATTTTCTTTGAAACAACACATATTTGAAACGAAAGAAATTTTTTATATTTTTCCATACAAACATGTATGAGGAGAGCTAACGAAAAAGCAGTAACTCAAATTATAATTCTATAATTTTCTAAGCGACATAGCAGTATCTCATGAATAAGGTATATCCACATATATTTTTGATGTTTCATCTATTTTGAAAAATAGTAATGGGTTGGGTTTCGAAACGAGTCGCCTGAATTTGAGGGTATTGGTAGTGTAGGGGGCTTAAGGGAGTTCGTTTTAATCCCCTGAAAGTAATTTTGGCTGCCGGAGTTGCGTCTAAATATTTTTAAACAATTTCCAAAATTTCATAAATACTTCGGCAATTATGCAAAACGGAACGTAGTTTTTATACTTTAGTACAGTTTTACAAATGTCATTTTTAGGTTTTATGTGAAAAACGTAAAACGAAACGCAAAACTGCCATCTTGGAATGATCATATTGACAGCTAATGTCAAATTTGTGCGTCATTGCTTTCGAGTGCCTAGGGTTAGGTGCGACTGTAATAAGTAACTAAATAGGTTATGTTAGGTTCCCTTTTGACCCTTAATCCGAAAATAGGAGCCCTTCGCAGGGCTCCGTCAACCTTAGTTTATTAAACTAGTGTGATGAATGTGGAAGTTGGCAGTGCCATACACACCGATGTTTGGAGATTTTTTTTTTTCAGAGGAAACCAAGTATTTCCGGCAAGTGAAAATGGTGACGGGGGTTTCAAGACCTCCCCTCCTCCCTCTCCAATCACTCACAACCCCTAAAAACGGCGACGTATTTCGAAACCTTTACCGTAATAATTATACCTATAATAACAATAAACATTCATAAATAAATAAAAGAAATCAACTTTTACTCAACTTCAAGTACCTCGTAACTCGCTTTAGTTGAGATACGGCTTTTGCGCTTAGTAGAGCAGTATTGTGTTTTTTAGGGTACCGTAGCCAAAAATTGTAAAAACGGAACCCTTTTAGATTCGCAATGTCTGTCTGTCTGTCCGCCCGTATGTCACAGCCAATTTATTGCAAAACAGGTTTGAAAACTGGCAGGAATGGAATTAGATGTAGGTATTCTATGAACTGCTTCACTATTTTTATACAAAAACAAAACAACCATAATAATGGCCTCTCCATACATGGAACTGATTTAATTATTTTTATCATCTTACGGCACGTAGGTATTTACGTACTTTCGTCAACTATTAATACCTATTAACGTCTAATGTAAACCAGTTTTGCTCATGGCTGCACTGAGAACAAAAATTGCGCTATGCCTATATATTGTACAAACAGATTGATGTATGTAATATAAATTTTAATATCAGTATCTCAATTCAATATGCTAAAACGTTTTGCTTGCGATTTTGAAATATTGGAATACGGATGTCGCCAGAATACGGCCGCACGCGACGAGAATGAAGGGGGGCGCCCCGCAGTAGACGGAGCTAAGCTCCCTTCACCTCCCCTGCTTCACCCCCTCATTTACCAAAACAGTCGCTTAGGACAGCGCCTTAAGTAGCAACTCTTAATCAATTTGTCGTCTTTTATGCCTTTTATTTAGCGACGGCGGCCTGTCCGTCTGCCCGCCGCATTTTATTTTATTAAAACCCTATGCTGTTATATTAGTCCTTAAAAGCCTTCCTTATACGTAATGTTACAATCTCTGAAGTGCTCCGTTTCTGTACTTGAGAAATATAATTTGTACCACTTAAACCATTTTGCACAATACAAAAATATATTTTATTGTTGGAATTTGATTTGTATACTATAGAATTGTTCAAGTACGTACATTCTCCATCTCTTTCTAGAAGACGTCGATTACACCCTCCAATAGTAGGTATAGATACATAGGTATTTTCCCCGACGTTCCCTTCCTTGGTTAAGAGATTAATTACAGAATCGGCAGTTTTAATTAGTTTTGTAATTAACAGCCGCATGGCACGCCTCCGAGGCGAAGTAATATAAATTACCGTTTAATACAATCACTGCGTAGGATTAAATCGGCTTCAATGGGGAGAATATGTTTAAAAAAGTATTAACGTGAAAAATACATGATTTAAACCTATATTCTGCTTATAATGCTTTATCTTGATTTTTATTAACAGATACACAATTTGATATGAATTTCAAGTCTTACAATGGTTCCCGGTAACGCTGTAGGTAACCGCGATTCTCGTGGTTTCGGCGCAAGGGGACGTCGAGGACACCTTGGTAGTTTTAATGAGTAGGCCCCAGACGACTAAACCCGTTCTCCTACAAGCCTTTTCCACCCAAACTTAACTTATAGAGTGATGTAGGGGATCGTTCGCATCAGGAGAAATCCTTTTGCGGGTGATCGCGACAACAAAAAATACAAAAAGTTCTTTAAAGCGTTGCCTAGCGCTCTGGACACTACTGTGCGTCGCGTTGTGAGTTTTCAGTTCGTTTTATACGATCAAAATTCTTGTAATATCACTGAAGTCATGATTAAATTTTACTTATTGAGGTAAATACCATTTTAAAAGGCTATCTACTCACTGCGACTGTAAAAATATGCAATACTTTTGATAGATTCTACACGTAATAATTAAAATATTGACGTCTGCTTTTGTATTTTATAAGATTTTTTTAGGATAGTAATAATGACACTCAGGTTCATGTCTCAAGAATATTTCGGCCATGCCACCATTGATACGGCCTGTAGGAAAGAGAGAATCAAAAGGAAGATATATTTTTTAATCCAGTTAATATTTGAACCCATTCGATTTTATTTACAACTTTTTTGTGTAGAGGTTTGCAACCACAGACATAGATCTACATAGATAACGCAAATGCATGCACTTCGCGTGTCTGAACCATAGAGATATTAGAATAGAGTGGCAGGACAGTACCTAACTCAATACTGTGTCGTGTCCGTCGGTGCGAGAGAGAACGCAACATTAAAGGCCCCCTGCATCTCTCTCTAACAATACATGCACAATATCAACATTACGCAGTGGCGTGCTACCTGTAACTATTATTTAAATCAGTTTATTAATAATCAATAGTTTTAAAATTGTTTTTATTGATACACGAAAATAGTTTGAAGTGACAAAAACGTTTATATATTTTTAAAATGTTGATTACTGATAAACTGATATAAATAATAGTTACAGGTAGCACGCCACTGCGTAATGTTGATATTGTGCATGTATTGTTAGAGAGAGATGCAGGGGGCCTTTAATGTTGCGTTCTCTCTCCCACCGGCGGACACGAATAGGCCCCACTCTGCCACTCTATTCTTAATATCTCTATGGTCTGAACTCCGACCAAGCGTCGAGCTTGGTCGCCACTAACTTCAGTCCCCGCGCGTCCGTTTTACCGTTAAGTAAACTTTATTCACATTACGTTGCCGCGTTTGCTTCGGACGTTTGATCTGACGTTGTGTATTAGGAGACGATGAATATCGCACAAGCGATACTGTAGCGTATCGCTTCGACTTCGTGATACAGGCAACGTCACAGTAGGTATTAAAAAGTCGGCACGCTTGGTTTCAATACAAATCGTGATAATTGCGTTATCTATGTAGATCTATATCTGTGTTTGCAACATTCACAGCAAAATGCAATAGGCAATAGACAGATAGGATCACGAGATTTTCTTTACTGTAATTATTTTCAGATGCCAAGCATTTTCCTTGAATGTGAAAAACAACTTGCATCTCACAGCTAACGGGAAAAACGGCCCGCATATTTAATCATTTTGACATCTGAGCAATGGTTTAAAGCTGTTCAATCTCTCACGATTTTCCTTAAGATGCAGTTAAAGAGATCCCTTTCAAATACATACATCTTCGATGTCGAAATGTCAAGAGCATATTCATTCCTGTATTCATTTTGATCCGAAATCTTCGTAAGCTAAAAATATCTCAAATCTGAAGGCATACCATTACTGTGTATTATATTGTGTAAAAATACTGAAATACAAGTAGGAACATCCCACTCAACGAGATCATATTAATTTAATGGATTCTACAAGCCGATTTCCCGTATTCCCATATCACAAAAGGGAAACTGAGACAAGGTCTAAGTAAACGATCGTATGATAACCCCGCCTGATTCTGTACACAGTGTTGGCTTGTTGTTATTTTGTGTATTGTATTGTGCGTGAGATACTTGGTGAAGGGTTTCGTAGATTTGTTGTAGAAAGAGAAGCCACCGCATTGGTAATAAGACAAGTACAATAACATTAATATAATAACATTTTTTGTTATTAAGTTACCCAACGCTTGCAGGTTTGGACCAGTTTTCACAAATAAATAACTTGACTCAATGGATTTTGATACCAAATCGAAGTGTCAACAGTCTGAAATACTATTGGTATGGTTTTATTTACATCATGGCCTAAGCAGGATTTATAATAGAAGCTTCTGTCTCGTTGTCCATCACGCCTTGAACCAACAGATAAATCTAGACTTGAACTAACAATCTGTGGATAGTTTGTCTCGAGTGGAGATTCAAACCGTATCATTTGAGGTTTTACCAATATCTATATATCAGGGCAACTGTAAGCAATGTCTATAAGTTATCGAGTTTTTTAACGAAAACGGCTGTCTTGATTAATAAATTTTAATTCTCTTTTGCTAATTTGTTTACAAAAGGTCTACAAAGTAGTCACTGTTCAGTGTGTACTGAACAGTGACAACTTTGTAGACCTTTCTGTCCACAAACAAAGGAAACATTTCGACGTAAAGTTTAGAAAAACAGTCGGTTGTAAACTTTGCATTCAAACGCTTAAAACAAGGTACAAAAGATACTCGATTGATCTCCTCCCTCTCGAAATAGTCGTTAAGTTCTATTTCATTTAATCAAAAAAAGAACACGCCACATTGTTCCCGGCGTAATTCGTCACAATCGGAATTGTCACAATTCTCTCGGGAGAGCTTTGAGAAAAATTGTCGCTAACGAGCTCGCACCCCGCAGCCCTCTCGCGTACCAAACCTCCCGGGCTCCCCTCCCTCAACGCCTCCCACTCTCCCTCCCGCCCTCCACTTTTAATCCGCACCACCCCTTTATCCGTAGCACTTTAAAACCCTTTTGCGATTTTCCGCACCGAGGAGTTATCGAGAAAAAGGGAACATTTATTCATTGTCTACGTTTTTTATTTAAATTATTCGTTATAATCTTTGAGTTAAATATCTTAATTGCCTTTTAACTCTATGTAAATTGCAGCAACAATTTCAATGATTATTTTATTTAATACCTTGCGATTTTAGAAGGAGTGAAAAACCTTTAAACACATTTTTGTATTATATTTTATTGATGGGTACTTAGGCCCACTTGCACAACGATTCTTAAATTGAATTAAGATGTATTTAACGAGAAAAAATATATTAAACACCACTAGCGTCTTGCACAACGAAAATTTTGTCGAGTAATATGATTTAAGAACTGTCAAAATTTATTACCGAAAATCGGCTGTTTAGTGGCTAATTTCATTTAAGAACTGTCACACTGATGTTGGCATCTTGTCATTAGCGACGAAAATTATCAATAATTATATAACTGGATCGTACGACGCAGCAGGGGGAGGCCTATGTCCAGCAGTGGACGTCCCTAGGCTGACATGATGATGATGATGATATAACTGATAACAATATACCTACTTGTATTATTGTTAACCCTAGAATCCTACACTATTTGGCGCACATGTTATTCCTACACTGGGGTGCTGGAACACCCCATACTAAAATGACTGTAATCCTTAAAATAAAAAAAAACAATTCATGAAAATACGTTTTATTAAACATAATCGGTAACTTGAGATCACAAATCAGCCTTATTACACAAAGTTAAATGTAGTTTGAGCAACAGCACTTGTAGGATTTGGTCCTTTTTTGAAAATCACTGCAATGGACTAAGTTGGCATCCGGTAACGGTTCTCCAAATATTCATGTATCAGTTCCAAACCTAATTTCAAAACTGTCTGCTGAAACTTTATATTTGACTTATTATTTGATCTTGATCACTTGTAAAGAACCCAGGAATTACAACTGGTCCCAACTTCTATTTCTGCCTCGCCAGATTTGTGGTCTAGAATAGAGCTTATTTCTGCGTAATTCAAACCTCTGACAGCCATCCGAAACAAAATAAATAAACTTCATTGAATTTTACCTTAATAATATCTAAAATATCTGTATTTAATTCAAATAAGACTATTGTTTTAATAAATAATCAAATTTAATAATTTATTACATATAAATGCATCAATCGTAATAAATAAATAATCTTACGATTTTACTACACTGGGGTACTGGCCTACCCCACAGCACTTATACAGGCGACCACACAACGCGGTCCCTCGTCACGGTAATGACGTAACGCGAGCGGTTGACACCAAACTAAAATACTCCAACGCGCGAATTCGAGAATATTAAAGAAATTGAGATATTTAGAAAACAAATCGGTGTGGGGTGCACCTGCACCCAATGTAGGGTTATAGGGTTAATGCTCAAAAGTTTCTAGTTATTATTTGTCAATTGTCATTTCGTTGCTAGGCGACGACAATGCGTTTTGTTTTATGCTCAAAGTATATATAGTGTAAGGTTTTATGCGAAACCATACGCATAACATCGTTAAAATCGTAACAAAAAGGCTTCATGCCATGAAACAAAACGTAGAAACTACTTTATCGACCTCATAAAATGCTTAACTAAATCTAAGCGATATTGTCGTTGTGCAAGAGGACGCTAAATACTTTTAACTTAAATTATTTTATGCTGTTAATTCTGTTCAAAAAATTTAAATTAAGGAGTGACTTAAATCAAACGTTACGTAAGTGGGCCTAAGGCCCACTTGCACAACGATTCTTAAATTGAATTAAGATGTATTTAACGAGAAAAAAAATATTAAACACCACTAGCGTCTTGCACAACGAAAAATTTGTCGAGTAATATGATTTAAGAACTGTCAAAATGAATTACCGAAAATCGGCTGTTTAGTGGCTAATTTCATTTAAGAACTGTCACACTGATGATGGCATCTTGTCATTAGCGACGAAAATTATCAATAATTATATAACTGGACCGG
This sequence comes from Euclidia mi, assembly GCA_944739405.2. Classification (NCBI taxonomy): domain Eukaryota; kingdom Metazoa; phylum Arthropoda; class Insecta; order Lepidoptera; family Erebidae; genus Euclidia; species Euclidia mi. The sequence goes on along the minus strand of OX123182.2, from coordinate 85,175,058 downwards.
ACGACGCAGCAGGGGGAGGCCTATGTCCAGCAGTGGACGTCCCTAGGCTGATATGTTGATGATGATGATATAACTGATACCAATGTACCTACTTGTGTTATTGTTAACCCTAGAATCCTACACCATTTGGCTCACATGTTATTCCTACACTGGGGTGCTGGAACACCCCATACTAAAATGACTGTAATCCTTAAAATAAAAAAAAACAATTCATGAAAATACGTTTTATTAAACATAATCGGTAACTTGAGATCACAAATCAGCCTTATTACACAAAGTTAAATGTAGTTTGAGCAACAGCACTTGTAGGATTTGGTCCTTTTTTGAGAATCACTGCAATGGACTAAGTTGGCATCCGGTAACGGTTCTCCAAATATTCATGTATCAGTTCCAAACCTAATTTCAAAACTGTCTGCTGAAACTTTATATTTGACTTATTATTTGATCTTGATCACTTGTAAAGAACCCAGGAATTACAACTGGTCCCAACTTCTATTTCTGCCTCGCCAGATTTGTGGTCTAGAATAGAGCTTATTTCTGCGTAATTCAAACCTCTGACAGCCATCCGAAACAAAATAAATAAACTTCATTGAATTTTACCTTAATAATATCTAAAATATCTGTATTTAATTCATATAAGACTATTGTTTTAATAAATAATCAAATTTAATAATTTATTACATATAAATGCATCAATCGTAATAAATAAATAATCTTACGATTTTACTACACTGGGGTACTGGCCTACCCCACAGCACTTATACAGGCGACCACACAACGCGGTCCCTCGTCACGGTAATGACGTAACGCGAGCGGTTGACACCAAACTAAAATACTCCAACGCGCGAATTCGAGAATATTAAAGAAATTGAGATATTTAGAAAACAAATCGGTGTGGGGTGCACCTGCACCCAATGTAGGGTTATAGGGTTAATGCTCAAAAGTTTCTAGTTATTATTTGTCAATTGTCATTTCGTTGCTAGGCGACGACAATGCGTTTTGTTTTATGCTCAAAGTATATATAGTGTAAGGTTTTATGCGAAACCATACGCATAACATCGTTAAAATCGTAACAAAAAGGCTTCATGCCATGAAACAAAACGTAGAAACTACTTTATCGACCTCATAAAATGCTTAACTAAATCTAAGCGATATTGTCGTTGTGCAAGAGGACGCTAAATACTTTTAACTTAAATTATTTTATGCTGTTAATTCTGTTCAAAAAATTTAAATTAAGGAGTGACTTAAATCAAACGTTACGTAAGTGGGCCTAAGGCCCACTTGCACAACGATTCTTAAATTGAATTAAGATGTATTTAACGAGAAAAAAAATATTAAACACCACTAGCGTCTTGCACAACGAAAAATTTGTCGAGAAATATGATTTAAGAACTGTCAAAATGAATTACCGAAAATCGGCTGTTTAGTGGCTAATTTCATTTAAGAACTGTCACACTGATGATGGCATCTTGTCATTAGCGACGAAAATTATCAATAATTATATAACTGGACCGGACGACGCAGCAGGGGGAGGCCTATGTCCAGCAGTGGACGTCCCTAGGCTGATATGTTGATGATGATGATATAACTGATACCAATGTACCTACTTGTGTTATTGTTAACCCTAGAATCCTACACCATTTGGCTCACATGTTATTCCTACACTGGGGTGCTGGAACACCCCATACTAAAATGACTGTAATCCTTAAAATAAAATAAAACAATTCATGAAAATACGTTTTATTAAACATAATCGGTAACTTGAGATCACAAATCAGCCTTATTACACAAAGTTAAATGTAGTTTGAGCAACAGCGCTTGTATGATTTGGTCCTTTTTTGAGGATCACTGCAATGGACTAAGTTGGCATCCGGTAACGGTCCTCCAAATGTTCATGTATCAGTTCCGAACCTAATTTCAAAACTGTCTGCTGAAACTTTATAATTGGCTTATTATTTGATCTTGAACACTTGTAAAGAACCCAGGAATTACAACTGGTCCCAACTTCTATTTCTTCCTCGCCAGATTTGTGGTCTAGAATAGAGCTTATTTCTTCGTAATTCAAACCTCTGACAGCCATCCGAAACAAAATAAATAAACTTCATTGAATTTTACCTTCATAATATCTAAAAATATCTGTATTTAATTCATATAAGGCTATTGTTTTAATAAATAATCAAATTTAATAACTTATTACATATAAATGCATCAATCGTAATAAATAAATAATCTTACTATTTTACTACACTGGGGTACTGGCGTACCCCACAGCACTTATACAGGCTACCACACAACCCGGTCCCTCGTCACGGTATTGACGTAACGCGAGCGGTTGACACCAAGCTAAAATACTCCGATGCGCGAATTCGTGGATATTAAAGAAATTGAGATATTTAGAAAACAAATCGGTGTGGGGTGCACCTGCACCCCATGTAGGGTTATAGGGTTAATGCTCAAAAGTTTCTAGTTATTATTTGTCAATTGTCATTTCGTTGCTAGGCGACGACAATGCGTTTTGTTTTATGCTCAAAGTATATATAGTCTAAGGTTTTATGCGAAACCATACGCATAACATCGTTAAAATCGTAACAAAAAGGCTTCATGCGATGAAAAAAAACGTAGAAACTACTTTACCGACCTCATAAAATGTTTAACTAAATCTAAGCGATATTGTCGTTGTGCAAGAGGACGCCAAATACTTTTAACTTAAATTATTTTATGCTGTTAATTCTGTTCGACAAATTCAAATTAGGGAGTGACTTAAATCAAACGTTACGCAAGTGGGCCTTAGTAAGTAATTAGGTTAGTATTTACGGAGTCGTAATAAAATGCAGGTGAGTGTAGTACATGATAAAATAAAAAGTTAACTAGGCCGTGTAACTTGCCAAGTCTTTTAAGTGAAAGTCATAAACTAAGCACGTATAACCACATTAAACTGGCAACTTTGTTGTCTTCAAAGTCTTTAAACATTTTTATGAATCAAATTCAAATGGTTTATTGATATTTGTCTAGAGTTTAGCTAGAAGGAGCTGGGATTAATTGCAGCAGATTTGTGGAAGCGTGATTCTATTCATCAGCCCTTGTCAGCCACAACAAATCTCAGACATAAATGCACTGTGTTGCACAGCGAATACAAGTATTAAGGAGGTACATGAAAATTGTACATTATATCTCCTGGTGATGTTCTTGAGTGGAGTCCTGGAGGCAAGCTAGATACACACAAGACTAAAATTGGCCAATATTAGCAAGTGAATTATCTTTACTTTACCAGACTCCAACGCAGCGTCTTCAATGCACGATGCAAGTGGTAGTAGAATTCACAATTTCTCAAAATGTCAGTGTTCCATATATACATATCACAAATTGATCAACACTGCGGACTGATCAGTGCCGGACAAATCAAAAGCGGCAGTTTTACGAGGGTTTACTCAATTTAGTTCAATTATACAATTCACACGAAATGCAAAAGGTGTGCTCACAATCAAGTCTTTTCCGGAAAAAGAATGTCATAAGTCATAAGTAATTTATTTCATAACAATAGAAATATTGTGTTGAAAATTTAAACATAACAAATTGCAAATAAATTAAATGAAAATAACATATTGTATGTTATTTTCATTTAATATACATTTAAAATAGATCCAAATTCATTAAAATGCGTTTAGAAAAACAGTAACAGCCATTGATAGATCATGTGTTGGATTTTAAAACTAAATTAAATTGGATAAAAAATTTCATAAAACATAACATTAAAAATGACAAATAAATCAGATTTTAGAAATAAAATAAAACATAACATTAAAAATTACAGTTAAATCAGATTAAAATTCATTATAACACATTTAGAACAGTCAGTAAATAAAAACAACAACAGTCAATTAAATTAACAAGTAAGATGATTATTATGTCAATAGTAAATTTCAAAGTAAATGTAAATGTCAAAGTAAATAGTAAATGTCAAAGTAAATTATATAAATTACCACTATACAATTACAAGTTACAATGTCTATCTTCCATGAATTTATTGACACTATAATAGCCTTTCCTCAATAAATAAGCCCTCAATTTATTTTTAAATAAGTTGACACTATAAATACTTTTGAATTCTATGGGCAATTTATTGTATAAAACTACAGATTGATACCGTGGGCTGTGATGCACAACTTGTAATTTTGGTTGTATGTTGTAGGGCACATCTTTCCTCCGTGTACTAGCTCTAGCTACTCTCTGCTCATCGGTCTCAATTGCGTGCAATTTTTTTACGAAGCTAGTCAGTAACACCAATATATAAAGGCATGGCACTGTCAAGATTTGTAGTTTTATGAAATGCTCTTTACATGAAACCGTCTGTTTCATGCGGAGCATTGTCCTAAGAGCTCTTTTTTGAATAACAAATGCCATTTGCACGTTATAATTGTAACTGTTACCCCAAAATTCGATGCTGTATCTAAGCCTGGACTCTACCAAAGCGAAGTACACACTCCTAAGTTGAGGCAAAGTTAATACTTCTCTCAGAGTTCGGATCGCGTAACATGCCGCGCTAACTGATTTAGTTAAAGCTAATGTCTCAACCTTCCAATTTAACAATGAATCAATGTGTACACCCAGGAACTTGACACTATCAACTATATCGACATTGCTTCCACAAGATACAATATCCAACTTGACGTCATTCCGTGTAGTGGTCTTAAATAAGACACATTTTGTTTTATTAACATTCAGTTTCAAATTGTTCGTACTAAACCAATTTTCAAAAGCGATCAGGAGAGCATTGAGTTTGGATTCTAATTTCAGTATATCGTCTGCAGTAACTATTGCATTTGTATCGTCGGCAAAGATAATTAATTGTGTGTCTTTAATACGGGTTTTTATGTACTCAATTAAATCATTCAGGAATATAATAAAGAAAATTGGACCAAGGACAGATCCCTGAGGAACACCACGGCACACAGTGACTAGGTTAGACCTACTAGTTTTTACTTCTCCATCTATTACCGATTTAATCTCTACATACTGCTGTCGGTTATACAGATAAGAGCTAAATAGTTCCAAAACATTCTCACGTACACCATAATGTTCTAACTTAGCCAGGAGAATACCATGGTCCACTGTGTCGAAGGCAGAACTGAGATCTAGAAATATACCAGCAACTTTTTTTTTATTATTTAAATTACAAATAACATCGTCTATTAATGCCTCTATAGCATCGGTGGTTCCTAGTGATGTTTGGTAACCAAACTGTTGATTATTTAGGATATTGTACAACTTTAAATGCTTTACGAGCCTATCCTTTATAATCTTCTCAAAAATTTTCGACAATACAGGCAAGAGAGAAATAGGTCTGTAATTGCCAGGGTCGTTCTTTGATCCCTTTTTTAAAACCGGTATCACTTTTGCGATTTTAAGCTGATCAGGAAATAGGCCTTTTTCGATGCACTCATTATAAAAAGATGCTAATGGAGTCGCTAATACGTCTATATTCTCCTTAATTATTGTTAAGGGAATTTCATCATAACCGGAAGAAGGCTTGTTGATCATTTTATTTACCATGTTGAAAATTTCTAGTGGTGTGACTATATCAAAATTCATTTTATATTCAACCCGACTAACCCCTTCAGTCAAGAATGCCATTGCCAATTCTCTGTCACAAGCCTCTAAGTGGACTGTGTTGTCAAACCTTTTGGAAAATATTTTAGCCACTTCTAGTGCATTATTAGTTGCTGCGTTATCACTCTTAGGTGTAATAGGGTCAATATTTATGTCTTTGGTAGCATTGCGCTGTCTATTAACTATTTTCCATATCATTTTACTGGAACTAGATGCCATGTTTATTTGTTTTCTGACATCATTTCTTTTTGCACAACTCACTACTTTCCTAAACATCCGGATATAGTTGTTCCGATACTCCAAAATTGAAATGTCGCAATGTGTCTTATCTAATGTGTTAAGGAAACGTTTTACTTTGCTAGCTGTTCTAATTCCATTTGTTATCCATCCAGAACCTTTATTCCTATTAATATTAACTTTTATACTACGCTTCTTAAAGACAGTAGAATGGATTTCTTTAAATTGTGTCAGGAATGTATTAATACCTGTGCTCCATTCAGTCTCAGATAGAATTTTTCTATAGATACTTTTGTTATCATCGTTATATCTTCTTTTACAAATACGTACATAATTTGACTGCTCCTTAAACCTAGTTTTTTCTAAGCGCAAAGTGCAGAATATACCCGCGTGTCCATCAGCTAAACCATTATGATCGATATACGTATTTTCTATAAGGCAGTCTGGTAAGTTGGTAATGAAGTTATCTAGACATGATTCGGACTTATTTCTCCGAAAAGAAGGATCATTTATTAGGTACCTAAAATTGTAGCAAGTCAATAATGATAAGAATGAACTATGCTTCAGATCATCTTTCAATATGTCTATGTTAAAATCGCCACAAATTATACAAAATTTATTGAGGAAATGCTGTAACAGCTTTTCAAGGCCATTCATGAAGTTGTCAAAATTTTTGTTTGTGGGAGTTCGATAACAACAAATAACATTCAAATTGGTTTCAACATCTCTAACGCCACAAACCTCAAAACAGTCAATTTTATATAGTTGCTTACACACTTGTAGTTCATCTACGTTACTATTTCTGTGTGTTAAAATCATTGAACCACCCCTTTTCTTATTGAGTCTAGAATTGTAACACCCCATTCGGTAATTAGTGAAATTAAACTGTTTCGCTAGAGTATCATTTAGAAAATGTTCAGTTACACACAAGAAGCTGATTTCCTTAGAAATTTCACTAACATATATTTCCAGATCATCTCTTTTATTTGTAATGCCACATACATTTTGGTGGAAAATATTAATGATTGAATATTGATTATTGTTATTATTTTCAAGCTTACTATTAGTTTTTCTCTCACCAGTTGTATTAGGAACGAAAAAGCTGTTCCTTTATTATGTCAGTATCAGTTCCTAAATGTGGGTCCTCAATGTTTATAAGAGAAGAATCCGTAAAATTGTCAAGATAGCACCTAATATTATCAAAAATATTTTTCATACCATAATTATTTAGAATTCCTCGTCGTTTATAAAGCATAGTATCATCGTATGTCAGATTTAAATTAGAATCAAATATCATTGCATAATTATAAGTACAAATATCTTGGTAAAGCAAATTACTAAATGTCTCTATTCTGGAGTTGAACATAGAACTAATTCCATCAAATTTATAAGTTGGTAAACAAAGTAAAATGTTCGTGTGTTGTATTGTCATTAATCTGTTCCTTAAAGTATTGATTAATTCGAAGTAATTGACAGTTTTCTTAAAGTCTTCTTCGCCTATTAATATTAAACAATAATCATTTATTGTATAGTTTGTTAATTTTCGTTCCAGATGGTTGATTAACTGTAATACTCCACAATTTGTAGAAATGAAGTGACATAAATTATCATTCGGAAATGTAGTCTGTGCTATAGGTAGTATTTTATTAGTTTTGTTGCTACTTATTAAACAAAGTCTGCGCTGTTGTCGTTTCAAGAACTGTGATTGTTGTGTAGTACCATCAACATCTTTCTGGGTCCCCACTGCAATAGATGTTTCATTGCTTGTTCTATCCGATTTTCTGTACAGTTTGGATTTGTCGCTGGTGGCGCCATTTGATGTCACTTCCGCAGTATCTACAGATTCAAGCCCAAGGTCTACACAGCTACTGTTGAAGTCCTCGTTCAAAGATTTTCTCAGCTCTCTTGAGATGCTTTTCTTTCTCTTGCTTTTACTCTTTTGGGTATTACTTCCTCTAATTTTTGTGTCTGAACAGATTTTTTGTAAATGTTTGGATCTATTCCTTTCTTTGTCTAAATCAGTTTTTAGTGCCATGTTTTCCTCATTTAGGCTTTCTATTTCCGCATGTGCACTGTCTAACTCACTTTTAAGCTGTGTTATTTTTGCTTTTAATTCATCTATATCACTGTCAAATGCATTCGACAAGTCAGGTAAACTATATTTCCTGATTTCAGAGTCAGTTGATTCAAAAGATATATCTTGAGATTAATTTGAAGTGGTCTTAGGTCGACGCATAGTTATATTATTATGTTCCATTATGTGATTTTCTTTTTATTTAAATTAATATTTTCTTCAAAATTATCTCAAAAATTCGAACAGCTTAGAATGCGTGAAACGGAACAGTCTCAAAAAGCTGGTGTTCAAAACCAAAAATTTTGTTAGAAGTTAATTTCCGAACGACAGCTTTTATGTCAAATGTTTCCTCGTGACTTCTGATTGGTCAATAGTTTTAGCAGAATAACAATGAGTCAGCTGTGGTTTGTTTACATTATAAAAACAATTTTTCGTCAATTAGAATAAAATTAGTAACTGTTTTCAATACCTATGTGTTTCTTGCCATAGCAGTACTGTAATTGGTATTATATAAGCGATTTCCACTCACGATTGGTTATTTTAAGTGTGTAATCCTTTTCAAGCATTCATTTGAAGTTTTAACTTGTTTTTATAGTCCACAACCACCAACAGTCACTGGTCATTAATTATTATTGTATTCACCGAGTCACTTTATAGTTTACATGGATAACACTCTCACGATGTTTTTATCGAAAACTACGCGTATTTCTTTATATCATAACTTTGCTGAACAATAATATAATTAAATTTGTATAAAAATCGCGGAACGATTCAAACCACGGCTAGAGTTGCCAGCCGAATCTTATAATGAGAGTGATTTGTCAGTTCATAATGTGACCAGAGTCAAAAAATAATTACCATACATAAAAAAATGTTTCTTAACTGATATTCTCGTTTAATTATCATAGACAATATATCTATTTCAAACATCCACCCGCCCCGGCCGGCCTACCGGTCCGCTAATCGGTTGGTAGACGTGACAATGTTGCAACCGCTCTCCTCAGAATCGAACCGTCCACCAAGACCTCAGCAAATCGGGGAACTCCATCAGCCCCAGTTACCAAACGAAGAATGCGCCCCCTGCGCCATCTAAGTGGCGGAAGGTTAGCCTCCTTGATCAAAACGAGGTCACCAATCTTGGGTGGATCGGTCTTGTCGGTCCACTTAACGCGTTGCTGGAGTATGTGCAAATATTCCAAATTCCAGCGTTTCCAAAAGCTCTGAGTAATCTGGCGTACCAATTCAAAACGCGAGAGACGACCAGGTCTCGTATCAATATAGGGATACTCAGGCAAGGCGACAAGTGGGCGACCAATCAAAAAATGGCCCGGCGTAAGGGCCTCCAAATCATTCGGATCTGAGGAGATCGGGCACAATGGCCGAGAGTTCAAAACGGCCTCAATCTTACAAAACACAGTTGCGAGTTCCTTAAAGGTAAGGACAGATTCACCGATTGTCCTGCACAAGTGTGTTTTGGCCGATTTTACAGCGGCCTCAAAAATACCACCCCAGTGTGACAATTTGACAATTTGGTGGGGAAAACAACCAATTTATCCCACGTCGGGCAAGCCTATCACCTATATCAGCCTTGTTGGTTTCAAGGAAATTAACAACGTCATTCAAATAATTATAAGTGCCCTTGAAGTTAGTGCCGCAGTCAGAACGGATCAAGGAAGGCAGCCCTCTGCGGGATACAAATCTGTCAAATGTGGCTACAAACGCCTCGGTCGTAAGCGAGGAGACCAGTTCTAAGTGTACGGCCTTTGTGGAAAGACAAACAAAAACACACAAGTAGGCCTTGACAGTCTTGCTGTTTCAAAGTGTCGACGTTTTCACCAAAAAGGGACCTGCGAAGTCCGTGCCAACACCGTCAAACGTCCTGCTTTCCGTTACGCGATCTGCCGGTAAGTCTCCCATCAACGGCTGCATGGTAGAAACCTTGAGCTTATAGCAAGGGATGCAGCGAAAGACTACACTCCGAATAATTCTTCGGGCCGACAAAATCCAAAACTCGCGTTGCAGAATAGCCAACAAAGCATTACAACCAGCATGCGAGTTCTTAAGGTGACGGTCAGTTACCAACAAGCGTACCAAATGACCGTCCTTGGGTAAAAAAAGGGGGTGACGTGCGCCGTAAGGGAGGTTGGCGTTCTTGAGACGCCCTCCAACGTATGTAGCAAGAGACCCGTATCGTCCAAAAAGGGGTTCAATTTAGATACAGCTCCCGACAATTTCGATTTCCCTGACTTAAGGATAGCAATCTCCTTCTCAAAATGCACCAATTGCACAGAACGAACCCAGAAGGTGAGGGATTTCTGTCGTTCCTGTGGTGAAAGAAACGGTGTCAGATGTTTCTGTTGTGGGTGCCTAAAATTTAAAACAAAACGCTTTATCCAAGCAGTAACACCTAACAACTTATCGAGGGAGCTGTAACGATTCAACAAAAAATCGTGGTCTAAGGCGCATTCCACCTTCTCAAGAGCGAGTGTTCGTAGACCCGGCAAATTGGAAGTATTCAAAGCTGGCGTTCGAGGCCAATCAATTTCTGGTCGACTCAACCATTCTGGACCCCACCACAGCGAATAGCCTATCAAACTAGGCGTCAAGCATCCGCGCGAAGCACAATCAGCGGGGTTGAGCTCACCTGGCACGTGTCTCCAAACAAGCTTGACTTCGGATTTTTGGATCTGGGAAACGCGATTAGCGACAAATACCGCCAAAGTGTGGACAGAAGCCTTCAACCAACAAAGAACAATTTGGCTGTCTGTCCAGGCGTAGGTTGTTATACAAATTAATGTTTTTGTATTTCTATAATAATATATTATGTTGATTCAGCCTCAAATCACCTTTTAATTACTTTACATGGTAACAGAGCGTCAGAACATAACTCAGAGGTACGTGATTAAAAATGTCGAGTTCAATAATCGATCCTCTCACACGAGAAAATTACGATACCTGGGTTATACAGGCTGAGGCTGTTCTAATCAAACAAAAGCTATGGAAATACATAGAAACTCCACCAGACGCTGGAACTGCGGCTGACAAAGAAGGAGATAGACAGGCGAGATCAGAACTGATTTTGATAATCGCTCCTTCTGAGCTCAAACAATTAAAATATTGCGTCACGGCGAAAACATTGTGGGACAAATTAAAAGATACTTACGCCAGTAAGGGACCTGCACGAAAGGCGTCTCTTCTTAAGCAGCTTATCCTAACAAAACTAGACGGACACGATATACGAAGTCACCTAAACAAATTTATGGACATTGTAGATAAGCTAGCTGATATGGACGTGGCAATAAATGAAGATCTTCTTACAATCATGATGCTGTACAGTTTGTCGGCAGAATACGACAACTTCAGGGTCGCTATCGAGTCACATGACACTCTTCCGAAGCCAGATGAGCTGAAAGTTAAAATTATCGAAGAATTTGAAGCACGACATAGCCAAAATATCATAACAAAAATCGAACCTGAATCGTCAGTGCAAGAAGAAGCTTTGTACGCGTCCTGTAAAATATGCAAACAAAGAGGTAATATCTTTAAACGCAAAAGTCATAAAATATGCACAGACTGCTGGAAGAAAAATAAACAAAAACCTAGCAAAAGTAACAACAATTTTAACAAAAATCATTTTGCTACGCATTGTCTTCTAACACGAAATACTAACACTGTAGACAACAAATGGGTTTAGACAGTGGCTGCACGTCGCATATGACTTATCAACAAAATTTATTCAAGACCATTAAGAGCACATCCAGGAAACTGAACTTCGCAACTGAAGATCATACGGCAGAAATTAAAGGAACAGGTACCGTCTCATTTACGACTAAAAACGGTGATGGCACTGCGCTTACACATCTACGAGACACACTGTATGTACCTAGTCTGTCTATCAACTTGATGTCCGTTAGCAAAATGACAGAGGCTGGTTGCTCTGTCCTGTTTACCAAAAATAAAGCAACGGTTACAAATTCAAAAGCTGGAATAACTCTCACTGTATATAGACATGAAGATGGTCTTTATTATATGAAACCTAAACATGAGTGCAACAATCTGGCCAATGATAACGATGATACGACTCCAAATACTACTAAAAAAGGGCACTCATCAAACATTTATGACTGGCACAGAAAACTTGGTCATATGAATACCAAAGATCTAAAATTAGCACTGAAAAACGAGAACTTAGTTGGATTAAATTTTGATCCATCTGATACTTTACCTGAATGTGACATCTGCGTACAAGCAAAACTGCATCGAGTACCCGCTTCCCGAGAGAAAACAACTCAACGAACAACAGAACGCCTAGAAATCGTTCATAGTGACGTTTGTGGACCAATCACAACGCCGACAGTGGGAGGTAGTAGGTATTTCGTCACTTTTATTGACGATTACAGTCGATATTGTCGTGTTTTCATGATTAAAAACAAGAACGAAGTCTAAGAAAAGTTTAAAGAGTTCAAGGAGTTAGCGGAGACGCACACAGGTAACAAAATCAAGTTCTTACAGTCAGATAACGGTTCAGAGTACGTGAATAAGGACTTTGACGCTAATTTAAAACGTTGCGGGATACAACGAAGACTCACCGCACCGTATACACCGAATCAGAACGGGATTGCTGAACGCAAAAACCGTACCCTCGTTGAGAAAGCGAGAGCGATGATGATTGACGCACATACACCTTTAAAGTTTTGGGGCGAGGCAATTTTTACTGCGAACTATCTGTCAAATAGAAGCATTAATAGCGCCATATAGAACCAAACGCCATTCGAACTATGGGTCGGCAGGAAGCCATGTGTAAACCATCTGTATGTATTTGGTTGTAAGACCTACGTTTTATTAAAGGGGAAAAACGGTCACAAATTCGCACCAAAAGCGATACCCAGAATGTTTGCTGGTTATTCGGAAACGTCTAAAGCTTTTAGAATATTTATACCATTGAAAAACGGTATTATGATATCGAAAGATGTAAGAGTAATGAAGACAATGTTCTACGATGAACATGACAAACATGAACTCTTCAACTTACTTGACGATAATGAGAAACCATACAAACAACCTAAGCAAGTGGTTATTAATTTCGACGAAGAAATATTACAAGACCAAACAGACACAACAGTTGTTCAACAAAGAGAACCAAGAAATAATGATAAAAGCGACTATGAATCTCTCTCCGGCTCTTTTGTTGACGATAATAACGATTTGGTCAATGCTGATGAAGTAGAACCAGTTGAAACGAGATCTTTGAGAGACAGGTCCAATATCACAGCTCCTAAGCGCTACGATGATTTTAATTTTGGCAGCTGCTGAAGAAATTGAGAATTCATAAGCCAAAAGAACCTGTTACCTTCAAAGAAGCGGTTGATTCTCCTGACAAACAAAAATGGCAAGAAGCTATGCACAATGAAATGACTTCATTAATAGATAATCATACCTGGGATCTAGTGGAATTACCTAAAGGACGAAAAGCCTTACCCTGCAAATGGGTCTATAAGGTAAAAATGAACCCTGATGGTTCCGTCGAACGATACAAAGCCAGGATGGTTATAAAAGGCTACTCTCAGAAACCTGGAGTTGATTATGACAAAACATTTAGTCCAGTTGTTCGTTTGAGCACGGTTCGTACACTGCTTGCCATAGCTGCTCGAGAGAACCTTAAGTTGCAACAGTTTGACGTTTCAACTGCTTTCCTAAATGGAAAGGTCAGAGAAGACATTTATATGAAACAACCTGAAGGTTTTCAGGATGGCACGAAACGTGTCTGCAAACTAAAACGCAGCCTTTATGGACTGAAACAAGCGCCACTTTGTTGGAATGCTTGCATTACCGAATTCTTAGAAAAATCAGATTTCCAACAGAGCGAAGCAGATCCTTGCCTATATGTTCGAGTCAGAGGACAATCTAAAGTTTTTATTGGTCTTTACGTTGACGATGGACTTGTCGCGTATAATACAACCCTTGCAGGTGATGAATTTATGAAAGAATTGAAATCACGGTTCATGATAACGACTAAACCTGCTTCGTATTTCTTTGGTTTCGCGCTTTTGAGCGCAAAGACAATACGATAACTTTATGTCAAAAGGCTTATACAAAGAAAGTTTTGGAGAAATATAACATGTCCAATTGCAGATCGGCACCAACGCCCATGATCAAAGAAAATGATACGGGAGAAGAAGAGAATGCGAATGAAAACTTTCCCTATCGACAAGCTGTGGGTGCTTTAGCATACTTGTCAGTGGGCACAAGGCCTGATATTTCTTATGCTGTAGGTGTAGCATCTCAAAGCCTTGGCGCACCTACTAGAAAAGATGTCATGCTTGTAAAATGCCTCTTCCGTTACTTAAAAGGAAACCAGCAGAATGGTCTTATCTTTGTAAAAGACTCGCCTCCACACTTGGTCTGTTATAGTGACGCAGATCATGCAGGAGACCAGAGCTCGGGAAAATCAACATCGGGAATTGTATGCTTATTCTCTGGAGCTGCTATTAGCTGGAGAAGCCAAAAAACAAAGTACAGTTTCAATCTCTTCAACAGAAGCAGAGATTATTGCAGCTAGCGAATGTGCGCAAGAAATTTTATGGTTGAATCACCTGCTTAATAACTTAATAAGGACCGATAAACCATTGTTGAATTTGGACAATGAATCAGCTGTAAAACTTGCACATAATCCTAAATATGAATACCATAAGCGTACCAAGCACATTAAGCTAAAACATTTCTTTGTTAGAGAATGTGTTAACAACGGAGACTTCACAGTCAAGCAAGTTTCCTCACAGCAGCAGTTGGCTGACATGCTGACAAAATCATTATACGGTCCTAGGCTGCAAGAGTTGAGTTCCAGGATGGGGCTGAAGAATTTATCTCTAAATTCTTAAAATCTCCGAGAATGTGAAGTACCACCTACTTGGTTGTTGCATGTAGGTTTAATGCCAACTGTGGTTACTATTTAAAAAAAGAATAAATACAAGAACAAGCGAACAGACTTTTGATTACCTGTCAATACTTGTATCTAACGTATTCATTGAGATAACGTAGTTGTTATACAGATCAGTGTTTTTGTATTTCTAAAATAATATATTATGTTGATTCAGCCTCAAATTACCTTTTAATTACTTTACATAGGTCCCATTAATACAAATGCTTTTACCCAAGGTGCTGGACACGTCCCCCCCGTGGGATCTCCACCTTGTCGTGGTGGGGGGGCTCAGTAACCGTGGATTGGTCACCCGCGGTGAAGCTAAGAGGGATCCAGGAGGGGACGCTCCGCATAGGCTTGGAGGGGCCTGCGCAGGATGCGTCCAACGGTGTGGGTGCGGGGGACAGTTCTGTCTGTCCCTCGCAGTCGGGTGCGGTCGCAGGAGGAGAGGCGTGTCGGTGTTGCGTTGCCGCGCGCCCTATCTCCCGCGACCAAATGGGGGCGCACCATTCGATGCGTCGCGGTGGGGCCGCAGAGGAAGAGGAGATGCGGTGTTGCGTTGCCGTCCTCCCTATCCTCTGCGGCTGCGTGGCGTTTTGGCGGCGGAGTCCAACACCTTAATCCGTCGCCAAGGGGGTTTTGTTCGGGGCCCGCCTGACCATCTGGCGGACCAATACCCGTCGGAGGGTGGCGACGAGTGCTTTGGTGATGCCCCACCCTCCGACACACGGGTACATGGCGGAAGTCGAAGTGGTTTTTAGTGGAAACACCACATACTCCGGCTCTTATTTCCCCCAAGAGTCGGAGATCCGAAGGGATTTTCCACCTCGTAAAAAAAAAGGGCTGCTCCCGAGAGCTCCAACTTCGGAATAGTCAGAGATGTCCGAAGGGGTGCAACCTTGCTCTTCGCCATGATCAGGGAAACCCTCACCTGACCTGAGGCACTAACTGTGCGCAAGTACACCACGGCCACGTGACCACGTTCCGAGGCATCACAAAACCCGTGAAGGGTGGCCTTGTACTTCCCGGGAGGAAGGATGGGACGAGGCAAGGAGATCTCGTTGACGGCAGGAAGTGAGGATACAAAAGAGGTCCATTCCTCAACAATAGTGCCGTGTAGAGGTTCGTCCCAGGTCAATCCTGCTGTCCAAAGCTTCTGCAAGAAGCATTTTGCCCAAAATATGATAGGACAAATCCAACCGTTCGGATCAAAGGATCTGGCGACAGTAGACAACACGAGACGTTTAGTCCAAGAACAAGGCAATTTTAGATCTACGTTATACGTAAAGATGTCTTGGACTGGTCTGTACTGGACGCCTAGAACAGCCATCATGGCGGGGTTGTCAACAATCTCAAATAAATGTGGATCTTGCTGATGATCCTCTGGCAAGCCTTCCAAAAGCGCTGGTGAGTTGGAAATCCATTTACGCAACTCATAACCAGCGGAGGCCAAAATACCTATCAATTCGGCCCGCAGGAGGATCGCCTCGTCCGCTGTGGAGGTGCCCGAGCAAATGTCATCGACGTAAATATCGTCTTTCAAGATGGCGGAGGCTCGTGGGAAACGTAAGCCTTCGCGGTCTGCGAGCTCCCAAAGAGAACGTATTGCCAAGTAGGGGCTCGACCTTAACCCGTACGTATTGGTATTGAGCTCGTAGACGACCATGGGATCGCGAAGAGACTCTCTCCAAAGGACCAGCTGGAAACGACGGTCATCAGGGTGGATAATCTTCTGCCTAAACATCATTTTTATATCGGCTACAAAAACAACCTGATGTCGTCGGAAGCTGGTGATGACGTTACAAAGGCCCTTGACCAACTTGGCACCAGAATGTAAGCACTGGTTCAAGGATACGCCCGTAGAAGTCTGCGCAGAACCATCAAATACTGTGCGCAGCTTGCCAGTCGATGGCTTAAATACCGCATGATGCGGGAGAAAGTAATGCTCCACCGAACGCCAATCCAAATTTGACACAGACATGTGTCCCAATTGTTCATATTAACTCATGAACTCAATGTACTTCTGTCTAAGCTCCGGATCACGACCCATGCGACGCTCCATAGCCAACAACCTCTTTTCGGCTAAAGGTCGTGACTCACCAAGCGGAGGCCGAACAGACAGTAAGGGTAGCCTCGTAATAATCCGACCAGAACGGAGTCGACCAGTGTTGTTCTGGAAGAACAGCTCGCACTCCTCATGTTCTGGATTCAAACGGGCAGCTTGAGGGGGCTCCTCTACCTCCCAAAACCTCTGAACTGCATCAGAGAGAGCAGAGCCTACAGCCAACAAATTATCAAGTTCAGGTGGAGGAGAGTCCCTAGGTACAGGTCCCATCAAAGCATATCCAAATATGGTCGGGATGGCAGTCAAACAATTTGGCACCAAGACCCGTTTCCCACCAATCAAAATTCCACCGAGGACATCAGAGCCAATCAACAAGTCGATTTGTCCCGGTGTGTCAAATTTGGGGTCTGCCAGTTCCAATCCCGATGTCAAATTCACCACAGCAGCAGGTAGCTGTTTCTGTGGGTGCATACCCAAAATATTTTTCAGCACAATAGCCGAGGTTTTAATCCTCGGGTGTGAAGATTCAACAGGGCCAAACAAAACCTTAACTTGCCCTTCAACATTAGAGGCTACGTCACCTATGCCCCGTATACAATTTGGAAAAGAGCCCATATTTAATTTAACCTGCCCTACCAAATAAGTGGAAACAATGCAACCTTGTGAACCTGTGACCAATATAGCACGGACAACAACAGAGGTCCCCGTGGGTCCCCGGACCCTAACAGCAACCGTTGGCAGGATAACGGTCTCAATGGGGGAGGATGGCGTTATAGGGCAGGGGTCAATGACCTATTGTTGCCTGGGCGGCGACCGTTGGCCGGGACCAGGCAAATCAAAATGAGGGTGAGGCTTGAAGTCCTCAAAGGCGCGATGACTCGATCCGCGCGCCATCTGTGGGGGGTCATAATAACGCACCCGCCCAAAACGAGGTGGGCGCGAGTCAAGGCGGGGACGCTCCGCCAAAGGAGGGGAATACCTGGGGCAGCAGTCATGGTGCTGGTGACGTTGAGCGGTCGCACATTCAGGTGCGCGAGAGAGAGGAGGCGTGCGCACGCTACGGTTCTCCAAGCGGGGTGAGCGGCGATCAATTAAGCGAGGCGACTCTCGGCTGCGCGCCGGTGAGCCTCGGCTGCCACCTTCAAAACACCCGCCCGTGTGCGGCGTCGGCTGGTTGGACAAGCGGCCTACCTCTCTGGCATTCATGCAGAGAATGTCCAAATGCTGTCCTCCACAGGGAGGACAGGGGCGAGAGTTTGGGCAGTCTCGCTGGTAGTGGGACCCCAAGCAAGAGAAGCAAAGGCGGCGGGCGTTCGCGATGTGCCTACGAGAGGCGACATGTAGGTCCAAGAATGCCCTACAACTGGCCGTTCTGTGCCCCGTGACCTTGCAGTAAGAGCACTCCACTGGGCTCTGCGTGACTGCAAAGCGAGGAGGGCGCCGATCAACATTGGCTCAGGTGTGAACGCGAGCCTGCTCCTTGACCTTGGGCGGCTGCGTCTTAGCCGGCGTGTCACCACCGGAGTTGTCCAAGACCCGGCACTCATCCTCCAGGAACCTCTCCAGGTCGGCAAAGGGGGGCAGATGGGTCGCGCTATCCCCACCAAAGCGCTGTTCAAAACGCGACCTCAGGTCGGCAAGCAGCTTCTTTAACACAATGTGCACCAATAGATAGGACCATTGGTCCACGGGTAGGTCAAGGCACTTAAGTGCATTGATTGCCACCAAAAGCGGGTTCAACAGTTGGGTGCGCAACCCAGAGACCCGGGTGAGCGTCGGCAAACCCAAAATCTGCTCGATGTGCGTGTCGGCGAGGCCACGCTTATTATGGTACCTACGGGTAATTAAGTCCCGAGCCGTCTGGTACGCCACGTCAGACACGGGCAGATGCTGGATGAGGCCCTTGGCCTCTCCGTCTAGAACCGACATCAAAGGCCGAAGGTCAGCCCTGTCATTGACCAGGCTGTCAAACAAATTAACGAAGCCCAGGTAGCTTCCTAGGCAGCCATCAAAATGGGGGAGGTCTAAAGTAGGGAGCCTACTCACCAGCCCCGGTGCTGTCCTAAGAAGCTCCTGCTTCAAGCCGGGTTGCCCGTCCCTGTCGGCAACTAGTTGTCTCACACTATTGGAGACAGCATCATACAGGTCTAAGACCTGGGCATAATCTTCACTGACCTTATTTTGCTGGTCAGCGGTGAATTCATTAACTGACACTTCGAGACAGCAAGTGCTGAAAATGCGAAATTGCTGTTCCACACTTGCCAGGCGATCATCGATCCGCTCGTACCTTTGTAGTAAGGCCTGCTGGCGATTAGGCCGGTTCACTAAGGCACTGGCCGAGGCAAACCAGCGCAAATCTGATGCAATAGCACCAGCAGCCGCACGCAAGTCCTTGATAGCTGACATAATCAAATTTCAAAAGAGCCCGGACAAGCGTTAAATATTATTAACAATCAAAACTTAATTTTTCTCAATTCTTTGAAACCAACAAAGTATTAGCCTGTTTACTGCAAGTGCAGGCAAGTGACAGGTATCTACTGTCCAACAAAATTAATAGTTTCAATACATATTGACACAAAACAAAGTCAAAGTTAACAAAAGTTGAAACTTCAAATAAGTTAATTAATTTCTTGCAACAGACAGACTGGCTGTGTTATTTGAGATATACAATAGTAAGTAAGCACAGAATATGTGTTACCTAACAATATTATCTTTAAATTATAACAAAACAAAGGTTTATCAAAAGTTTGGTTGTTATAATGTTTCAACTTAATATATCAATATTTGCAATTAACTAAATCAATTAATACATATAACTGATATGTATCCAATCAAAGCTGACTTATTAATACTAACAACAAATTATTGCTAGATTTCAACAATACAAGTCAAACAATTACTGATTGAGGTTATGTAAGACAATGTGTTTTAAATTATCTAGGTCAACTTATACAATTAAATATGATGTATTTTAAATAACACTAACCTGGGAACACCACAACAACGTTAACAATGAATATATAGCTCAGATACAAGCTTATACAATACCAATCTGAGTATAGGTACAATCAACGGCTAAGTTTTAATTACAGCTCTGCACCAAAAATTATGTCTAGAGTTTGGCTAGAAGGAGCTGGGATTAATTGCAGCAGATTTGTGGAAGCGTGATTCTATTCATTAGCCCTTGTCAGCCACAACAAATCTCAGACATAAATGCACTGTGTTGCACAGCGAATACAAGTATTAAGGAGGTACATGAAAATTTTACCTTATATCTCCTAGTGATGTTCTTGAGTGGAGTCCTGGAGGCAAGCTAGATACACACAAGACTAAAATTGGCCAATATTAGCAAGTGAATTATCTTTACTTTACCAGACTCCAACGCAGCGTCTTCAATGCCCGATGCAAGTGGTAGTAGAATTCACAATTTCTCAAAATGTCAGTGTTCCATATATATAATATCACAAATTGATCAACACTGCGGACTGATCAGTGCCGGACAAATCAAAAGAGGCAGTTTTACGAGGGTTTACTCAATTTAGTTCAATTATACAATTCACACGAAATGCAAAAGGTGTGCTCCAATGAGGTGTCCTCCAAAATTTCCGGAAAAAGAATGTGAGAGTGAGAGTGATTTGTCAGTTCATAATGTGACCAGAGTAAAAAAATAATTACCATACATAAAAAATGTTTCTAAACTGATATTCGCGTTTAATTATCATAGACAATATATCTATTTCAAACAATATTACTAAGTAACATTCATAAAAGGAATATCAATTTTACAGCTAAACAAAATAATTCAGTGTATAGATCAGTTGCATCACTGGTGAATGTCAGTCAAACAGGTACTGGTTATTTGATCTGAAATCAGATACTGCATTCGTGCTATTAAACTTGTTGTTGCTACAAAAAAATTAGATTACCTCCAGTTATTTCTTTTTGACTGGAGATATGTTCGTGGCGAACCGAGGGAGCCTTTAAAAAAGACACGATGTTGTCTCCTTGAGTCTTTAATCTCAACTGAACTTAATACAATACAAATGTCTTACAGCTAACTTATGGTACTACGGTTCTTATCTCTAAAGGGGAGTATATGGTTACAGTTTATTGCTTATACTACGAATTTACTGTACGTAACTCCTCCCTTCCCAAAGGGCTGCGTACGGAGGAGGATTGCACGCAGGGCCGACTATGCAAGGGCGAAGCGCTGTGCTGAGGCTCTGCTGCTGACTCCGACGAACGCGGCGCGTAGTCCATCTCCATGGTGACGCACGGCGGCGGTTGAAGTCCCGGGCGTCTGCATAGGCTTGATCTGAGTCGTTTGTAGCGCAGTATAGTATGAGGGCTAGTACTGCGGCTAATGCGGCGATTAAAGTCCAGCTGGGTTGACTGGCGATACCGGGGGTGATCGGCATGATGTTCATCTCGCGGGCTAGAGTAGCAAGCGAGTGTAGTTTATCCAACTGTAAGTTTTGCAACTCTATGTTGTGCACAGTGACGTTTTCTTGGGCTATTTCATTTCTAGGCAACGGAATGGTCTCTGGAATAGTGATAGTACTATGGTGGGCTTGTAGTACTATACTACTTATAGTTATGGTACATCTTTCAGTAGTGGTGAGTAGATAGACTCCTTTTATCCGTTGATAACTGTTTTCGTCGTTGCAGGACGTTTTTATGATGTCTTCCTTCGGGATGACTGCTAGCCAGGTGTTTCATGAAGTTGTTCTATCTTGTTATTGCTAGTGACGACATGGGCGAACTTGCAATTGGTTGCGGGCGTATGTCGAATGGTTTGCACGATGCAATCGGCTCTCTTGTCGACGTCTTCTAATTTCAGATGATCGCAGATTTGGAGGTCATCGGTGAGGCGGCGACAGGGCTCGTGAAGGTAAGTAAACTTCTTATTACTCAGTATAAGGTAAGGTGCTTCGGGTATACGGGTAAGGTTGTTATGATTAGGAATGAAATATAAGTGTAAAAGGTCAAAGGTAATAGGACTTATAATAGGTATGTATAATATAAATGTAAGTGACGTTAAGGTACAGTATGCCTTGACCGTAATACTATTTTCTAGCAAGTGTATATTTTCTCTTTTAGGTTCAAAAGGTAAGTTTTTACTTATTTTAATTAATTCTGCTAATAGATATAAAGGGTCTATGATACTAGGATGTAATATACCTAAAGAAGCAAAAGAGATTGCTGTCTCTAATGTGTTTACTCTATCGTAAATTTGTTGAAAACTATTTTCAATTTGAAAGTGGATATGAAGTATATCTATTCGCGAGTTAAGCTAAGTTAAGTTACTGTTAATATTATTTAAGTTAATTGCTTATAAATCTAAGTTATTCTGAACTTTATGTAAACTTTCGGTATATTCGTCTATATACTGTTTCATAAGACTAATAGTATTCTTCTGATTACTTGCTAACGTGAATGTATTTTTCCTTAAACTGTCTATTTCATTTTCAAAACGTAGGGCATCTTCGTTATCTAAGTTTCCACTAATTGATTTTATAATTGAACCTAAACCGTTAATTAAACCACGTCTATTTCTAACACTAGATCTGGGTAAAATGTAAAAGAACTTATTTTCTATTAAACTAATCATATACTTAATCTGTTCACGATAAACGTATCGTTCTGAATACGTGGGTCGTAAGGGGTTTCTTTCGTATTTCGCTTTAAGACAAGTTTCGCACTCGTTTATATATTTTTGAATTTCCAATGGTAGTTTTTCCGTATTCTGTTATATGTTTCTTGGACACCACGATGGATAGTTTTTCCTTCATGATATCGTTTTATTATTTCTATTTGCTCGGATTTTTCATGTACCAATGTTATTCTAGTTAGGCAACGGATCAGTTTGGGACCGCGTTGATCGAAAACGTTATCGTATACTTCGCAAAATAAGGGAAACAATTCTTCGTCATGGAAATATATATGAAACTTTCTATCGGCTATTGTATGTTCTCGTAAAAATCTAATTATTTCCTCTTTCGTATTATTAATGGGTATGTAAACGTATTTAATTGTATAATTATTTTTAGATTTATCCTGTACTCTGTTCCGGGTGACTTTCTAACATGAAACTGCTTTAGCTGTTTATCTATTGCGTCGGGACTATTCGGTATCTTACTGGTATTATTCTCTATAGGCTCTGTATCGGGTGTGTGTGGCATATCTAAAAGCGTTCTTATCTCTATCGCGTTAGGGTCTAAATTTTCGCTTTCTGGCGGTTGTTCCGAAGACCGTGGGAATTCTGAGCTAACCGTGGGAATATTACTGGGTGAAGGTTGCAATGAGTCAATTTCGTTTATTAAATCTACTTGGGGATCAGCAGAGGTGCTTGGTTCTACTAAATCTATCGAGTTTATTACTGCGCGAGATAATGCGTAAATTTTTCGTTTAATCCTTATATTCTGATAGATAAAATCTATTGAAGTTGTTTTAGTATAAAGTTTTTTCTCACTGTAATCTATTCTACAACCTAAACTGTCTAAAATATCACTTCCTATAAGACCGTGAAACTGTTCGCTGAAATCTACAATCAAAAACTTATGAACGCTACTTGATCCGAATATCTCTGGTAACGGGATGTACGCGACGTTCTCATGATATGATTCTCCGTGCGGTGTCGAGATAGTATAAGGTTCCGACTTAATGCAGGCCTTATCAAGATTCTTTATTACTGCGGTACTAATAAATGAGTGAGTGGCTCCGGTGTCGATGAGAAACGGACCACCAAATTCGCGGATGTAAATATGTGGTAATTTATCTACTACGTAATCTATGTTTTCTCCTGAATTATCCAATCCTGGGGAAAATCCTGTAAATAATCGTTATCTGGGGAATAGTCTGCGTCTTGTTCCTGTTCTGCGGCATAGGTGTCGTAGCTGACTGACTCGCTACGGTCCTCGCTATTTACTAAATTATGATTTAATCTATTTACGGGAACTAACGCCTTTTCTTCCTGTTTTGTAGCAGGTTTTGGGGTATTAAATTGAGTATTTCTGGGGTAATTACTATACTGATTATAAGGGTAATTATTGTATTGATTACGAGAGCTTGGTAAAGCTGGACGTGAGGTAGGTGTATTTGACGACGGGACGTTTGGTAACAGAGGACTGTTAAATGACTGCTGTGGACGCATTGGAAAATTACTGTTTGGCTTTATGCTAGGTTTCGGAGTGGGTTGCGTAATGCTTTTCCTATCTGAACGTTTGATTCGAGCTTCTTCCTGTCTGGCTAACGCTATAGCTTTGACAAGGGTTGTCGGCTGGTTAATACGTACGCCTAAGCCTACATTGTAATCTAGGTTATCTATAAATGTGCTGATTGCTAGGGTTTGATAGTAACCACTGTCCTTGTTGGTGGACAGGCCTACTCCGCAAAGTGAGTCTAAAAGATCTCCTATTCGTTTACCAAATTGTTCGCACGTCTCGTTTTGGTATTTCGTGCAACGTAATAACTCTTGAAGTAACTGAACTTCGGTTCGATGTTCGCCGAATCGATTAATTAGAGCGGCTTTAATAGATGTCCAATCTTCGATATCAACTTCCAATGAAATAGCTTCTTGAGCTTTATTAGTTAACTTATTTCTTATGAGACAGATCGCTATCGAATCGTCTGTTGTTATACCATACGCGGTTAATATACTTTCTACACTTCTTATATAAAAGTTCAACGATTTGTTACTGCCATCGTATGACGGAATAAGTTTGTTTAATAGTTCGTAATTTGGTTTTGAACTATTTATTACTGAGGCTGCTGCGGCTAGGTCAGCGAGCGCGTTGGCGTTCTGAGCCATTGTATAAATTTATAATAAATGTATATAACTAAAACTAAGGTAAGTATGTGTAAGTATCTGGTGTCGATTTTAGATCACACAGATATACACTATATACTTATTTGTATTACCGATAAAGGGAATTATACACGCACACACAATATAAAATACACAAAGTAATTATAGTTGTGGGAAATGGCAAAAGATGGGATACTGAGTAGTATGAGAGTTTGATCTTACCTCCAGTAGAGCTCCATCTGCCTGGTGAGTTGAGCGGTGACTGGTGACTGTGCTTCTTGCTGCCCAGGGTTCGCGACGGGTTCTTGTTGGGATAGCGGCGCGGACGCAAAGAGTTTGATTCGCGCCGTGTCTTTGCAAAGAGTTTGATTCGCTAGGACGACGACTGCCACTATCCTACCGACTGCGCCAGATATGTTCGTGGCGAACCGAGGGAGCTTTTAAAAAAGACACGATGTTGTCTCCTTGAGTCTTTAATCTCAACTGAACTTAATACAATACAAATGTCTTACAGCTAACTTATGGTACTACGGTTCTTATCTCTAAAGGGGAGTATATGGTTACAGTTTATTGCTTATACTACGAATTTACTGTAAGTAACTCAGTGTCAGGTCCACAACTTGTTATTTCGACTCTGCGTATAAACTCTCCCACAACACAAATATTTTTCCTTGTGCAGTGCCTTTTTAAAAAGAAATACAAACTCTCAGTCAACATAATTATGTTTAGTCTTCAATCATCGCTAAGTAAGTGATTGAACCTTTTACGCCAACAAGTTTGTTTATTCACTCAACCGCGTCAGCACTTTTCGGTTGACATACAACTGATTTACTATCCGATACACGCAATATATCAAGTAAAACTTGTATCTTTTTAATACATTTGTAAAGACGCAAGTATTTAAGAGATACATCTGGAATTTATTTGTAAGCTATTCTATACTACCCAGTAGAGTGGTAATGATGTGTGTCTCGCTTTTTTGTGGTATAGGCATTTTTGATAAGCAAGCTAATAAGCAATACAAATAACACAAATCATTATTTCTTACGCACTGTAGAATAAAAGGCACAACAGAACTTACAATATTTTAACCGCAATGTGGCAAATAAATAGGCAAGGCAGTTGGTGCTTGTAGGGGATTATTGAAACCTATGAGCGCTTTCAAAGCTATAAAAATGTCCAAGTCAAATTCGCCACACGTCCAGTCAAGCACTTATAATTTCAGCCAAATTATATCCAATGCTGAACATAAGCGTACCCTTTTCCACACAGACCCATTTCCCGTGATCCTAGCAAGACTGATGTACCATTTTGCGAGGGTCTACCTCTGTTGCCTCTTTATTAATCCATCGTGTGACATCAGCCATCAATTCTTCGAGCTATGTCTATGAGCCATAGTGTATGTAGCTCTCTTCTGATATTCAAGCTCATAATCGTCACATAATAACTCTGCGACTCAGACATACTCAATTTTATTGTTTTGTATAAATAAACAATGAAAGACTTTAATTTAATTAAATGTTTTCATTGTTTATTGCGGCAAACTACGTAAAGAAGTTTCGAAACCAAAACAAAATTAATACCTTAAGTATATGATAGGATATGACTTTGTTATGACTATTAAGGACTTTATTAAGGATATGACTTTGTTGAGCGAAACTAAGCTAGTATAATTATTACAGTCAGTATTATTACGCGACCGGTTGGAATAGGCTATTATTCTAATATAATGTAATATTATATTCTACGACTGCCTCCGTGGTCCAGTGGATAGCGTATGCGACTGCTGATCGGTGGTCCTGGGTTCGATTCCCAGGTCGGGCAAATGTGTTACTGGGTGCTTCCAAATTCTCAGTAGCAATTAAAAAATTGTAAGAGGAAGTAATTTCTATTCGCACAGCGATGTGGCTGCGGGTCGACCGCTCCACTCGTTCTGGTACAATTTTTTATTGCGGCTAGCCGGAATGCGGCTAGCCGTGCGGCCAAGCGCATAGTGCGTAGGAGCCCTTGAACTAAGCGAAGCTTGTGCTATGGAACATACATAGTTATATAAGTTTTTTGTTTTAGTAGGTATATTCAATTCTTTGTGATTACCATAGTCAAAATATATTTTTTTATATATAATAAAATAGTTTAGTATTATGAAGAAGATCATTAAATTGCCTTCTATGAGGATCACTATAGATCATAGTGATGTTCATAGAAGGTATTTCAAGTCAATTTCTGTTCCTGTTTATTTATTTTCTTGAACGATACTTTGCAGTCAATTTGCATTTCTTTACGGATATCTATTACCTTTAGAATTATTAAGACCAGGATTTAGCTACGGTGTGTATAATTATTATTATATTCAGTTAATTCAATTTTCACCTTTGAAAGAGAAAGAGCTACAAGCATTATGGCAAAAATATGCTTAACTATTTTATTGTCATTTTTTTAATTTAACTTTAAATGGGCAAGGAAAAGTAAAAATAATGACATTTATAATAAAATAAATTCCTACATTTTGAATTGAATCGAAATAGGCAAATTTGTTCTGCGAGTGTCCCTGTTCTCTTTGAGTAGCGTTCAGCCTCATTAGCGATTTTCCATCCGAACGATTCATGCAAAAGACGTTGGCAACTCTTATTGTTATAATAAAACAAGTTATGACACCCGGCGCCGCCTGAATATCTCGCAATATTACTTGTTTGTAACTGAAAGGATTATTTACAATTTGGGTAATTTTAATTCCATTCGAACGAAATTGGCTACTTGTTTGTTGTATCTTGGATATGGAATTTGAATAACTCAAAGTTTCAAAACATAACTTTACATTGGAATGGCTAGCTCTTGTGTAGGTATATTTCTGATATATTATATATCAATTGTATCAATTTCAAATGTAAAGTGGGCCTTATAATAAATACACCAAATACATGTTACAATAAAAATAATGATCACTAAATTATATTTGGTGAAATAGAAAGTCATGTTTTGTTATTCCTGTTTGTTACATGTAGTACAAAATATAATATTATGATATGGAAAAAGCAACATATACATACCTGACAACTCAGCAATATAAAAATGCAGACGTGCTTTCAATAGCCAATCCAATTCTCTCCTCCATAATGAGAAGCGGGATGAAGGGAGATTGTTAATCTCAAACTTATTTTCCTTCTATTTCGGTCAGTGTACCAATCCTGTTTGTGGTTCGATTTCAGAGACCGTCCGAAAGCTATCCAAGATAATCAAAGGTTTTTCTTCTTAAAAAAGACCTGCAATGACCATGTCAAAGTATGGTAACATTCTATAGTGTTTTCGTTCGCATAAACCCAAGAAAATATTATATAGTATTTTTTTTTAAATGTTAGCATACAATATTTTCCTTTTTTTATTAATACTTGTCACCAATCTAAGTTATTAAATACTGATATTTTTATATTCTTTAAGGTAGTTAAACTATCAAGAAGACAGACGCATGGATACTTATGCATATGTATTTATTAGCAACAAACAAAAAATGATACAATCTCTTTACAAACAGACATACTTTAACAATATAAAGAGGTCACTGAAGTAGATTGACATTTGAGGAAGATGTCATTTGAAAGTTATTCACTTGTAAAATGATTGTCGCCTCTTTGTGCTCCCCGTCACGGTTCAAGAAATCGAACGTGACGTCAAAATTATTCGTCAGAAAAAACCTTGTACGAGATCAGTAGCAACGTCTACATTACATTCATAACAATCTCAAATATATCATGCCAATACTACTTTGTTGTTGACAGTCATATACGGTCTGGGTTTCTATGTACATTTTATCTCGGTGTTCAGAGTGCGTTTTTTATTTTGATTTTAAAATACTGATGCGATGTCAGCGCCGCCCTTGTGTAGAACGGATTTTGGCACCTCATTTGATCTTTATTTTGGTTTTTAACCGCGACCACTACCGTTGCAGGTCGATCGAAACTACGAAAAATATGCCTTAAATATCTTAGATACCGCGATTAAAACCCGCTCAATAAACTTGTATAAATATAAAAATCGTGAAAGTTCAACATCGTTTAAAATACTGTTAGGTATTTATGTGGAAAATTGTAATTCAGTGTCATCTTTCGTTACAATTTAAACTGACAAAATATAATTATGCTTAAAACAATAAAATACGAATCATCATCACCAGCCTTTAACAGTCCACTGCTGGACTAGGCCTCTCCTTTGAAAGGAGGAATTGGCCTACTATACCACGCTGGCCAAACGGGTTGGTATAGGGTTCGTATCAAGTTTTCCTTCTCTTACAGTGCTGTTCTCTGCATAATATGCTCCCTCTGTCGGCTCTTACGACACCCATGGGATGACATGGGGTGGTGACATTCCGTATTCTTAATCCGTCACCACACGGACAAAAATACGAATGTTTTGTGATAAATAGCATTTAAACTACAGACAACATACTTCCTTCTGTAACTTTTATAGAAATAATTGTTTAGCAATAAGAGTTTAATCTAGAATGTGTACCATTATCAGTTTAATAGCCATATACATCAATGGCTCGCAGAAAACATACGAAAAAAAATATCATGCCCAATACTCTGAATCCCTTGGCACGTTTCTCCTTCACAATGTAGCTGTCGAATTTCGCAAAATGGTTTTAGTATTTGGTAATGAATAAATTTATTTAGATTAGATGTGATTTAAACAAGCCTGCGCCAACACCCTGGGGATGATGGAGTGTTAGGATATACGGCCTTGACACCGCCACACTCATGTTTAATTTAAATGCCATGTGGATAATATGTCATTAATATTGAAGTATTTTTGAGTTACTAGTTGCTGTAGTCTTTATCCGTTTGTCAGGCAAAATATAAGGTTGGGCACGGTTTTTTAAGAATTGTGAAGAATTATAAATTTCCCCCTTCTGGCATGTATGATTTTAATAATGACCACCGCTCCACATTTTTCCTTATATCATTCCTGTCCACCTCAAGGTTGCCTAGTACAGATCGCCCTAGGCGATAAGGCCGCCGATTGTACATCATCGTAGTTTTAAGACTCTTTACAAAATATGTACTGTATAATGCTATGTTGGTGTGCAATAAGCATAATATATCTATCTATCTATATTGGCTGCACGTGAGATGTAGAGCAAAAAGCAGATATAGCTTACTGGAATAACAAACAGACTGCTACGCAGCGGGCTTCGAATATACACGATTTGGAATGATTGGCATATAATGTATGTTCAAATTTTGTTGAGTAATATGACGACTGACGACCGGTTGGCGCAGCGGGAGTGTAAGCGACTGCTACGCCGAAGGTCGCGGGTTCGATTCCCGCTCAAGTCAAACATTTGTGTGCGTGAACATGGATGTTTGTCTTGGTCTGGGTGTTTCTTTATATAATATGTATGTATTTACAAAAAAATTATATAATATGTCTGTTTATTCATTGTCTAGTACCCATAGTACAAGCTCAGCTTAGTTTAGGAATAGATGGTGATGTGTGAATGTGTGAATTAATATCTGAGATATCTCCAAAATGTCCTCAAAAGACATGTGAAGTCTTCCAACCTGCAGCTGGCCAGGGTGGTAGATTGTGGGCAAACCCTTATCATAGTGAGAAGAAACCTGTGTTTAGCAGGTCAGAACATAAACAAGCGGTTTCCTCGACTACTTCGAGTTATGTGCGTACAACACAAGTTTTTTATTTGAAATTGGATTTATTGTGTGTCCTTTTATTGATTGTTAGTAAGGTCTTCCAGATAGAAAATTAATTCCTAGCGCAAGCCTTGTATTTTTTAACAAGGAGATAAAAATCTTGTTTAAAAAAATATTAACAATTCATGCAGATATATTCATGTTTCTATAACAAGCTGTACAAGTCTAATGGAAGAAACAAGAAGAACAACATTTAAACAACATACAAAGTAGTGAAGCGCACGTACAATATAACATCCAAGTGGGCGATGCCTCGCCCGCCACTCGCTTCGAATGAAATAAGGACATCGTAACTTATTTTAACGTGGTAACTCGTAAATCTTCCATTAGAACTTCTATGCAAAAGTTAAGAAACGACGGGTATTAAAACGTGGAGCTTAAAACGTTTCGACCTCTGAGTTAATATCATAAAAGCTGAACTTTCCACTCGGTGGGTCGTAATTGTAATCGACCACTTTCCCTCCATTAAAGGGGAAGGGCGGTGTGGCCACTTTGTCCGAGTTACGGACGGCCGGGGCCCGACTGGCTGTGTCAATACCACTCTAATGCTGCGGCGAGTACGAGTGTAATACGCGTCCGCACTCATTATGTGGGCACCACTAGTTTATTACGTACCGTCTTGTTTGAATGGTAAGTAGGCCGTCTGTTTACAAACACGTAATAGTGGCTTATGTACGACACGTTTATACCGTACTGTTCTGAGTACTAAGCCTTTCTCGTAATTATGATAATAGTATTACACTGTTTTAAAGTTTCTTGTAAAACTCATACAATACAGGTAATAGGTTATATTTTATCACCGTTATAAGTGGCTATCGGTCTCTACCGAGGGTATGTTCATACCCTAGTTCATACTTAAGAACAAGTTTAAGATACGATAGTTGAATTATTTGACAAGAAGCGTACTGCCGGCATGCGGATTGGGCGCAGTGTTCAATCCACAGTAAAGTACATAACACGTGATATGAGTAAAACTAAAGGATTTAAAAGTAACATGGACATTTTAAGCTCTCATAATACATTATATATATATACGAGGGTCAAACTGAAAGTTCTTAGAACTGGCCACTTATAAACAATATAATAAAAAAAATATTCTAAAATTTGAAAATAGAACTCTTTGCCAATATTACTGAGTATATATTTCATTCATTTGTCATTTGTTTTACGATTTGGCGGCAAATTGAAAATTGTCTGTGTCACGTCAACATGAATTTAACACGAGAAAATTTTCGTGCAATGATTTTTTATGACTTTCGATGTCATTTAAGTCAACAAGAAAGTTATGATAGACTACGATTGGCCTTTCACGATGATGCCCCATCTCGTGCGACTGTTTACAACTGGTTTAATGAGTTTAAACGTGGTCGCACTAATCTCACTGATGATGTACGTGAGGGACGGCCTTCTACGGCGACGACTGAAAATAACATCTGTGTTGTGCGGCGTATGATAGAGACTGACAAAAGAGTGACCTATCAGCAGATTCGGACAAGCTTAGGCATCGGTATGAGTCAAGTGCACAAAATCCTCCACGAACATTTAGCGGTCAGGAAGCTTTGCGCCCGGTGGATACCTCATAATTTGACTAAGGCTCAAAAACTCCATCGTGTGGATTGGTGCCGTAAAATGATTGAAAGATTTAACGGAGGTGACTCAAATGCTGTGTTCGACATACTAACAGGTGACGAAAGCTGGATTTACTGTTATGATCCTGAAACCAAAAGACAATCTGCTCAGTGGGTGTTTCCTTTCGAGGAGTTGTTAACTAAAGTGAAGAGAGATCGAAGTGCGGGAAAAAAAATGGTGGCCTCGTTCTTTGGAAGGATAGGTCATTTCGCAACAATTGTGTTAGAGGATCAAAAAACAGTTTCTGCAGAATGGTACACTACCAATTGTTTGCCACTTGTCTTGGAAAAAGTTCGAGAGAAACGACCTCGCAGTAGGATCCTCCTTCACCACGACAACGCCTCGTCGCACACCGCCAAGCGAACGATCGACTATTTGGCGACATCAAACGTTGAATTACTGGGTCACCCGCCGTATAGCCCCGACCTCGCGCCTTGTGATTTTTATTTATTTCCAAAAATTAAAGAAAAACTTAAAGGAAAGCGGTTTATGAATGCTGAAGAAGCGGTGGCTGCGTATCGCGATGCCATTGAAGAGACCCCTAAGGACGAGTGGGCAAAGTGCTTTTCCCAGTGGTTCCATCGCATGCAGCGGTGTATTGACGTCAATGGACAATATTTTGAAAAGATATAATAAAACTAATAACTGGCTAATGTAATCAGTTTTTGATTTTCTAAGAACTTTCAGTTTGACCCTCGTATATATAACTGTGTTTGTATGAAATTATCATGAAATGTTAAACAAATTTCGTGATTCGCGATAACTTCGCAACGGTGTTTATAAAAGCTGTTGAAATTTCATTTGGAAATAACGGACTCTTTTAGATTTATGCTTGTAATTTAAGTACTTATTCAAAGAAATATTATTTACTATGTGTGTCGCATTAAAGGATTCATTCATCTTCTGTGTATACTATATAAAATCCATGCGTTACTGACTGACTGACTGACAAATAAGCTACAGACATAACTATTAGGCGCAGGAAGCTGAAATTTAGCATGTCTATGTTCCTTCGGAACCGTAATGGTGCACTAAGAAGGAATTTTTTGAAATTTTCACGGGTTGAGGCAGAATAAGCCAAATTAAGGAATAATGTGTGGGTGTAACTGCGGGCTTCTTCTAGTTGGCAATTGATGGGGCTTACTATAAGTCCAAGATGTTATCACATTATTTATAATCCCAGTATCTTTTAACTTAACATATTATTTTCACACATTCAACAATGTTCAATTTGCATATCCGGAAAGTGCAATGGCTCTATATCGCTGGATCGATTCCCACATGGAGCAAATATGCTTTAAATAATTCACAAAATCTAGATGTTCTTCGTGTCCGATATTTGAATTTTTGTATGTAGAGGACAGTCGCGACCGCCTATACAGGACACGGATCCTTTAATAAGCATCTATTTACTGTAGGAATCACCGACAGGCGACAACCCGCTGTGCAGAGCCTGTATGGCAGCAGATGAGATGGCAGCCCACCTGCTCCTCGACTGCCCTGAGGTCTCTCAGTACAGGCAGCAACACCTGACCAGACACAGCACCCTGAGGGAAGCAGTGGGCCACATCAAGAGCCTGCTGGCCTTCCTCAAAAAGCTGGGGTGGCTCGAATGACAAGACCATTCCCACCCGTACGCAAAATACACGCCAAGACGTGGAGTTGCGGAAAACAGCCCGTGCCATCAAGTATCAATTATGTAGAGGAAGAGTGCAGGTCAGGGACAAATTTTATATAGATTTTGCTAAAGCTCACATCAAATTTGATCACGTTTAAAGCCAAGATATAGTAGAACACATTAGAGAAGTTCGCGGTTACACTCGCGTTATTTAGGGCTATTGATTTTTTTGACAATATTTGGAGCATCAGGGTCGTTG
This sequence comes from Euclidia mi, assembly GCA_944739405.2. Classification (NCBI taxonomy): domain Eukaryota; kingdom Metazoa; phylum Arthropoda; class Insecta; order Lepidoptera; family Erebidae; genus Euclidia; species Euclidia mi. Next base: position 85,141,141 of record OX123182.2, on the reverse strand, counting down.
AAATCCCAAGTCAATCAAATACATTTCAATAACTAAAACACGATTGCTATTAATGCTAGTTATGATTTTATAATATTTTTCTTATTTCTATTCTACTTTATAAATTAGGATCAAATAAATCGAATGTGTTAAACAATATTTTGTTAATATCTATTATTGTAAAATCTCCGTGTGGTTGACGGCATAGAATACAAGTGTCACCACCCCCTATCTACCCGTGGGTGTCGTAAGAGGCGACTGAGGGATAACACGATGCAAATACCATCTTTGCGTAGAGACGGAAAACTCGACATCAAACCCTATACGATTGCCTCGTGGGTCTCGCGGCATAAATGTGCGCGTGGGATCGGGAGGTCCCGGGTTCGATTCCTGGGTCGGGCAGTGTTATTGGGTTTTTCTGTCACGAAATTCTCAGTAGCAGCACGGAGTCTGGAAATGTGCCCGGTACGGCAATAGGCTCGCCCCTTATTACGTGGGACCAATGTATATCTGGCGAAAAGTGGGTGTAGAAATACGCCTCTGTCTACCCCTTCGGGGATAAAAGGCGTGACGTTGTGTATGTGTATGTATGTATGTAAAATTGAAACATTTAATCTTCGTAAGAGACCATGGGGCCTTTACCAAAACCTTGTCTCTTGTAGGAATCAAGACAAGCCGGTTTCAACAACTGAGTATACATTTAATAACACCTAATATTTAAAAACATTTCCTTTGGAGATAATTTTTTTCATATATGTAGTTGTTACTTTATCTCACAGATAAAGTTAGTTTAATGGCATAAGTGAAACCGCGAAGTATCTTAAGGCTCGTTCTAATTAGTCGATTAGTGTCTGCAACCGAAATGTGATGATGCTGTTGAGCGGCAAAGTGAAAATTTTATTTTGTTTTCCATAGAAAAGTACTCAAGTTACTATACAAAAGTACACAAAGTCAGGTCTGCGGACGTTGCACTACTCACACGGTCGTTTTTGATTGCAGTTGGATACCAGCTAGCTATCTAATTTGAAAGGGTAATCCTATTTCAGTATAATTATGTAGCCCAGTCCTACGGCCATTTTCAATATTCGATCCATACATAGATTTTGAGATTCGAGATTCGTGTTTGACATATTTTGTACGGAGCTTATGTCATAAATGAATCTAAAATATATAGATCGAATATTGAATTCCGTAGTTAAACAGTTACTGAGTCTCGATGTAAATGAACTGAAGTCTGGTGGGTAGACCGACAGACTATCAGATGGAGGTTTTCGGATTCAAACCCACAGCATGTGCCACTGACTTTTCGACGAAACGTGCGAATTAAATTAATAATTAGATTCTCTTGCTAACTGTTGAAGGAAAATCGCGAGAAAACCTGCATATCTTAGTTCTCTATCTCTGTAATGTTTTCGAAAGACAGTAAAGTCTGCTAATCCGCTGGCTTGGTCGGCTGGGTATTAACCCTCTTCATAATTGAAAAATACCCGCGCCCAGCAGTGGGAATTTTTTTGTAATAGACTATTAAACCTCAATAAACACACAATATCTCAAAACACATTCCACAAACGCAAATTGTATACTTACTACTCATACCTTTAGCGACGAATGACCTACTGTTGCTTGCGGAACTAAATACAAGGCAGTCTTTAATCGTTACTCGCATAATTAGGTCAGCCTGCCTCAGTTTTAACGCGTGTTAGTGACTAGTTGAGGCGTGACGTCAAGAGCTGGTGGAGGTGCAGCGGCGACATGCACGTAAGTAATGCGTCGATATCGTGACACAAAGTAAAAACCAATGTATAAAGTCAGATATCTATATTTTTGACGAGCAACACCTATGAATTTATGTGACGGAGAGAAGACAAATGAACGTTAAGTTTGAGGGACTCATTCGCATAATTTACGTTCAACTCGAATTCGGTAACGAAGACGGTCTGATATAATTTCAGTAGCTCTCTAATGTTTCCTGGAACCTCACCTATAATGATGCGCCTGAGGTAGCAGACAACTTATTTTGCATTGTTATGTTGGCGCAGCGGGAGTGTAAGCGCCTGCTACGTCGCAGGTCGCTGGTTCGATTCCCGCTCAAGTCAAACATTTGTGTGCATGAACATGGATTTTTGTCTTGGACTGGGTGTTTCTATGTATAATATGTAAGTATTTACAAAAAAAAGTATATAGTATGTATGTTTATCCATTATCTAGTGCCCATAGTACAAGCTCTGCTAAGTTTGGGACTAGATGGTGATGTGTGTATGTGGTAGATTATTATTATTATAATTATTGTGTCAAAGAAATAGTTAAAAGAAAAAATACAACTCAATATAATTATGCGACTTACAACTCAATAGATTATGCTTGTTTGGCGCTCACCTTAGAAGTTACCAAACATTAAGTATATATTTATTTTTGCATATTTGACTTTAGACGTAGCATGGCATCGTAGGCTGGCACTGCAATGGCAGGAGCCTCAACGTGTGTTTAACTGATAGTGAAATCTTTGTCTGACAAAAGTTAGCAAAATCTTTGTGATGTAGCCTGTATGAAATTTTAACATAATATGCTGGATGCTCAAAATCGGTCTGTGTGGAGAACCTTGGGCCAGGCCTATGTCCAGCAGTGGACGACTCTAGGCTGACATGATGATGTAAGATGCTATGTAAATCTACGGTAATATTCTGTCAAATCCGGTACGACAAGTAAGCTAACCCTGGGTTGCAAGGTGAAAGTCTTGTATGCACCCTGGACAACGCTAGACAGATGAAAAGCTCACTGGTGTGACGTCACTGGATTACAATGTGACCCGTCAGGCAAGTAACTAATGGTATTGTGACCTCGACGTGCAAACTAATGTCATATCATAGAACGTACGTAGCATTACACATATTTGCAAGAACTTTATCAAATAGCAGAATGCATGGATATTATAAGTAGGACGTTACGTTGCGACAGAAGTTGTTAGACAAGAAATATTTGTCATCAAGTGCTTTTAATATCACAGAGTATATACGAGTAAGTATGCGTCTAAATATAAAAGCACATTTGTGACGTCAATCCTTGACGCATAACTCGGCCTGGTCGACCCCGCCTCCCGCGCCCTGCAACGGGCTATAAATATGGAAGCGCTGGCCGCGTTCGGCCCTTTTTCTGGCGGCTGCGAGACGAGTTAAGTTAACCAACTCTCCTGGACGAACCGACAGCAGGATTCTCAACATCAACTCCTCCCATCTCCGAATCACGCGACCCTGTGTAATTTTTCATTAATTCCTAATTTTTTTCGCTTGCAAAATGATGTCTAAAATTAATTGAGAATTAAATCAATTTTTATTGTAACATTTAACCACGTTTCTCATTTAAACACACCCTAGTAGGGATAACGTAACAGTGCACACCAGAAAGGTCTTTTTACGTTACAGTGGCGCCCAACGTGGGGCATTATAGGTAGGGTTTTGTTGAGAATCCGCTGCCGGTGAGTTTCTTATTTTATTTTTTGTGTATGTGTGAAATCGTTCCAAAGCAGTGTTAGTGTTTTAGTGGTATGTGTTTTTGCTTACTACGCTTGGTAAGCATTTTTATATTATAACTATTTCTGTTGCCGCGTGTGATAATTAATTTTGTATCAACCACATAAGTAACAAGTTATAATTGTTTTGCTTGCGACCACGTGTCAACTAAATGACGCGCTGTGGTCACATTCCTTGATTGCATTCTTTGTATTGCGATTTATGACCTCACGTCCACTAACGACGTGCTAAGGTCACTTTCGTTGATCGTATGCTTCGCGATTAGCTTTTTTAAATGCCACTAAGGTAATTAAGTGCTACTGGTAATTATTGCTAATAATCTGCTTTGGCTGACTTATGGAACGAATTCACACCCTTCTCTTTTTCATTTCTTTCTATTTTCCACTATAACCTTCTGCTAGTGATTTTGTACGGCGATATATTTCTATATAGTCGGTATTATTTAATACTTTTACCGCCTACTACGGCGATTATCTTTTAAAATTAACTATTCTTTTCTTTCTTACTAAGAAAGTTGCATCTTTATTATACCACTAGTACCTAACACAGTTGGACTGGCTGAGAATGAACGTACCTAAGATGCTAGCGTATTATATACTAGGTATCTAGCTAGAATTCCGCGTTCATTTATTAATAATATGTACACGTGTCACATGCAGGTTGCTCACTAACAATAATGAACGAAGGTAATTATTGTCTATTTGGTATAGAAATACGAATATCATCGTAGAATTATTAGTTGTTCGTTTTGTCAAATGTTTATTATGCTACAATCGTTGTTTTTGGTCTTCGATTTAACTCCTTGTTACTGCCTATCGGTATGTCATTTGCAAATGCATCTATTTATGCATTTACTGTTCATTGTGAACTCAAACATAAAATTCCCGCGTCGCAATTATTGAATTATGTTCTTTTTGTAATGTTTTGTGTCGCTAGGATTGTTCTTTCAATGTCTGGTTTCTATTGAAATATATAAAACATATAATGATAAATAAATGGTAAAATTAAGCCGCTGACGGCCGGAAAACTACTTAATTGTCAATATGTAACTTGTTTCCTTTTTACTAAATGCTATGCATCTGGTTTTACTAAACCAGTTTAAGTAGTGGTTATAATGTGTTCTTGTGCTTACGCAAATGTTATTATATCATACTGTATTTATCAAACTTAATTGAATTGAAACTAACTTTAACTACAGTCGGTATTTGCACATAAATTAAATCACTAACTTCTTTTCTTGAATAAATAAGTGCCTATTTACATATGAATCAAATAAATAATATTTATACCTCATTAAATAACTAAAGTGGTTGTTTACACTACAAATTAAATAAATAATTTCAATACTTAAATAACTAATGTGGGTATTTCTACATAAATCAATAATTTTTATACTTTAATAACTAAAGCGAATTAATTGATGTACAAGTTTAAGAATACCCTTTCGTATTTCTCAATCAACTATTTTAACCTAAAAGCTGAATAAAATAATTAAATCTTATTCCATTATAGCATAAATGTGTTTATAAACGATTGGGTACAGTGTCATTAACAACAATGTAAGACGCATATGTATGCAAAGTTATAATTACCTACATAATTATTTGTGAAGACCAACAATGGTTCTTTTGTTTCCGAGTCGAAGCTCATAAGATAATGCATTGTGTTGTGTTAATGATTTGTGTAAACATGCTAACATAAAATGAATAAATATTTCAGTTATAAATTGTAATAATATTTATTAAATGTAATATTGTTACAAAGAATCTGTTATTTATCTAACTATCAGTTATGGTTTGCCAAACAAAAACCTCTTGGTGATTTCAATATAAAAGATCGTGAATTAACTCACTACAAAGTTTAAGAATGTAATGATTAATGCTCATCACTAATGATCTAATCACTAAAATAACTTAACACTTGGTTACAAATAATATAAAAACCTTTAACTCCTAATTACAGCTAAATCATGTACCCATATATCTTGTTACATATAGCTTTGGTAATGACTGATCGAAATATAATAAAATATTTTTTTCCCTTATGGCTCAGTGGCTGAAAGGTTGTTGTCGGATCGGTCTGTGGTTCGATTCTCGATTGTGTTTAATTTTTTTTTGTGTTTTTTAACTATGGTAGTGTATACTATGTCGTCAACAGTCTCCTTCGACGATGTACTATACATTACATCTTGCCGCGAATATTTTTTTTGTGTTTTTACCTATGGTAGTGTATACTATGTCCTCGACAGTCTCCTTCGACGATGTACTATACATTACATCTTGCCGCGAATATTTTTTTGTGTTTTTAACTATGGTAGTGTGTACTATGTCGTCGACAGTCTCCTTCGACGATGTACTATACATTACATCTTGCCGCGAATATTTTTTTGTGTTTTTAACTATGGTAGTGTTTACTATACCATCGACGTTCTCCTTCAATGGTGTAATATTCATTACATTTTACCAATAATTGTGCAATTGTCATTAATTAATTGTATCGTGTACAGAAACTAGATAATGACTCGCGTCAATTGAATGCGGTAAGCGCCAAGCGCGCAGTGATGACTCACGTGTTCACTGGTTCAAACCTTCATTGTTATTCCATTTTAAATGAATACAAATTGTCCTTGCAATATTGCATCTACCTTGTTAATGAGCAATTTGTTTGTGATACTGCCAACTAATCGTATGATTGTTGGTATCGTAACATAGTAAGATCGTAATATTGGTTTACGACTTATACCACAGAATAGATAGTTCTTACGAACAGAAGCACCACTTCGCAAACCAATTTATAGAAATGGCGACTCTTGCTACTAAGCAAGAAAGTGCAATTTAGCTCGCATGAGCACTCAGTACCTAAGGCGATATTGACCTAACTATTCCCGCTCTTTTCTAACATATAACGCTGTCGCTGTCTGGCACGGAGCGGTGCGCTAGCTGTCGCGCTAGGGTTGTCGACTTGCCGCTGCTACTATAATATTTATTCATCGTCTATCTACCTACTTGACAACGTACCTAATAATAAATATTTATAGTATAAGTATCCTATCCCACTATTTGAGCTCGTAGAACGAAAACCACAAAAATTCTGATAGTTTACATTTTCACTATACTAATTCTTAGTTATTTCCTAAACACGTAGACCGATTTACGTGATTCAAACAGATAAAATGGTTTTTGAACTAGATCTTTAATTTGACACCATAATCGTTGAGATATCTCAACAAATAAAAAGTACAATTTTCAAGTTGCTCTCGTAAAATAAATAAAATCAAAATTTCAAGTTGCTTTCTACACACATCCGTTAAATGAGCAATACTTTGCACCAGACTTGTGATGTGAACATTTTTGTTGTTCACTATTAAAATTCACGTTACTAGCTAGCCCTGCGCGTGAGTGGTGACGACGCGGCGTGGAAGCCGCGCGAAAGTGTAGGCACTTATCGCTGTAGGTACGGCCGAGTGAAGGAGGCCTGGTTATACTCTTTCAATTAATTTCACTTATCGAATATGGGTGGTCAGGTGGTGCCTACCAACATAGACTGGGTGACTATTTGCTATAAAACTCACGTATAATACCTCTTCGCGCGTCGTGTATTATAATGAATGCGACTCGCATCGTGAATGAATGTTGGCTTGTTCATGCGTATGATTGTGTGTAGGCCTTTTTGAATGTGATGAATGCCAGGTTATAGGAACGTTCAATGCTTGGTGACGTTTGAATGGCCGAGGGTTATACTTGTTTTTCTTTTTTCCTTTTTTCGGGGTTAATAGTTGCCTTGTATTTAACCTACTGACACCACTACCACTCATCTGTTTCAGGGTCCCGGAATGCTGTTGCCACCTACCAGCCACAGAATTTTCCCTCTGGGAAAATTCTGGCCTAAAGGGGGGAGTGTGTGACGTCAATCCTTGACGCATCACTCGGCCCGGTCGACCCCGCCTCCCGCGCCCTGCAACGGGCTATAAATATGGAAGCGCTGGCCGCGTTCGGCCCTTTTTCTGGCGGCTGCGAGACGAGTTAAGTTAACCAACTCTCCTGGACGAACCGACAGCAGGATTCTCAACATCAACTCCTCCCATCTCCGAATCACGCGACCCTGTGTAATTTTTTATTAATTCCTAATTTTTTTCGCTTTGGGTGCATAGGGTTCCCACCAAGAACTTAGGGTCCCAAGCCAACCTCACCTGCAAGTGGTGCACCTGCCGATCAACGGACGAGGCTCTGGCAAACAAAATATCCCGATAAGCGGCAATAGGCTCGCCACCTATTACGTGGGATCAAAACTCTGGCGAAAAGTGGGCGTCTAATATGCCTCTGCCTACCCCTTCGGGGAAACAGGCGTGAGTCTATGTATGTATGTATGTATGTATTTTTTCGCTTGCTAAATGATGTCTAAAATTAATTGAGAATTAAATCAATTTTTATTGTAACATTTAACCACGTTTCTCATTTAAACACACCCTAGTAGGGATAACGTAACAGTGACACACCAGAAAGGTCTTTTTTACGTTACACATTATCTGTATAGGATTTATCGTAACAGCATGTATAGTATATAGCGTATATAGTAACATCGATTATTTATTATGAATAAAAATAAAATAATTTATTTTTATTATTATATTTAATTAGGCAGGCACTTGAGACAACTGATGACGCCTTTGTAGCTGAGCATTTGTTGTTATTTAGAAATGTCTTATTCTTTCAACCATTTCAAATTATCTCGATATTTCCAGGTAGTAGCAATCCGCAGTTCCGTAGCCGCGTAGCACTTCCGTTGCACTCGTAGCGCGTGCCCTCGTATGTAATTGCGCTAATATGACTTTGTGCTACGCTCATCCGTCCCGCGCGTTATTCCTTGCCAAGCAAGATAAAACGTAGTCTATCTTTCATTTTACAGAAGAGAAATTGTGCTTGACAGCTGTTAATGCTCACTGATGTAGTTGAAATATATATAATATGTGTACCTATTCTTGTATCAAATTCTTATATTATGTTTTAGTAACCGACGTAAGATTTGTGGTTTTATAAGTTTCACATTTCTGTGTATCTATATTTTGCTTAAATGTTTATCTTTGGGCTGTAAAACATCAGTTAGATATAAAAATATTTGCGTTAACAACCAAACTTTATATTATAGTGCCGAATGAAATCTGTTCAAATACGATTGCTGTGCCCAACAGATGTTCTCTCTACACTCTTCATAGACCACAGCTGGATTTAAGCCTCTCCTAATTTTTCTGGTAAGTCGCTAGGAAGAAATTCTATAACTTGGAAACTAATTGACGTACTAATCACAATAATTCTTTCACATGTATTTATATTTTGGCAGAGATTATAATAATAAAATTCAAAATTAGCGAACATTCTCCAATGGAGAATGTTGGAGAATCGGGGACCTATATATCTAATCCATTATGGTGGCTTAATTTAATCATCACTTTACAATGGCTTCTAGATTATATAGATTGAAACTTTAAAAAATTTTAAAAATCGAATTTTAAGGTGACGCGTTGTTAAACAATTAATTTTATGTACATCGACTTTACAATGTTGATTAGGTATATCTCTGTGTACCCCAACGGGAAAAAGACATGAGTATATGTATGTACGTTTTAAAATATTTTGCAACCGTGCGATCGATGCGAACTTTTCACAGTTTCATTATAATAGTACTTATTCTTAACGTTCATGTTAGGAACTGCCTAGGAATTTATGCGAGGTTGAATGTCTATTTTGACTGTATTAAACCTCTATAATGTTACATAGATTGCGTTGTCATGAAATTATAAAATTGCTAATATTAACCATATTTTTAGAACACGAATGTTAAAATGTAATAACATAATAATATAATGACTGTCATACTTTATTATTACGAATGGGTTTACGATTATCTTCGAATAGTTGTATAGTAGTAATTGCCACACAAAGTTATATTGTTAAAAATGTTGAAGTCATTTATTAACAAAAACATACAATGAAAAAACCACGATATATTCTCAAAATATGTAGCAGGATAGAAGTCCAAAGTATAAGAAATTAGTCACGGTTTTTAGCGTTACTGATAAGTAAACGTATAGTATTGATTAATAGTTTTATGAATTTGACAGTCATTTGCACGCACGCTACGCCACTGGGTCGTCATAATTCTTATTATATACGAATTATTCTAAAACATACACATAATAAGTCACAACCATGTACTCATGGCTTATAATACTACGCTTGCTGAAGCTTATTATCATTAGAAAGTCCTCGTCAAAACATGAGCTGCCATATTTCGTACCATTTATCCGTAAACTTCATTCCGGCTACAGTCCACGATATTAATATCTCAGTGCTATTAATTTTGTACCACAGAAACGCAGTTGATGAGCTCTCCAACCGCGCTCAGCCATAATAATTAACAATGTCTCGATTGTTGTGGGTTTTGTCCTCACAATTATGTTGTGATAAAGTATATTGCTTCCCCTTACCAAATAAGAAAGTCGAGTAATTATAGGCACGATTTGCACTCATCATTAATGCAACCGTTTACTTCTATCACTAAATTGGAAAGAAAGAAAGAAGAAAGAATCTTCATTTGTCAGAAACATGGTAACATAGATGGTAGGGTTATATTTTAGAACAACATGTTCCACCGTATATACGGCATGCATAAATACAATAAAATAATTTTAAAATATAAATTTACATGCTATAAAAAATCTGGACGCTAAAGATTATTTATTTATTACTAGAGGACGCCAGTAGCTACGCCTGCATTTTTTTTAATTTACCCGTTTTGGCCGATCCCGTAGGAATTTCGGGAAATCCCTTCTTAGTGCACCCCTACGGTCCCCAAGGAACATACATGCCAAATTTCAGCTTCCTGCGCCCAATAGTTTCGGCTGTAGCGTGTCTGTCAGTCAGTCAGTAACGCAAGGATTTTATATATTAAGATTAATTAATAACAACAAAGTTTCTGTCTCTTAAACCTGTTATGAAATATTTTTTTAATGTAGAAATTGTTTCCAGATGAAAAATCCTACAAATTAACTAAGGCTTTTCTTTGATTGTGCTACACTCATCCGATTCGTGTAAAAATCGTGAGCTCTACTGACATAAATACGCCCATGCTAGTGACGTGCATCGCTTTCATATTGACGAGTACTGTCATTGCGCTGCAGTTCAACAATGTACTCTAGAACAGTGTAAATAGAATCTTTTTTGTAATGAAATACAGTAAAGTGACTTGTTGTGCAATTTGACGGGTAAAACTAGTCACTCAACAAAAAGCCTTATTGTAAGTTATGTCCTTTCTAATAATTATAATTATGTATTTATGACAAAATATTTTGCTTATATATCATCTAAACCTTATTCTTGATTATGTCTTCATAATGACTGATTGAGCTGATAGGTCGTATGAAAACCTTTACAGTTCTACCTAAGAAATTTTGAATGAATGTTACGCTATGCGCGTTTATATTTATATCATAGGTTCATCATAAGCGCCGGCACACACAAAGTTCATAATATATCTTTCGACAACATTATGCAGATGTCCTCACGGTGTTTTCCTTCAGTTATAGTAATAGTTTATCGATTAATAATTTAATATACATTTATTGGTAGCCCAGTGATATCTTGAGTAATTACTTATTTGTAATTTGATTAATGTTTATTTTCTGATGTTGCTTTTACTTAACAGATTGGTTTCAAAGAAAGCAAGTATTCTATGTTATTTTCTTCACAATAGAATTGTCAGCCATAAGTTACAAACGTTTTTATCTCGTTAATAATATTATAAGTTTATTAACTATTTTATTAAAAAAGATAATGAGTATTACTATAAAATTCCTTTTGTATGTTGAAATATTTACTGGCGTGTTTAGAACCTTTCAGTATTCTACAAAATGTACACGGATTTTGTGTACCGTATGGACCATCTTGGAAGTCATTTTCTTGACGTCATATACTGTTATATATCAGCAGGTCCTCGTTATGTTTGGACAAAAGATATATACATTTAATATGATCGTGTTTAACGTAGTCTTATTTATATTGGCTCGATATCACTCCAAAACTTTTCAATGTCTCATTAAACAATTTGACACCTATTACGAGTCTTTTTGTGATAAAATATATGCAGAGAATATATTTAAAACACAAAAGTCACTTACAACAAAAGCTAGCATTTTCATATGCTTTAGAATTGCTTTGCTATTATTTTACTGGATATGTAACGGTAACATTAGCTCGTATCAAATGAATACTATACTAACTTTTATCTTTTTGTACGTCTCATCTATGTACGATTTTCGTTTTCTTTTCGAATTTTTTGTACTGCATGGCATATTTTATCAAATTTCGGAACAACTGAATACAATTACACGGTTAATGCATCATGATTTGTCTACAATAAAAAGTAATACTAGTGATAGCGGGAGGGAATCCGAAGATCGCCCACTGAAAATAAACTTATGGATAGCTGAGTATAAAAATGTGAACCTGAGCACAACGTTGTGTAACGAGATCTTCAGCACACAGGTTTTTATCAGCACATTTAACATACCAATCTATTCTTGTATGTTACTGACCCACGTACAGATTCGTTCAAATTTAATATTAAATATATTTTTGTTTGTTACACAAGAAGATATAATACGATATCGGCGTCACCTTATGGGCCAGAATTTCCATTACAAAATATTATTTAATTTAATATAATTAAATCATTATTTGTTCCAGTTGACTATGATGATGTTAACAATTACGATTTACTATTTGGTAGCACTGTATATGATAGTAACATTTGCGGTAAGTTGTGCATATATTATATTCTCTTTTCTTTAAACAGTGTTATTTTAGTACAGTACAAACCACTTTGGGTTGGCGCCCATTAAGCGAAGCGTAACGTATTTTTAGTGTGATACTATTGTCGGAATTGCTTTCATTTTAAATGATGTCCAAAATCAGTTAAAAAATAAATACAATGCTTACAACACGCACGCACACACAAACAATTATTTAGAGATTCTGATGTAGAGGTTTTGGACTATTTAAGAATGAGAACTGTGTCGATAATGTTTTAACTGTGTTAAATCACAATAAAATGTTTGCTGCGCTTCGCTATATGTATTAGGTGCTCCGTACAATTTATCGAGCCCTAAGTTATTTTTTTTATTGCTAGCATTGGACAGAGGATCCAGTGGGACCTTGATGGTCACTGATAAAACTGGCTCATACACATGGCTGTGTGCGTAAACACAATCAACCCGACGAAAAAGGAATGGGGGGAGAACATGATGAGGGAAAAGACAAAGGTGATGGGGACTCCGGTACTCTTACATATCCAACGAAAAACAACAATATATATTCATTAACTTTCCGTTGATGTTCTGTGAGAGGTTTGTACTTCTCTGGACGTGTCGCCCCAGTCTTGCTACAATCAGCAAGGCTCTACTACCTACACACAAAATAAAGCTTTTAAAAGTGTTACTAATAGCATTATCAATATACAATCTTCATCCTCTTCCTAAAGTAGTCAACAAACAAGTGACATTATTATGGCTAGTATCATGGATAACTATGAGTTACGTTTAGCTATCGTGGAGTATAAAAATATACTTCTTAAACATATTTATTTTTATGCAGAGGTGTTATGTTACACCCACATTTCGCCATGTTATGAATTTTAGGTCCCAGGTAATAAGACTTTTGCCCGACCCGGAAATATATAAAGTATAAACTATATATAGTATAAATAAAGTATAGGTACTATAAATTATTGATATCTCTTTGTTAGTGGTCTCGTTATTCGAGGGTACATGACTTCGGTGATAAGTTATTCGTGGAGACGTACATTCGTTATCAAGATATTTGATTTGGTGAATTCGTGATTTGGTTATTCTAGATGGCGTGACTACGGCGTTACGATATTTGTTGTAACTTGAATTCGTTGTCAAGTGCTTCGTGGTAGTGAGATTTCGGCGACGCGGTATTTGGTGTTACATTTTTGGTGTCATATATCGCATCCAAGTCAAAGTGCTATTCTAATAAAGCATTTATTTCCGCAGTTATATATTGTACTGATCGACGAGGGCGATTTCGATCGTACGACAGAAATATTGTTAGTATTGAATTCGACGATAACTTTTATGATCACTTTATATACAATTTCACGAATCGGACAGCGCGTGGAGAACAGTTTTAAAAGTTTGAAACGCAAGCTTTGTGAGTTTCACGTGCATACTCTTAGAAGTAAGTGTAATAAACAGACTATCAGTAAAACAATAAATTTATTTTATTCAACAGTATAGAAAGCCTGTCTCACGATAAAAAGTAAAATTGTAAATCATCGCCATTTGTTTAATAATGATAACACGTTTTTTCTTAAACTGGAGAACACACAAAAAAAAATCATGTAGATCTCAATAATTTTATGTTAGTATCACACTCTTAGAAGTAAGTGTAATAAACAGACTATCAGTAAAACAATAAATTTATTTTATTCAACAGTATAGAAAGCCTGTCTCACGATTAAAAGTTAAATTGTAAATCATCGCCATTTTTTTAATTATGATGACACGTTTTTTCTTAAACTGGAGAACCCACAAAAAAAAAATCATGTAGATCTCAATAATTTTATGTTAGTATCACAAGAAAGTTTATTGCCACAACTTTTATAAAATTATTAAATTTATGTTGAAAAAAATAAATATACCATTTTTTTCAGATAAAGAACATTACAAGTTATCTAAGTCTTTTCTTCGCTTGTGCTACACTCATCCAGTTTGTGTCAAAATAGTGAGCTCTATTGACATAAATATGCCCATGCTACTGACGTGCATCGCTTTCATATTGGCGAATACCGTCATTGCTCTGCAGTTTAACAATGTACTCTAAAGCAGTTAGCATACTAACTATTATTTAATGATAAGTCTGTGACGTTGCTGTGATATAAACCAGTAAAATCCCACCAGTTTATATCTTCAAGTAACGAAAACTGTTGTTCGATATAATATGTCCCTTTCATGTATCTTAGAGTAAAAACTATCGTGAATTATCATAATTGAGTAACTGTAACCAGTTGTACTCACGTATTATTTTTGGTCGGAGTAGCCCGTCTAGTTTCGGACCATACGGAGGTCTTTAGTCATGAGCAGCGCGACTGTCCGCGTCGGCGTCGGGTGCTCTATACCACAGAGTACCTTTGTATATACAACCGGTTACAGTTACCCTTTCATGTATCTTTCTACAGTGTGATAATTAAATAATCTCATAATTATAATAAAGAGAGATCTCTCTTTCTGACATACACGGTCTTTCAGTAAGAACCAGATAAAACATGAGATGAATGTATGTGTATTTTTAACTAAGACTTTAAGTGTAAACATTCTGATTTTTTTATTTTTAAATGTGCTATTTTCACGTTTATTTAGCCTATACTTACTATAAGATTTATATTTTGATGAAAATTATTAAACTACAGTATGAGTGCAATTATGCCCGCATTTTTTTTTTATTTAATTTTATCTTCCTGATCCCGTGGAAATGTCGGCGAATCCCTTCTTAGTGCACCCCTACACTCGCCTAGCAATATGTACATACATGCCAAATTTCAGCTTCTTGCTTCTGTAGGTTTAGTTGTGCGTTGTCTGACAGTCAGTATGTACCACAAGAGTTTTATATATGTACTAGAGGACGCCAGCAGCTACGCCAGCAATTTTTTTAAATTGGCCAATCCCGTGGAAATTTGGGGAAATCCCTTCTTAGTGCAGCCTTACAGTCCCCAAGGAAGATACATACCAAATTTTAGCTTCCTGTGCCCAATAGTTTCGGCTGTAGCGTGTCTGTCAGTCAGTCAGTAACGCAAGGATTTTATATATTAAGACTAGAGGATGCCCGCGGTTGCACCCTCGTTATTAAAGGCTACTGCTCTGGTCCAGCAGAGTAGAATGTTATATAGCATATAGCCTTCCTCGATAAATGCGCTATCTAACACTGCAAGAATTTTTCAAATCGGACTAGTCGTTCCTGAGATTAGCGCGTTCAACCAAACAAACAAACAAACTCTTCAGCTTTATATATTATACAGAGTGTAAAAAGACCCTTAACGAAAACTGAAACCCCATATAGTACCAATTATTACGATCATTTTTTACTTCGACACCATACCTGGGAAATTACTGGTTCAGGAGATATTGAGCCTCAAAGTCACGATTTTTATTTTCGAATTATTCCAAAATCGTGTTTAGAATGATAAATGTACACTTTCTGCCAAATAAACATAAACAAAATTTTCAATGTTGCCCTAAAATAAACGGCTTTAAGGTTCCCGACGCGTAGTGTATGCCTACCAGCAATCAGCTGCGAGGTCATTCCCCTCGGCCGCGCGACCACGTGATCATAAACTGCCGCCACCGCGGCGCACGGTGTAGGTAGATACGGCCGGCGTAGGTACGATATTTGCAAGCGCGCGCTATACATTGCCGGTAATAAAAGTTGTAAATTTTTTAAGCTTAAATTTTTTTTTTGTTTCCCAGGAATTATTTTCGCGTAGTATGACTTGGCATGATGTGCAAGACGAGTAGACTTCGGCTTGGTGATGGGTCTTGTGACACCCTGTATATAAGATATAAGATAAGATATTAATGGATTACAATTTCAGTTTTGACCACCGTTTAACAATACTTTTAAACACCAGTTGCATGAGTAGTCTCAGATTATATAAGAAGCATGTTAGGTCATCATCATCAGCAGCCTCTAACAGTCCACTGCTGGATTAGGCTTCTCCTTTGAAGGGAGGAATTGGCCTACTATACCACGCTGGCCAGCTGGGTTGGTATAGGGTTTGTATCAAGTTTTCCTTCTCTTACAGGGCTATTCTCTGCGTAATATGCTCCCTCTGTCGGCTCTTACGCCACCCATGGGATAATATAGGGTGGTGATATTACGTATTCTTAATCCGTCACCACACGGACGGTGTCCATGTTAGATAACACATATAACTTAAATAATAAATAGGATTTAAATAACGCAAGAATATATTAATTACTAGAGGACGCCAGCAGCTACGCCTGCATTTTTTTTTAATTTACCCGTTTTCGCCGATCCCGTGAGAATTTCGGGAAATCCCTTCGTAGTGCACCTCTACGGTCCCCAAGGAACATACATGCCAAATTTCACCTTCCTGCGCCCAAAAGTTTCGGCTGTAGCGTGTCTGTCAGTCAGTCAGTAACGCAAGGATTTTATATATTAAGATTATTGTGCCGACAAAATGTCATCAACTTTCTCATTTCTGTATTAATAATAATAATAATTAAATAACTATTAGACTTAAACTTAAACTCTAAATATTTTTTTACTTTTAAGAAAATACACATACATACATATCGTCACGCCTTTTATCCCCGAAGGGGTAGGCAGAGGTGTATTTCTACACCCACTTTTCGCCAGATATACTTTAGTCCCACGTAATAAGGGGCGAGCCTATTGCCGTACCGGGCACATTTCCAGACTCCGTGCTGCTACTGAGAATTTCGTGACAGAAAAACCCAATAACACTGCCCGACCTAGGAATAATTTATTTTTTACTTATAGTCTTACGCTTGTATCCCCGAAGGGGTGGGCAGAGGTGTAAATATTACACCCACATTTCGCCATGAATTTTAGGTCCCACGTAATAGGGGGCTGCTACCGAATATTCGGTAAAACCCAGTAACACTTTTGCCCGACCCGGGAATCGAACCCAGGACCTCCGACCAGCAGTCACATACGCTATCCAGTGAACCACGGAGGCAGTCGAATAAAAAAAAGAAAATAATTATGGTATTCTATAAAATAACGTTTTTTATCAATATAACTTTTTATCATTTTAAACCTTGCTACCAGGTAACTATACAATCCCTCCCGTGGGTTCTCCACCTTGTCGTGGTGGCGGGGCTCAGTAACCGTGGATTGGACACCCGCTGTGAAGCTAAGAGAGATCCCGGGAGTGGACGCTCCGCGTGGGCTTAGAGGGGCCTGCGCAGGATGCGTCCAACGGTGCGGGTGCAGGGGACAGTTCTGTCTGTCCCTCGCAATCGGGCGCGGGCGCGAGAGGAGAGGCGTGTTGGTGTTGCGTTGCCGCGCGCCCTATCTCCTGCGACCAAATGGGGGCGCACCATTTGATGCGTCGCGGTGAGGCTGCAGAGGAAGAGGAGATGCAGTGTTGCGTTGCCGTCCTCCCTATCCTCTGCGGCCGCTGGGTGTTTTGGCGGCGGAGCCCAACACCTTAATCCACCGCCAACGGGGTTTTGTTCGGGGCCCGCCTGTCCATCTGGCGGGCCAATACCCGTCGGGGGGTAGCGACGCATGCTTAGGCGATACCCTACCCACCGACACACGGATACAAGAGAAAGTCGAGGTGGTTTTTAGTGGTGACACCACATAATCCGGCTCTTATTTCCCCAATAGTCGGAGATCCGAAGGGATTTTCCACCTCGTAAAACAAAAAAAAAAGTTAATATACAATGTTTGGATCTCTAATTAATGTTAAAAAAGTTACCAACCATCGTCATAAAGTTCGTTTTAATTATTTTTGTTACATTTTCAGTAGGTTTTTTTATAATTCACTCTATTATAACAAACACAGGGTGTAAAAAGACCCTTAACGAGAACTGAAATCCCATATTGTACCAATCATTACGAACATTATTTACTTCGGCACCATACCTGGGAAATTACTGGTTCAGGAGATATTGAGGCTCAAAGTCATGATTTTTTTTTCTAATTATGTGTTCTAAAATCGTGTTTTCATCCCTATGGTGCACAAGGAAAATATATGGCAAATTTCAGCTTCTTGCGCCTAATAGTTTTGACTGTAGCTTGTCTGTCAGTTAGTCGGTAACGCAAGAGTTTTATATATACAGATTCATCCTTTTCTTAAAGTAGCCAACAAGTAAGTAGCATATTATGACTAGCAATGTTGATGAATATAAAATAGACTAGGTACTCGTGGAAGTTAATGTGCTATTCTAATAATTCATTTATTTCCACAGTTATATATTGGACTGGTCGACGAGGACGATTTTGATCGTACGACAGAAATATTCTTAGTATTGAACTCAACTATAACTTTTATGGTCACTTTATTTACAATTTCACGAATCAGACAACGCGTGGAGAATAGTTTTAAAAAGTTTTAAAACGCAAGCTTCGTGAGATTCACGTGCATACCCTTAGAAGAAAGTGTAATAAACAGACTTTCAGTAACACTAGCAATAAGTATGTCATAGTCACAAGAATAAAAAAAACCACTGGATAGAATTACATCAACCACGAGTCTTATCCACCGATCGCCACTATTACTCCAGGATAGTACGTGAAGCGGTTGAAATCAAAAAACATAGAAATTTCAACCAGGAGGACGGATATAGACTATCGACCACTTGGAACCCAGTTATCAACAAATGCAAACAACGCCGCAGTAACACAACTCATCAGTGTGTAGACGTCATAAGTGTGTTGTGTCGAGGTACCGACAGTGTGGATAGAACTAAAAATATCAAAAATACAAAACAAGTGAGGGTAGCTGCCGAAACCCGCGCTTCACAAGGACGGCGCTGAGCTGACATCAGTCCCTCCGCGACCACAACCGTTGCAAGCCGGTAGAAACGGAGGAGAATAACAGAGGTATTTATGCCTTGAAATAAATAAATTATCGCGACTAAGACCCGCTAAATAATATTGTATGATGTATACAAATCGCGAAAGTTTAAAATCGATTAATGTACTCATACTAAAAATATGTGCCGTGTGGTTGACGGCATAGAATACAAGTGTCTCCACCCCCTATCTTCCCGTGGGTGTCGTAAGAGGCGACTAAGGGATAGCACGATGCAAATACCATCTTTGCGTAGAGACGGAAAACTCGACATCAAACCCTATACGACTGCCTCGTTGGTCTCGCGGCATAAATGTGCGCGTGGGATCGGGAGGTCCCGGGTTCGATTCCTGGGTCGGGCAGTGTTATTGGGTTTTTCTGTCACGAAATTCTCAGTAGCAGCACGGAGTCTGGAAGTGTGCCCGGTACGGCAATAGGCTCGCCCCTTATTACGTGGGACTAAAGTATATCTGGCGAAAAGTGGGTGTAGAAATACACCTCTGCCTAACCCTTCGGGGATAAAAGGCGTGACGTTATGTAATGTAATGTATGTACTAAAAATAGTTATTATGTAAACATACTAACTAATTTGGAATGGCAACTCTTTGATTTTGCTTGTGGTGAGATTTTACTGGTTTCATGTATCTTTGATTGATTGATTGAAACTCTTTATTGTACACATAGATATACTAGTAAAAAAACCGTAGATGAGTTATGCGAACTTCAAAAGTGGCACATTAAAAACAGGCTGAATGTCTCATTTGGCTTTAGTCGCGTACTCGCTGCGGTCGGAAGCGCTCGCTCTTTTACTCGCGTGTGTGTACGTTACATTTGAAAATGCCGTCGTGTGTAATGAGATTTTGCACAAACTATAATAGTAAAATGACTAAAAGTGATGGAATCACTTCTCATTCGTGAGTATTACAATATTACAGCGTTTTATTAACAATTTATAATAAATTCAGTATCACAAATAATAGAGTGAATAAAAAAAATTGGCATTTAGCGAGTGTAAAAGAGAAGCAGTATTGTGCGTGTTCAAAGACTAAAAAAACAAAGTATCCAGATGGGACATTCGTAATAATAAAATACTGATGGATGCTTTGTCAAGTAATAAAAGTGATTTAAGGCTGATTCAACACAATATATTATTATAGAAATACAAAGTCATACGTAAATTACAAACATTGACGGGTGATCAAAGTCCTTGAACTTGTTCTTGTTTTTCTCCTTTTTCAAACAGTAACTATAGTTGGTATTAACCCTACATGTACTAACTAAATATATGGTACTGCACAGTTTTTGCTGCCGACCCACCGTACCCCTGGCAATACCCCTGGGGTATGGTGGGTCTTTTAAAGCTTAACCGTACCCCCCAACTAATAAGTTTATTAATTTCAGTTCGTTATTTTCAAGTTCTACTATTTTGTGGGATCAATCCCAGTAGCTCTATTGAACAGTTCTATGATAGAACTGTCCAAGTTCTATTAGTACAATTTGATGAGGAGAATAGAACTAATGGGATAAGTAATAGGAAATGTCCCAGTCTAGTTCTATATATGTTTTTACAAGGGTATTCAATAGAACTACTGGGAATGATCTGCAGTGTCACGGCATCGCGCTCATATATCCGAATGAATATGTTTTGTAGACGTTCATTTGTTTAAGGCGTGAAAGAAATGAACGTCTACAAAACAAATGACTACCAGAAAGAGATCAGCTATTGATAGTGATTGCAAAAAACAGGTGCATGCGATTTTCAATCTTATTGACATTAGTCTGAATTTATTATTTTATTAACGTAATAATGCCAGAAAGCGAAAAAAATAAACAAAATAAAAGTTTGTCATGAATTGTCAATAAGGTCGAAAATCGCATGCACCTGTTTTTTGCAATCACTATCGATACCTGATCACTTCCTGGCATTCATTTGTTTTGTAGACGTTCATTTGTTTTGTAGACGTTCATTTGTTTTGTTGACGTTCAATTGTTTTGTAGACGTTCATTCGTTTAACACATTTTTATACATACATATTTATTCGGATATGTGAGCGCGATGTTATGACACTACCCTTGTAAAACATACATAGAACTAGTGGGAAATTTCCTATAACTGTTTCCCATTAGTTCTATTCTTTTCATCAAGTTGTGCTAATAGAACTAGTGAGAAAAAAAGTCTCACTAGTCTATCATAGAACTGTTCAATAGAACTAGTGGGAATGATCCGACAGCGCTAGGATGATGATGATGACGGGTCTTCAATGGTACCACAGATTATATCTATAATTTACAAAGCATTTTAACCATTAGCAGTAATACCTACACGTTTTATTCTCTAAAATTTATCTCGTTGTTGCACTATATCATCGTACTAGCGCTTATCTTCGCTTGTCTAAAAATACAAAAATAACTCGTCGTATAATATTTGTAATAATTAGTACCTAAGTAAGTCATTATCATACGAGAGATAACACTGTTCAGTATAATGTCCACGTAGCACGTTGGTACAACACTACGAGCATTTCAGCCAGGAGTACGGTTAAGCTTTAAAAGACCCACCATACCGCCAGGGGTATTGCCAGAGGTACGGTGGGTCCGCAGCACACAGTTTTTATACTAACGTACTGTTTTAGGTTTCCACTGAATGAAATGAGAAGAATAAAATGCACTTTTTTAAATAAATGTTATAAATAAATCACATCGACTTTTTATTTCCCTACCTTAAATCAATTAATCAAAGAACAATGCCCATTTCTGGCCCAGTTTGGAACTCATGAACAGCGCAATAGAGTTTCAATTAGTTGTTGAATAATCCTTTTATTGATAACTTAATTTATACGCGTTACTAAAGGTGTGCCGAGAAACATAATCAATAAATAGGTTTAAAAAGATGTGTTAAAGTCTAAATAGCCAACACGTAATAGATCAGAAATGGCCAGTAAAGAATTCATAATATTAAATCGATTATCTTAATCGATTTCACATTTTCTCTACTCAAAATGATTTTAGTGACTAGCAAATCTTTATTTGGTCCTTAAACATTTGTATTATGTGTATTTTTAAGGAATATATGCGATTTTAACTACAAATAAGTTCTGATTTGAATCAACTATATATCATAACCTATGATGACCCAAATCTATATCGATTAATAAATATCATTTAATAACTGTAAAATGGCAACACTTTTTTGACTCTTAGTAAATGTCAATAATGTCATATTCAATTTATTTTGTTTTATTTGATATTTGTTTTGCACTTGCGCATTGTGATTGTTTGTGGATCTTTTACGACTTCTGGCTTTTACTTTCGGATTTCTACCCTTACCAAACGATTAACTCATTCCTTTCTACTCAAAACTATGAAATACTGTAACTATCCTAATAAAAGTACGTACATACCTAATGTTTTTGAGCATAAAAAAGTACTTCTTGTAAAAAAAACTATGAATGTGGCCGACCTCTAATCAATCTCAAAATTCTAGTTTAACACTCTTTTATCGAATTCAATAACAACTACTACGATTTTTGACGGTCCACACCTGGGCCGGCATCTCGTAGAAAAATGGGCAAAGTTCTTTACTTTGAGGCGAATTGAATTGACAAAGTGATCGTGTCGCATCTGAGTCAAATTATTCTTTGTGAAACGATCAGCATGATGTCACAATGTGCGTCGATACAGAGAGTATATGTTTATGTATTTTTCGCGCTTGCGATTAGATGTGCTATTTCACTTACACTTCTTATCTAACTCTTAGTGTGTCATTTTGACATATTTATATTAGTGTGCGTACGCTTTTCGCGATGCGTGCCACTCGTAAGCGCCGGTTGCCTTGTCAGTAACTTGTCTACGGTTTTTTACTAGTATGTCTATGATTGTACACCAGAAAAACAAAAGATACAAGAATACAGTGATCAAATTATAAACAACTTGAAACTAGTGGTACAAGGGCGGTCTTATTGCAAAATGCGATTTCTTCTAGACAACCAAATGGAATACATAATTGAGTGACTGATAGAATGGGTAGGCTCTTTAGGATACACTATTCCATCAAGTGCACCATTACTTAATGGAATAGTGTATCCTAAAGAGCTCAACAAAACTAATAATAATACTATGTACTTACATACTAATATTACAAAATACATAAATAAATACTTTATAAAATTTATAAATAGATACCATAAATAAATACAATATAAATATACAAATAGATACCATAAAAAATCCAATATCAGTGCAAGTTTAAAAGAGTAGTCACGGAATATCTGCTAAGTAGATGTTTCTTGACAAGTTTCTTAAATAATGTCAACGATTGAGCCTGTCTTACTGTCTCATGCAAAGAATTCCACAATCGTACAGCCTGTACAGTAAAAGATTTTTCTTAGAAAACCGTAGAGTGTGCAGGAACTTTCAACCTAAGATTCTCGATGATCTTAAGCACTTCGTATGTGTGTCATGGAGGCATTCAAAGCGAGTTTTCAGATACATGGGAAAAGAAGGGTTGTATAGAATATTATAGAGAAGGCAGAGAATCTGAGTATTCCGGCGAAGGCGGATTGGCAGCCACTTGAGCTTCGTGCGAAATTTAGAGATATGATCATATTTGCGTAAACCAAATATGAAGCTTATACAGAAATTTTGGAGCCGCTCAAGTTTATCAAGCTGATCATTATTGAGATCGAGATAGCTGGCATCGGCCTAGTCAAGAATGGGAAGAATGGGAAGAAGAATAGATTGCACAAGTGCAATCTATTCTTCTTCCCATTCTTTCTCACTTGTTCTGTTTTTTTTGCTTTGCTCCGTTTGCTCTTGTTCCGTTTCTCACTTGTCCATGGGTGCATAGTTCATCTATAGAACACATTGGCAGGGTAAATTCATCGATTTTATACCTAGGTAATTAGAAAACTTGTATAGTGACTTTGAGCCTCAATATCTCCCGAACCAGTAACTTCCCAGGTATGGTGCCGAAGTAAAAAATGTTCATAATGATTGGTACAATATGGGATTTTAATTTTCGTTAAGGTTTTTTTTACATCCTGTATAGTAGATAAAGTTTTTGGCATGGAATATTTTAGCAGTATAGATATATCAAGCATCAATAAGCTTAGGAGATTTTTTTTTAAATTACCAAGCGAAGCGTAATTTATTTTATCATGAGTATTCAAATCCACCACTTCAATTTGCAGAAATAGTGAGAAAATATTATAATTACTGGCAACTAGCAAGCATTTATAAACAACTTTTTGTGTAATGTCTGTACAAACGGTATTGGAAGTTTGTATTTGTTTCCAAGTAATGTTTGAATAGTGTGAACATAAATTTAATTTGAGGTCCAAACATAAGTAATTTTTGAGTAGGATATATTCTATACGTACGTATAACACATTTGGAAGTTATAGTTCATAAACTACAACTCTCTTAATTTGTAACAATTTGATTCGATCCATAGCAATGACCAATCTCATCAGTTGAAAGCGCACTCGTATGAAAATGAGTCGCCAGGAGAATAGGAATAGAACACAATGTTGTTCACTCGAAACAAGATGATGATAAAGCCGATAGGTATATCATATCTGACAATTAAATAAAATGATAGGCTTGTAGCGGTAGTAACATACAGCTAATTTCATCTTTAATACAAAACTGGCGACATCTAATGGACAATAACAGAACTACGAATAAAAATTATAGATTCTAAATCCCGCCATTAAAAGTTACACGCGCGGTTGTTATAAACATGAGTTCTCAACATCATATATTACAACGCTGTTTTCCAGTAACCTGATTCCGATTAAAAACCAGTGTTTTGAACAATAAAATAATTGAATTCACCTTTTTGGCACTTACAACTATAAATTATATCGTATGTATTCAATATCCATCACAAATTAATAAGGTATAGTTCACATCGACATTGCCTTGTGGGGATTTAAGGCAATGGTCGTTTAGTCAGAAAACATGAAACGATTCAGCGCAGTCGTTTATGAGCTTGCAAGAGGCTGCCAACACCTCCCTTAACCTCAACTAGCTAGAGCGGTCCGTTTGCATGCTGTGTGTATGCGAGACTTGTTTGAGTTCTTTTATTTTTGGCGCATCTTTAATGAGAGCGTTCTAAAAGGCTAACATTTCATGCAATTCTAGTCTTCCATTTTAAATTTCAAGTTCCGGTGGTGATATTCTCGTTTGCAAAGCCAAATGCTATATTTTTGATGAATCTACTGCTGCTCTGCTAACTACTGCTCGTAAAATATTTTGAATGACTGTATCGACTCGTCCGTAGAATAAAGTCCGATCTGCATGGATCGCAATTTTCAGTAGAGGCTGTAGAAGTTCTTGACTTGTGTAACTCTTTATAAATCTTATAACGAGAGACTTGAAATAAAGATTTTTTGGTATATTACTATTACAGCCCAGCCTAATTAAATGCTATATAGTGTATATTTCTAGTCCTTTTATTGTACGAGATAGTAGGTTACATATCGACCTAGGACGTTTTATGACGGAAAAGCGAGAGTCCGTGGTGAAAATCGTGCGTTGTTTTGCGGAAATGTTCGATTTAAAAGACGTTCTATGTCAACAAAGGTTGATTTTTGTTGGAATTTTTCATCCCTCCTTCCTTTGTGATCCGTCCTTTGTGAATAATATAAAACATAAAATTAAATCCTTTGTCATTTTTTTTTATAGGAAGGTCTTAAAATAGTTGACAGAACTTTAGGTGGCAAAGATTAGACTTTTTGCATGCATGAGTAATTATAATTTTACTAACTAGACACGTCGTGTAAAAGTCGGAGTAATTATATTTACTAATTTAAAAATAAACAAACTGTGTACGTATGTACTTATATTTATTTCACTTTACGTATATTCGTATATACTTATTTAAAAGTCATCAATTTGTTTGTATATTATAGAACAATTAATAGCCAATAAATGACATATTGTATCACAAAATTGCAACTACGTACCTATCTACACTGGAGCACGTTTCACGAGCACTCACAAAGTTATTTTATAAGGACCTACTTAATATAAAATAAAATTATGACTACAAACATCTTTATCATCACCTAAACCTAAAGACATCCACTGCTGGACATCATGGCCTCCCCAAAGGCTGTCCACACAACTCCAATCATGTGCCGCCTGAATTCCACCGCTTCCTGCGATCTTAACCCAATATCTTCTTCTTTATAATGTTATACACGGTGGAAAAAGACCCATCACCAAGCCGAAGTCTACTCGTTTTACACATCTTGCTAAGTCATATTTAGCAAAACAATACCTCGGAAATTATTTTTTTAGTAGACACATTTTATGAGCTGCTATGTAAAGTACGCGCGTGCAATTCTCGAGATACTTACCTATACAAGGAAAGGTATCCTATAAAGAACAAATTGGCGCGTGAAACGAATGGATTTTGTACCTAATTAAAACTTGTATGGTAACTTTGAGCCTCAATATCTCCTGAAGCAGTAATTTCCAAGTTATGGTGCCGAAGTAAAGAATTTTCGTAAAGGGTCTTTTTACACCCCGTATAAGAATAACAACCAACTTACATCGTTTTTACTTAGACGTGGTGCAAAATATTAACTAAATAAAAATAAAATACAACTAAACAATAACAAAATTGCAAATCGAGTACTTATACTCATTTTAGTACTTAGCTAAACTATTCTATCGAATCTTATTAGTCTACTAAACAGAGCCTGGGTTCTAAGGCATAAAGTCGTGGCTGTCACCCGGATAACGTTGAGACCATTATAATGACACATTTCAGTACTTATTCTACATAAATAACTTAAGCAGCACATGACCATTAGGTCTTAATATATTTGAAACACACTTTTCATTGCATCATCTTTAATGATCTTGTGCCTGTCAAGCCGGCTCCGCCTGCCCTTCCTCTAGAATTATACTTTTATCCTGTCTCACCCATGCATACATATCTCAACTATGCAGTCAAGCAACAACATAATAAACCCAAAATGAGTTAAAACAGCATCAGCAGGAACATAGTTTGGCATATTTTTCGATTTTCTCGCAGTGTCTGTCGCTGGCAGCTGTAGTAAATGGCAGACTACTTAATTAAAAGCATGTCTTAATATTTTGTATTATTAGGGCATAATATAATATCGCATGTCGAATGAGCATGTATATGTTTACGAAAATACTTCATTTATCCATTTTCCAGTAACCATAATACAAATTCTGCTTACTTTGGAATTAGATGATGTTGTGTGTATGTGGTAGAGTATTTTTATCATTATTTATTAGTAGGAAACAGCATCGGAGTTAGTACTTAAACTACCTGGGGTAGACCCGTGGTTACACTTCTTATTGTTAGAGCTGTATTAACGATGAATTTGAAAAACTTAATGGATTTCCAAAGAAAATTAACTAGGTTGATTACTGTAGACACCTTTGGTAGACTAAATAGACATACTATCCGGTATTGAGGTATTACAGATTCCTTTGATTTTTTTGTCCCATCACGTGTGTATAGAATTTCTTCCCATAATATATCAAATTCACGACTGGTTCCTTTGTACCAAGAGGCAAAGACGATTCAAGCCCGTTTATCCTTCACTCGTTACTAAAATATAAAAATTATTTTGCACAAATAATTTAAACTATTTTAAGACGCTCTTTGAAACAATAAATTTTGCAATAAATTTAACTTATTTCTAATAAAAAATCTTCATAATTAAAGATTTGTTCAGCTGAACAACGTCCTAACTGATTCAACATTTTGAGAAACAACGTCCCATCTTAAAATTGAACCCACAAATTGTTTCACAGACTCCGGCGTAAACCGTCCTTTTTTAACTTCAGACGCTTAAAACTTCAATAATGTTCGTAAAAAAACGTCTTTATATTCCATAAGACCTCTGCTTTTTGTTGCTCAATATTGCATAAAAATCGATTACTCTGTGAATACTAATTACGGTAATCGGCTTTTTGCGCCAGAGTTGCGTTTCTGAACAACTCCATCGAAAAACATTATAAATAATCATCGATCGCTAATAGCGATATATACTGAGTATATACTGAGTATATGCTATAAACTGAGTTAAAAAGTAATAAATACAACAATCTGTGTTAATTTAGGAATTTAAAGTTGTATATAGTGAAGTAATACTTGTAAAACATCGTCTCTTACTAGAATTTAAATATTGATTTGCAAACGCGGTAAATAAGTTTGAAAACGCTGAACTAAGATCAGGTTTTTCTGCATCTACTTGAATCATATTTAGTATTTTGCGTTATCCTGATATCTTTAAAAGTATTCTTTTTAATGAATATATTGAATTTTCTTAAATATCATGTAAATTAAACATAGAACACGAAAATGCCCCAATTTTCTTCTTCTTCCAATGAATAACGGCCGGACTGATGATCGATCGCTGAGCTCGCGCCACCCGTACTCCCCGTGCGCCGTCCCTTGTATACATCGTGCGTTGTTGTGCGGAACAAATATCAGATGAGACGTTATTCGATTCTATATCTCCGAAAGTAAATAAGATACGAAAATTCTAAAAACACAGTTTTGTAGAGTTGGTATTCCTTATCCCATTTAGCTATTTAACGCGATTTTGGTCTATAATCACATGGAACTCTATTCTACGGATAGGTCGGTATATTATATATCTCAGCATATGCCAACTTCATTTAAATGAAAAAAATAATACTTGTTCTTGTTGAATCGCGTGACCCCGCCACTACAGGCACCCACAGGAACACCGCGGTGGTTTTAGTGGGTATGCCCCGCCTTTAGGGGAGAGCCTCAACACACCTCCTCCGCCAGTCTCAAACCCGGTCGAGCACACTCCGGCCGGTTCGGCGTCGAGTTGAAACAAGGGTCATAAGCAAAAAAAGAATAGGTATACCTCTCATGTTATATATAAAAATACAGACTTTACATAAATACAAACGTCAAGCAATAACCTAGCAGTGATCATTTTGCTTGCATCTACAATTAAACTATACACAATCACAAGTGTGATGGTTGAGCAACTTAAAATTACTAAACTGTAAATCTTAATAACGTTCAAAATATTGAAATTGTCGGTATAAAGTGAAAAACGTGTTTAATTCCCGCAGCATACACAGCGATAGCCTAGTGTAGATACCAATATACTGCCATTCAGAGCTTCTGGCACAACAATTTCGATACTTAAAAGAAGGCCTCCGAAACGTTTTTTGTAAAAATTGTTGATGGAAATAAAAGTAAAAGTATTAAAGTATCGGGTTCGAATCCATGGCTCGCACCAATGACTTTTCGGAGTTATGTGCGTATTGAATTGTAAAATTATCGCTTACCCCGTGCCTCGGAGAGCACATTAAGCCGTCGGTTCTGGCTGTCATGAACATCTTTGACAGTCGTTATAGGGAGTCAGTACCCATGAATAAACTGACACTAGTCTAAACCATGGAATATAGCTATCCCTTTGGGTTGCAGAGATCAGACAGGCAGTCGCTCCGTGGAAAAGCTAATATTTAGTCAAATCCCGTTAGACTAAAGACGAAAATGGACCCCGGGTTCAGACTGGGTTAACCCTAGGAGGATGATGACATGACAGCCCCCAGCGTTGCGAGTTGGATTCCACGCAATCAACGTAGATTGGTTCCAAGTGTTTTATGTATTTCTAAATCAAGTAATGTCGTAGAACAGCTGTAATGCCTTCATATTATTTCAGAATCTAGTAAAACCTCTAAATCCAGGTGATGGGCTAAGTCAATCTCGAGCTATAAGCACACTTTACTTGAGTTTGCACTATAGATCTACCTAGAAGAAAGATAATTCTCTAATTTGTAATCGCTGAGAAAAACGGCTCGTAAAGTATCCACCTCGCCTCAATACTGATTAAGTAGGTACGCGTTTCTTTTATGTTGAGGGTAAAAATATAGATTCACAAACTAATTACCATTAATTGTTTGTTAACAAAATTATATGAAACCTTTCTTTGAGCGCCGGGGAGATTAACAAAATATTATTTTGTTGGATCTCTTTGCTGGCTTTGGATTTTTAATGGAATCACTAATAACGGAATCCTAAACTTCTCATTTTTATTCAAATTGATGTGTAAATTTTCGGTATTTTTTTGTAATATGATGTTAATCTTGAATATAATATATGTAGCCTAAATTAAAACGTCATAGATCTTGTAAGCATGTTTCTCATAAATGTTCTTCAGTGTTGAAGAAAGTTTAAGTACATATTAACTTCAAATATGGATGACCAAGAATGCCCTTTGTAGTAAAGCAGGTTATAACAATTTTCTTTTGTGCTTTGTACTTTGAGTTTAGCCATAGTTAAATTACTTGGAAACAACGTACATATTTGTGTGAATCCACGAAACGCCAAAAAGAAGTTAATCATATAAACTCAAATATTTAATATAAAAATATCGAATTAATCAAATTTATAGATTTTTGGAAATATAATTTACTAGAGGATGCCCGCAGCTACGCCTGTAGATTTTTATATTTAACTATTTCTTCCGGGTCCCTTGGGAATTTCGGAAAATCTCTTCTTAGTGCTCCCCTACGGTCCTCAAGAAACACATATTATGCCGAATTTCAGCTTCTTGCACCTAAAAGATTTGGGTGTAGCGTGTATGTCAGAATTTTATATATACAGATTAATTATGTTAGGTCATAGACAGGTTAGGTTATAGATGAAGTAATTTTGAAATAACATCATTGTACTTCATTTTGTATTTAGGTATTCCTAAATACAAAATGAAGTTCAGTCATGTTAACAACACAACAAGCCTTTATAAATAAAATAAATAAAATGTGTTTTATTTCAGACTTCAAATCCATATAATGTTAGTAACAATTTTACTTATAAACTATGTTAGTAACAATTTAATTTCTAAATTATTTGGATACAATTTTTGTGCCCGAGATGCATCTACGGACACAATGAGCTATGATAGTCGTATCGTCCCGCTATCACCCTCAGAATGGAGTTGGAGCTGGACCGCAGTCTGCAGAGCAACGAGACAGTTTTTGTGCGCATCATACAATGAAAGTCATGGATATGAGCATGTGCGAACATACCCGAAGCGCTGCAGAATCGGGGCAGCCCCAACAACATTCTGAGTGCGTTATTATACTGGACACGCAGCGCGCTGATGGCTCGCCGCGTATAGTTGGTCCAAAGGCTGCACGTGTAGAAAACTTGGCAGTAGGCTCTAAACAAAGTTAATTTTACTTGCGTACTATAACGTGCAAACCTTCTAACCAACATGTTGCAGCGAACCGCCAGCGCTCTGCGCTCCCGCTCGATGTCTACTTGGTCTTTAAGGTCGTCGGTTACAAAGTGACCGAGATATTTAAATTGGCTTACCCGCTTAAGCTCTGTACCATTAAGCTTAATAGAAGGTACACAAGAGGGACACTTCCCACCCACGTCCTTAAACACCAAGTATTCTGTCTTTTTAACATTATACAGCAGTCCATGCGCCTGCACATACCGTTCGCAAACCTGTAATAGTGCTCTCATTGATTTGATCGTTGGACACAGCAGCACCATGTCGTCAGCATAGCTAATGTTATTGACGGTAACGTCTTCAACGCGACATCCAATCTTCATGCTGCTAAGTTCAACGATCAGATCGTTGATATATAGGTTGAAAAGGCGAGGCGAGGTCAGACCGCCCTGTCTCACTCCACACTCCAACCTGTACGAGTCTGACAAACTATTACCCCATTTCACGCGGTTTGTTTGATTGTGGTACCAATATTGAAAGATGCTCAACAACTCTGCAGGTACGCCCCTATCCCTAAGCTTATTCCACAGCACATCGTAAGAGACTAGGTCGAAAGCACGCGAACTGGCGTCATCCTGTCTTTGTAATACCGAACCGTATGTTTTAGTGCCAGTACCGCACTCTCAGTGGAAAGACCTGACCGGAAGCCAAACTGTGCATCATGTAAGTGTAGATAACTCTCAAGACGTGCGCCCAGCAGGCGGTCGAGCACCTTTGCTGCAATCGTGGCCAAGGAGATAGGTCTATAGTTACATTTGTCTGTTATATCGCCTGTTTTGTTTTTAATTATTGGTACAACAATAGTATGCATAAGATCAGCAGGAAGATATGAATGACACCTACACAATGAATAAAACATGGACAAGACTCTTGGTAGATGAGGTCCAGCGTGCCGGAAGTGCTCAACGCTGAGACCGTCGTGGCCCGGTGATTTTCCCTTAGTCATGTTTTTAATAACATTTGTAACTTGGGCAGATGAAAAGCGAATTAAGTCACTATCACAACAAGCCCCAGCATCGACCACTCCAGACACGCTCAGACATGCATCAACCTTAAAATGCTTAACAAACATATTAGCGATTGCTGACGGCTCTTGGGCATCTCCAACATTGTCTGGCAAGCCAGGTGTTGCGTCCGTAAATGTGTCATTTTTGTACGTCAGTTGCAAATAAATATTCGAGGTGAATACACGTAGTTTTCTTGCAGTACACCAAAACAAGCGATAGTCGACCTTATCACATCTACATAACGTTCATAGTGGCCTGCACCGAGCCGGATAGTGACCCAACGGCCGACCGAGACGAGAACAATAGAATTCCTTAGCGCGACGGCGATCGTACCTATTCATCGAAGATACTAATGAGTTATAATAACAAAGTTAACAAGTTTATTCATATCGTGGTATAAACACGGAGTTTTCGGACTTATTTTGACGATTTGTAGTGAACTTCTGACTTTCGTATCCTGTGGGTGGTGTCTACGAACATATAAACTATAAAGTGGTGTGACTTTTACGCATAAAAAGTATATACAACGATGGCAGAAGTTAAAGAAACAATTTGTGAACTGGAAGACATTTTTACTCGTATAACTAAGATACGTGAAAACATTAAGAAATGCCCTAAGCCTAGATTAACAAGGGGGTATTTGGAAACAAAACTACAGAGTCTTGAAGAATATTGGAGTTCGTATAAAACTGTGAACAAGAGTTTATTGAAGATTGTGTCTCGTGACGAACGTAAACAATTAGAATACTTCAACCAAGACGTTTATGGGAGTTGTGAGGACAAATATGCTGAAACAAAGGCTAACATTTTGGATCTTATGGCACCAGTAGGGTTACACAAACCTACACAAAGTGAAAATGTGTCATCTCAGGTGAAATTGCCGAGAATTCAGTTACCTACATTCTCAGGTAATTATGAAGACTGGCCGGCGTTCAAAGACTTATTCAAGTCGCTTGTTCATGAAAATACGTCACTTAGCGAAGTCCAGAAACTGCACTACCTCAAACTTAGTGTTGTTAGTGAAGCGGGCGTATTACTTAAGAACATCCAAGTTACAGAGGCTAATTACGACAAGGCATGGCAAATGCTCTTGAACAGATATGATAATAAAAGACTTATTGTGTCCTCCACATTAAAACGTATGTTCAATCAACGAAAGATACAAAATCAAACGGCTCACCAAATTAAGTCGTTGTTAGACAATACGGTAGAATGTATGAACAGTCTTAGAAACCTGCAAATTAACGTGGACACCTGGGACCCAATAGTCATATTTTTAGTGGTACAAAAACTAGATTCTGAATCGCACAAAGAGTGGGAAGAGTACGTAAGCAAAACCCATGAGAATGATTTACCTACATTTGTAACACTCCAAAAATTTCTGGAAACAAGATTTCGTACATTAGAACTAGTTCTACCTGCTTCGGCGAAGGAGAAGTCAGCCATACGATCATATCACGTTACCACCACTCCTGAAAGAAATTGCCTCATGTGTAAAGACAACCATAGCCTGTGTTATTGCAAGGAATTTGGAAAAATGGAACCATCTGAAAGAAGTATTTTTGTAAAAGACAATTCAATTTGCTTCAATTGTCTGGTTCCTGGACACGCCGTCAAAACGTGTCGATTATCAACATCGTGTAGAATTTGTAGAAAACGACATCACACTCTGCTACATGAACCACGTTCTACGAGAAGTGTTGGTGGCTCACCACAAGACATTGAACAGCCCCACACATTGCATTCCAATGTAGAAGAGACGGATGACATTCAAGTCAACACAGTGATGACATCACGCAACTCTGCTACTGCAGTAACCAGCACAGCATTGTTAGCCACAGCAGTAGTAATTATAAAGAATGAAGAAGGCTATTCTACTATACTCAGAGCCTTAATTGATCCTGGATCACAAGGGTGTTTAATTACTGAAAAGGCAGTGCAACTACTGAAATGTACAAGACATTCCATTGATGGAACCATACGTGGTGTGGGATCTACATCATCAAGAGTTAAGCATTACGTTCAAGTCGAGATCTTATCAAGGTGTCAAACGGATTACAGCTTGAAGGTAAAAGCATATGTCATATCCAAGCACTTGACAGCACAGATCCCCACACACACCGTATCATCACAAAATTGGTCGCATCTAGAAGGACTCAATCTGGCTGACTCGGAGTACTACAAGCCAGGTTCAATCGACTTGCTTCTTGGAGTTGATGTATATGCCCAGATCCTTCAGAATGATGTCATTAAAGGTCCTCCTGGTTCCCCGTGCGCTCAAAAGACTACACTAGGATGGATTTTGTTTGGAAAAATTTACAATGACACAATTCCAGAGCGAACAATTACAGTAATGCACCAGAAAATAGAGATAGATGAAATGCTCAAAGTTTTATGGGAACAAGACACAGATAACAAAAGAAGGTTTACTGAAGAAGAAGAACTCTGCGAAAAAATATACAAACATACATATAGAAGAAAAGATGATGGAAGGTACATAGTCAACTTACCGTTAAAGGTTGTACCTCCACGAGCCACAGAAGGAAATACCAGAAGTATAGCGCTGAAAAGATTGCTACAATTGAAACAAAAATTGGAGAAAAACAAAAAATTGAAAGATTCTTACACTAAAGTTATCAACGAATATCTGGAACTAGGACATATGGAAGAAGTACCCGATAATGAGCTTGAAAATAGTTCCGTGTACTTACCTCATCACGCCGTTGTTCGTGAAGAAAAGGAAACGACGAAGGTGCGTGTTGTTTTTGATGCTTCCAGTAAGGGCAGTACTGGTGTCAGCCTCAACGATGATATGCTGATTGGTCCATTGCTTCAGGATGACTTGAGAAGCATCATAATGAGATGGCGTATGCATAAGATTTGCTTCACAAGTGACATTGAAAAAATGTATAGAATGATATTAATAGAGAAGCGACAAGCCGATTTTCAACGTATCCTATGGTACCAAGATGAATTAGTCAAAGAATATAGACTTCTAACCGTTACGTTTGGAACTGCATCCGCACCCTATTTAGCTGTCAAAACACTAACACAGATCGCAGAAGACGAAGGCGAACACTACCCTGTAGCTTCAAAAATATTAAAAGAAGACCTGTATATTGATGACGTCATATCCGGTTTTGACTCGGCTTTAGAAGCTATCGAAGCCAGTAATCAACTGCAAAATCTTCTAAAAAAAGGAGGGATGAAGCTCCAAAAATGGTCATCAAATAATTTCCAATTTTTGAAATCTATCAAGCCTGAGCTAGTGTCAACAAATGCAAAAATGGACATAACAATCGACGGTACTGTCAAGGCTCTCGGCTTGTCATGGAATCTAAAAGAAGATAATTTTCACTATTCTTTGAACCTGCCACCGATTCCTATGAACATCACCAAAAGAACGATATTAGCCGACCTGCAACGTCTCTTTGATCCATTGGGTTGGATAGCACCCGCTATTGTTATGGCTAAAATACTTATCCAGCGGTTATGGCTAGAAGGTGTCGATTGGGACGATAAAATAGACAAGCAATTAGAGACCAAATGGATAGCAATCAGAGAAGATTTATGTAACGTAAACACTATCAAAGTAAACCGCTGGCTCCATAGTTACCAAACTGCTAAGAACAAAGTATCGCTTCATGGATTCTGTGACGCGTCCATGCATGCTA
The DNA here is from genome assembly GCA_944739405.2 of Euclidia mi. Taxonomy (NCBI): domain Eukaryota; kingdom Metazoa; phylum Arthropoda; class Insecta; order Lepidoptera; family Erebidae; genus Euclidia; species Euclidia mi. The sequence continues at coordinate 85,105,034 of OX123182.2, read as the reverse complement.
TCGCTGGTGTTGTCTACTGCCGAGTCGAGAATCACGATGGGTCCATCAGTGTAAGCATAGTGGCCGCTCGTACAAAGGTAGCACCTGTGAAGACTGTAACATTACCACGTCTGGAACTCTGTGGCGCTGTCCTGATGGCAAAGCTTCTACATCACGTAGCTAAGGCCATGAGAATTCCACCCACGCAGACATACGCCTGGACAGACTCGTCAGTTGTGTTAGCCTGGCTTTTTGGAGAACCTGGTCGGTGGAAGCCGTTTGTTGCGAATCGGGTCGTAGATATTCTGGAACATGTAAAGAACAACCGGTGGCACCATGTTCGATCAGAGGAAAACCCAGCTGATGTTGCATCAAGAGGTTCCACGATCACTGATTTACAAAGGAACAAATTATGGTGGCAAGGACCAAACTGGTTGTCACAAGAAAGATTAGACTTAACCAAACCGGACATTACGGTGACAACTCTGGAACAAAGGAAAATTAGCAACCCAATATTTCTCACATTAAACACGGAAGATGAAACTGAAACCAGCATTAAGGTAGATACATTCGAATCACTTACCGAGTTGACGAATGTTGTTGCATATTGTCGAAGATTCCTATACAATAAAAAGTGGAATAATATAGATAAGGCATTAACAGTAGAAGAACTTGACAAGGCACTAAAAATATTTATAAAAAGGGCACAAATTGAGGATTTTAATGAGGATATTGAACGAATAACGAAAGTTCAAGCAGTAAAGCAAAGAAGTCATTTGAAATCTTTAAACCCTTACCTGGATGAAGAGGGCCTACTTAGAGTAGGCGGTAGATTGCGGCATGCCAATCTCAGTTCTGAAAATAAAAATCCTTTAATACTAAGTCATAAAAACCCACTTACCGTACTCATCGTAGCCGATGCTCATCAAAAAACTCTCCACGGAGGACTCCAGCTGATGTTGTCTTACCTGCGAACTCGATACTGGATTATAAAAGCAAAGAATGCTGTCAAGGCTTATATACATAAATGTTTAATATGTGCTAAGATTAAAGCAAAGTCAAGAAATCAGATAATGGGAGACTTACCCAAGGTAAGAGTAACTCCTGCTCGTCCTTTTCTGCACAGTGGAGTTGACTTCGCCGGTCCGTACAGCATAGTAATGTCAAGAGGAAGAGGCGTTAGAACCGTCAAATCATACATTGCAATTTTTATATGCATGTGCACCAAGGCGATACATATTGAATTAGTTGGAGACCTCACTTCACAATCTTTTATCGCAGCATTCAGAAGGTTTGTTGCACGAAGAGGTCACTGTTCTCATTTGTGGAGCGATCAAGGGCGAAACTTTGTTGGCGCAAATAAAGAATTGGTGGATGCCTGGATGGAAGCGCGTCTCAACTTCAGGGACGACATAGCCAACTCACTGGCGCAAGACGGCACACAGTGGCATTTTATACCCCCGTACAGCCCCAATTTCGGTGGTTTGTGGGAGGCGGGTGTAAAATCCATAAAATTCCACTTAAAAAGAATTTTAACCACAACGCTAACATATGAAGAACTGTTGACGGTTTTGTGTCAAGTTGAATCGTGTTTGAATTCTCGCCCTTTGTGTCCAATAGACGACTCAGATGTTGATGACATAAGCCCATTAACCCCCGGACATTTTTTAATCGGCGAACCCACATCTATTGTTCCCGCACCAGACTTACGTGAAGTCAATGTCAGTTATATAGCTAGATGGCAATATGTACAAAAATTGTTGAGTGATTTCTGGCATAAATGGAAAAATGAATATCTCACCAGACTACAACAACGGCCTAAATGGTTAACAGAAAGAAATGAATTTGACATCGGTGAAATTGTATTGGTGAAACAAGATAATCTACCACCTGGTAAGTGGTTGATGGGACGCATAATGGCAAAACATCCAGGGCCTGATGGTAGTACTCGTGTGTACAGTGTAAAAACTGGAGATGCTATAACTAAGCGGTGTGTCAGTAAATTATGTCATTTACCAATAGATACAAAGGTTGAGTAAAATTGTAAAGGGTCTTATCTTGCATATTTTAGTGTCATACACAGTTTTTTATTTATTTTGTTTATTGTTTAAACTAATTATAGTAAAGATGGTACTGTACCTATTAGGTTATACTATGTAAATGTTTGTTTTATAAAAGGGCTATATCCCTTTTGGTGGGCGGCATGTTGCGTCCGTAAATGTGTCATTTTTGTACGTCAGTTGCAAATAAATATTCGAGGTGAATACACGTAGTTTTCTTGCAGTACACCAAAACAAGCGATAGTCGACCTTATCACATCTACATAACGTTCACCAGGTTTAACATTAAATTTGTTGGTTGCCTTCCAAAACTGCTTAAATTTTTGATCCGCATGATACGACGCCATAATATCTAGCTTAATTTTATCTTGGTGAGATTGACACCATTTAAGTTTGCTCTTAAAGATTTTACGACTTAAATTCATATCTTCGTATACACTGCCATGTGACGGCTTATTATGAAGTAACCACATATGGTACTTGAGTCTAGCCAACCTGTGCGCCTCACGCACATGCCTGTTCCACCCTATTATTTGCCTTTTATTATGGCTCCGACGCTCGACACGCGTGCTTTGAGCGGCATCAGATAAAATGTTTACAATGCTAGAGTACATCTCATCAAGCGTCTCCCTATGTTGTAAGTTGTTACAGTGAGAATTACTACACATTCCAAAATGCTGCGGGTAATCAATATGGCGAAGCCTTTCATTGCAAAGTCTATAATATTCATTAATCTGATCATCCTCCCTCTCACCCCATACAGCTTTATTTATTTGCACTCTGTTCGTGTATATTAGAGGTTTGATTGTTTCAATGTTACATGTTACTGAGATAGGAAAATGATCAGACCAAAAGACGTCAGATATTACATTAACATTTTCAATAGTGCTGAACGCCGACTGTGTGACAATACAGTGATCAAGCCATCTTTGACACCCATGTGAGTCACTAATAAATGTAAAACAATCCGAATTAATGCCCAGAATATCTGCATCAGCACACAACCAACTTTGTTCATAACAGAAGGTTAGAAGTTCATCCCAAAATGACTCACCCGGATGAGAATTAAAGTCCCCGAGCATAAACGAAGTTCCACAATCACTAGATTCTATAACCGCGTTAATTTCACTTAAACAGTCCGTGAATTCGATAAGATTATCACTGCAATCCGTAGGCATATAAACACTAAATACCAAAAACGCCCTATTATGAGTTAACACTTTTATTGCCGTAAGGCGCGCACTTGTACACTCGATAACACTGACCGACTCAAAAATACCCTTTCGCCAGAGAATGGCTACACCACCAAAAGGTCTTCCTCTTAGTATGCCTTTGGATGTGTCAATGGCTGATTTCCCAGTATAATTGAAATCGTTGTGTATCTGGCCCAACATCGGTATATCCTCAGGGAGAAGCCACGTTTCTTGAAGAGCTACTATGTCTGCTGACTGACAGAGCGACTTCACTCCTTCAATAGAACGTTTCACGGATTTGCAATTGAAACTAATAAACGTACATTTATCCATAATCACGTTTAGGTATTTCGCTTCAATAAAAATTCGGTTTTGTACTTATCATGTACAAAACGACGAAATGTGATCCCATCAGGCCAGAAATCATTCTTTAAAAATACCTGTAACTTGCTCCTAGGTACATAAAGTTTGTAAGAGTCATATCTCTTCTCTGTTTGCCTATTGATTTTAAATAGTGTCACCTCTTCCGTAGTGATCTCCTTTATGTATGCAATGATGTCCGCCTCAGCTGTATCCTTCGATACATTAGAAATAAAAATTGGTATTTTTACATCCGCTGCCTTAAATTTATCATCTGCTTTGACGATAGCTTTCCCAAACTGCCGCTTTATCATTTTATTGTTGTTTTTTCTATATTCAACCTTTTGCCATCCGTCCTTTTCCCCTACCTTTTGCTGCAGTTTCTCACTCTCTCGTAATGTTTCCGCAAACGTTTTACTTGAGAGGACTCGGTTATCGCTCACGCTACAGCCACACTATGGTTCGTCTAGAACAAGCTAGCTAGACAAAAACAACTCTTAAATTCCTGGAAGTTAATTACTATTACGAACTCATTACCCCTATACATTGAGGATTACACCTATTAATTATCAATACTAACTCATACTCATTAAGAGCGTCATTAAGGTATGTTTATAAGATGTTGACTATTTAAAGGGCATTCATTTGCATTTTTACATCATATTTGATAGCATTGTTTATGTCACTAAAAGAAATTTGTGAAAGTGTTTTTGTGATGGATTGTATACGTAAGGGTAAGTAGTTATATTTTATTTCATTTTCAACATGGGAACTTCATTCTTTAGTCTTATAAAATGAAATGTTTGAATTTTCACCCACTTTTTTACTCATTTTTTCAAATTCATCGGTCAAATAATAACATGTCCCCACTTGTCCCCACCGTAGAACCTATCATATACGATTCTCATAAGTGTCTAGTAGTTATACGTAAAAAAATTCATTGCGATATATTTGCACAACTAATTTTTATTTATTTTTTCTTTCAACAGTTTTTACCGTCTCAAGAATGGATTTTTTCGAAGAATGGCTGAAACACCCGAAGGAAACGCGGAATGAGGAGCTCTTTCGGTTTATATCTTTGAGATATAATTTTGATGGTGTTACGGAGCAGTCTCTGCGAGATATTAAAGTACTAATCTCAAGATATTCAACGAAATTTGCTGAAAAGTGGAGCAGCTGTGGAAGAAATCGAGAGCGATTCCTACAAAAGTATTCGACGTGGCTGGAGGGTCTTGACATATCTTTCGATGTGTCCGTTTATTTATCTCTGCCAACTACATCTGGAGAACCGGGACCCGGAAGACCTACTAAAGATTTTGAACATTCTAGTCTCAAAACGAAGAGACGACGTGTAGACGATCTATTACAGTCCAGAAGTGCTAGTGAATTAATTTACGCCGCTGAAGTGTCAAATTAAAGATGTGACTAGTGATCCTTCAATAACCAAGACCACGAGTGAAGAAAGTGCCCCCAGGAGTTTAACAAGTGAGGAAGCTTTAGCGTACTACGTTGATAGTAAATCAAGTAGCCATAGCTATAAGCAGACTCGGAAGTGGAGTATTAAAGCTGGACATAAGGTGTTTCCGTAAATGTACAGTGTTAGAAAGGCTAAAATAGCCTGCTACCCGTCAGGTGAACAAATTACAGTCAATGAAACGCATGCTGAAATCAAAGTTCAGGCAATTCTTGATAAGACTGCCGAACGTTTAGTTTCAGCACAACAAGAAGTTGTTCATAGTCTGTTACCTTGCACGTCATTCACATTAATCAGTAAATGGGGTTGTGATGGAAGTTCCGGTCATAGTATGTACAAACAAAAATTCACTAATTGTGACGATAGTGACGAGTTTTTATTTGTATTTTCTTTCGTTCCTCTTCAATTGAAAGATGAAAGTGGTAATATTGTGTGGCAGAATCCTCGGCCCTGTTCTACAATGTATTGTCGGCCAATAAAGTTTATCTTTTCTAAGGAAACGAAAGATTTTACGATTTCGGAAACCAATAAGGTTTTAGAAGAGATAAACGCTTTATTGCCGACAACCTGCAAGGTGATGGAGACCGAAGTATCTGTCACACATGTTATGCTTTTAACAATGATTGACGGAAAAGTTTGCAATGCTCTGACCGAAACTTCTTCCTCACAAAAATGTTTTATTTGTGGGGCAACTCCAACAATGATGAATGATCTGTCAAAAGAGTTTGCTGCGGACAAAGATAATCTTGGTTTTGGTTTGTCTACGTTGCACGCTTGGATAAGGTGCTTTGAATGCTTGCTTCACATTAGCTATCGACTAAATATAAAAAAATGGCAGTTAAGAACAGCCGAAGACAAAGCTAGTGTGAAACAACGTTCAGATGACATTAAAAAACGATTTAAAAGCGAAATGGGCTTGATTGTAGACAAACCAAAACCAGGGTTCGGTAACACTAATGACGGGAACACCGCGCGAAGATTTTTTGGAAATCCCGAGGCTAGTGCCGATATTACAGGGTTAGATGTTTCACTAATACAAAAATTTGGCATACTACTTCGCACTTTATCATCGGGATATGATATAAATATTGAAAAATTCGTTAACTTAGCTCAAGAAACTAGACAACTTTATGTAAATCTCTATTCATGGTATTACATGCCCGCTACTGTCCACAAAATACTTTTGCACAGTGGCGAAGTAATTAGATCGTCCCTTCTACCTATAGGCCAGCTTTCCGAGGAAGCACAGGAAGCTCGGAATAAGGACTGCAGAAGATTTCGTGAGCACAACACACGAAAGCGATCACGGGAGGCTACGAATAGAGATTTACTTAATATGTTATTGATAACATCTGACCCTGTAATAAACGGTTTACGAGAAGTTCCTCGGAAGAAAATAGGTACGCTTCCAACTGAAGTATTAGATTTAATTGTCCCACCTAGCTGTAAGGAACAAAATGTTAATATGATTTCTACTTTTCATAGTTCTGCCCCTCACGATCATGACTATTCAATGGATGATTCATCTGATGATAGTGATGATAATGAGTAATAGATTTAGTTCTTAGATATTTTATGCATCTGTTATTAGATTTTATAGCGACGTCGAGGGATAAATCACTTTATAAAATGTTCAAAAAATATATTATACACATATGCCCGATAAATGTTTTTTTTTCATGATACCAGCTCAAATGACAAACTGCCTTGAAAAAAGTACCAAAAACCTTATATCTTTGCTTATTAACCGCATCTAGACATAAAAATCAAATAAAATAATTTTGTCTAGCTAGCTTGTTCTAGACGAACCATAGTGAGCCATCCGCGTTCGCGTTCACACACGATGATAACTTGGTAGGGGACTTGTTTGTTTGAATCAGCTGTGTATTGCGCCCCGCCTTCACGGCGTTATCAGCTTGCGAGAGTGAGACGACACTACTTTGTTCTCTTTGCGCTCGCAACGAATGCAGCGTGTCAGGTACACGATTGATATCGTCATTACATAAATCGAACTCTGGAGGTAGGTGGGTTTGCTGTGTATCTCTGCATGTCGGCGAAGTACAATTTGCGTCATTTGTAGCGATTTTAGGACTTTGTAGGGAATGCTGCAATGCCATAGGACCACTATCAAAGGCACCCACTTCCACATTTCCAAAGGCAGTTCCTCTTCTTAGATTCACAAAATCAAAGTGATTGTTGACAATTGAAGCTCGTTTAAGTGTTTCAATTTCACCTTTCAACTCCAATAGTTGGCTGGATGTAACGTATTCCTTTTGAAACACTTGGATTTGTGATTGAATCACAATAATGTCTTTTAGCAGCTTCGTTGCATCTATGTGGTCAAAAGTTACCGGTGGTAACTTTTGAAGGTCACGGGCAACGAAAATAGGCGTAATTTCCGGGTCTGTCTGCTTTAATAAGCAAATTATATCATCGATATCCCTCACGTTCTTGCCTTTTCGTCTTCTATTAGTACATTTCGAGTTTGGTACCGATTCAAATAATAGCCGTTTAGATGTTGCAATTTCTTCCTCCGAAAACGAGTCACAGCAAAGCCTTACAAGCGACACTTCATCCATGACGTCCGCCTTATTTTGATAAAGGCTAGCAGCTCGTTGACCACTATATTACAATTTGCACATTTCACAATATTCGAAGCCATTATACCCACACGTAGGTAAATGGATCGGCGATAAGCGTAACGCGTTCGCACCCGATCGCGCGTGGTCGCAGACCTCTGCAACCCTTTATGGTTTGCTGCATTATTATACGGTGACTAATAGGGATTTCTTTTATGCATCACCTACAGCTAAATCCGTTGAATGAATTTGGAACAAATTGAAATATATTACGTACTTCTTTGATACATCTTCTTAAACCATGTAAATTAAGACTATGTAATTACGGTTATATTTAACTCTTGTTTTGTTACAAACCTTTTTGTTTACATCAATAGTAGGAGTAGTACTAAAGCCGCAACTTACTGTTAATAAGTTCTTAATCTTAACTCCTGCTTAATTAATGAGCTTTTAAATGAAACTCATAAACCTGAATTACTTGGATTAATTAATAAACTCTATTTTGAGTACGACAAACTTCTTCAATTACTTGCGACTTTATGTATAATAGCTATGAGCTAGTTAGTTTGCAAAGTAGGCAAACGCTAGTTAGTAAAATGATAAAGTTAAAAGTAAAATTGAATACTAAATAATGAGAGTAAAAAGTTAATAAAGATTTTTTTATTTCGACTTGACTTTGACTGCCTCGTTGGTCTCGCGGCATAAATGTGCGCGTGGTCGTGGAGGTCTCGGGTTCGATTCCCGGGTCGGGCAAAGGTGTTACTGGGTTTTTCCGTAAGGAAATTCTCAGTAGCAGCACGGAGTCTGGTAATGCGCCCGGTAAGGCAATAGGCTCGCCCCCTATTACGTGGGACCTAAAAATTCATGGCGAAGTGTGGGTGTAATGTTACACCTCTGCAACCCTTTCGGGGATACAAGCGTGAGTCTATTTTTTATTTCGTTGTAACCGCGGCAAGCGAATCGTGGCAAAGCTAAGCTGGGAGGTTTAAGTTTCACTTACTGAAATTAGTTACTTTCGTCACAAACCGCTTATTTGTGTAATGGAGAACTCACCACTGACCGTGGCATGAATGACATCACTCTTTGGCAATTGCTATTTATTTATAAGTGTTTTCGTATTAATTGCGTACTCTTAGGCATCGGTTTGTACTGATTTTCATTTTTGAAGAGTATTCGTATATTAAGTTATCCACATAGTAACCGCTGTGTGGTTTGACATTAGCTACATTCTAGTTTACAATAAAAGATGTACAACCAAATACATAAATGGGACCCAAATTCAAAGTCGTCTTTGCTGAAAAATTGTTGAGGTCTTAATAGGTCGGTACTTTGTTCTGTAGCCAATCCTAAAAAGATTAACAAATCAAGGTGACATTGGATAATATTTCAAGAAACTTTTCAAAAACCTATTACCTTGGAAGGTGAGTTGTAGGAGATTCTTTTTATTATCATCTCAGCGTTCCCTGGGTTGTATCTAAGTCTGTCACTTTAGAACCTGTGGTTTGTTTTCTAGTATCTAGATTTGACAGAACATAAAGCTATCTGTAAAGTGACTGCTGTGTAACATTAGCAATTTAAACAAATAGCTATATTATACCCATTATATTGTATAGTATAGCTTTGATATCGGAAGGTACTGACTCCGAAGGTATATCCGCTCATTCTGCTCTCTGGGGCACAAAGCGAGCAGCAGTTAACAATTGTTTTAAAACCCGCACTTTTTTTTGCTGAGCCATGCTTTTTCACAATATGTTGATCTGCATTTGCAAAATACTTTAATGATACAACATACACAGTATACTTATTAACCTAAAATTATTTCAAACAGTGTACGATGATATAAGACCCTATTTTCATTAAGTTGTTACTTATATAGTTAATCAGAATAAACAGTTGAATCGTGCAAAATAAGACTCTATGGCGCAGTCACTGTGGCTATGCGTGCTTGTCTGTTAGACACCTGCAATGGCTATCAGCTGAGCGGCGGCGGCGGTCAATACACCGAGTTAATTTTCAAAGTGTATGATGACGAAATTAAGACTTATTTTTTCATGTATTTGTATTCAGTTATAGTAGTATATTCACCCCTTAAAATATTTTGCAAATGAAAATCAACACCCTGCATTTGCTCAACTATTTGTTAGATAAACATTTTTTTGTGCTTATATCACTGTTTGTCTTTAAACATGTACGTATAATAGGGTAGTTTCCAGGTTTTAAATAATTACATTTTATTTAGTCCGTATTTTAGATTATAAAAAATATTGGACACGTATTTTTCTTTTTTTGATTAAATAAAAAATAACAAAGATATAGCCCATTAAAGTTACGTGTGACGTCACCTAGTGCGAAAAAATGCAGCACGGCGTGACGTTATATGTACGTTACTTTAATGAGCTATATCTTGGTCATTTTTGGTTTAATTTTCAAATAAAAAAATACGTATCGCTTATTTTTGAATAATCTAAAGGACGGACTTAAAAAAAAAAATTGTCAACTAGCCTATTCATTACAACTATTTTATTTCGGTTACATGCTACTATAGTTCAATGTAGTATTTTCATACCAAGTAACAAGAAATCTAACTCGACGGGATACACGAAGCCCAAACAGGTCAACGGAACCCGAATTGAGCAAATATTATAAAGGTGATGCCGATAGCAGTGAGAATGCATTCTATTGACAGATATTGATCAAACAGCCTATATGCAGATATTCAGCAAATATATCAAAACGGAAACATCAACATATGAAAAGCTCTTTGAAACTTATTGTTGTTTGTTTTTCGTGTGAGCGTGTGGCCAACTCTGGTGTCGGAGTTTTCAGACCGCCCGAAGGCCTCCGACGTGGCCTAACGATCCTTATCCTGGAAACTTATTAAAGTAATACATTAAGGTAATGCGCCCGACGCATAAATTGATACACGTTTTAATCAGTATAAAATGTTTTCACACTCATTTCTCAATTTATCAACATCATAGTACGTTTCTATATTCATACCTGTCGCACACAATTTTATTAGTCTAATTCGTTTTCGATCGCCGAAACGACATTTATTTTGCATAACCATCACTTTTTGTAATGACATTACGAGCGCGACGTGTTTAATTTCCCTGAAATCCATAAAACCACTTGTCATCAGGATTACTTTTGGAGATAAAATTGAAAAATCCCTTTTACAACTTCCAATAACGAAAGTAGAAATTTGTCGGTGCTATACGGACGCGCATGATATAAATCATGGCGGGCTCGATATTTTATAGGTTTTAATTTTGGCATTTTATGTTGTGATAACATCTGCGGACGTAATGGGCGCGCCAGCCGCGGGCCCTTACGAGGTCCGCTTTATGACGGTGAGCGGTGTGCGGTATACTCTCTACTACTTACTAACTAAACTGCCACATTTTTAAGAAATTTTAATGTACAAAAATGTTGGAGTATTTCAATATTGCAAAATTAATCGTGGATATTTTACGTAGCCAATTGCACTTAGGACGGTAGTCAGTAAAGAATATAACCGTTTTGTGTAGACTTAAAGAAATCTAGAGCTTACACTGATTTTCGATACGGTAAATAAACCGCAATTGAAATTCAATAGTGCACTCCTACAGGATACTGCACTTCTTTATGTTAGTATATTGATACAAGTAGTATTTTTGTGTTCCAGCTGACTCGTCGCTAGACGATGCCGCATCCTCTCTATGTATATGTCACCGTACAAATTAAAATCTGCGGTTAATAATTTCGTACTGCCTTTTTACTGGCAGTACAGACCAGTTAAGTCGTTCACAAAACCGTTAACGAAGGAAAGTTCTTGTATTTCACGACGGGCGAAACCTATTTACATGAATATTAATACAGGTACACACAGAAAAAACCTTAGTTACCATATTTATGCTCTGGCAAGAAGAGAAACAATCTCAGCGGAAGGCAACATTATTTGCGCTGCAACTGGACAAAATATTTCATCAAAATGCAAAACAGCACAATTTCGCCGCTGAACCAACGACACTCCGGGTTCAGGGAGAAAGAACTGAATTAACTGGACGTTGAGAAACAGATAACTCTATTTGCATAACTCGTTCACACGGGGCATCGCCAGATAACCTAATTTGAACTGACGGGCTCAAACGGGCGGTAAAAACGGCGTCTGCTAGTACAGTGTTAGTCTTTGCGCGTCAATTATGCGTTCGAATAAAATCGTTTATGTTTTAATTTTAAATATAACATTTCCTTGGGTTTCTTATGACAATGTTTAGATAATAGGTTAGGTGAGTATTAATTTGATGCATACTACCTAAACTTATGTTATGATAATGCAAAATGAGATTGCTTTTTTATCGAATAAGCCTTATAGAAACGTAATTCTATAACAACGTAATACACAAGTGAACCTCTTAGGTGGTTATTTATTCTACATACGTATAGAACAAATATTTTAATAAGCCAGCTTCTGCCATGTTTGTATAGCCGCTACCATTTACCATAAAATCAGCTACTGGCTCGTCTGCAACTAATTAAAGAAATAAAAAGAAAAATACATTTTCATCGACCTTAAAAATATCGAGTGTGCTTTATCCCTAATAAAGTCAACCTACAAGTTTAAATAATGTTTTTACGCACCTTTATGTAACGAGTTCTATATACTTGTTATTCCAAATTGTGTTTCGTAATGAACCTTGCTATTGAAACTATTTCCGAGTGATATTACGTAAGAGACGGTCAACATTGTTTGTACAGTTGGCTACCCTTTGTAAACTAACAAACTTGTATTAGCCCAATCTCGTGTAACACGTTCCGTACTATGTATATGTATTTCTTTTATAGAAATTATGTAATACATTTCTACCCATTTAATGTACATATGGTGTGGGACCAAGTGGCAAATACACAAAAATTAAAACTTTGATACATTTAATACAATTTTGCAGTTCCCTACGTTCAGCCAGACATATTTGAAGCAAATTTTATAGACAATATCGATACCTTTGGGTAGAAAGGTCGTATAAACCATTTTGGCCAAATTGAGTTATATATACCATTTTTCTCAGAATTTTTTTCTCTATCGATCTGTATATACGAAATGTAGAAATTCGCACAAAAATGGTTAATACGACCCAGAAATTTTTGGTCATAGCCTCTTGAAAAAGGTAAATTATCAGTGTAAAAGCCAAATGTTATTTTTTTGTAGTTTTGTTATGATGTAATGACCATAATTTTTATTTACTCAGGGCGTAAAAATAGTCGTTAATTGTAAATGGTTTATACGCCCCAACGTGTTGAATGCATTACCTAAGCATAGTTTAAATTCGACGTCGTAAATCCTTTTTGCTTATCGACCTTTGGGTAGAAAGGTGGTATAAACCAAAACCCGAAAGTGATTAAAAATGATCTATGAGAAAGTTTCTTACAATTTGCGAATGAATAAGGTTGAATCATCAAAACCTATCTATCTTCTTTAGTTTTAAAGTTAGCTTGGATTTACGTCTAAGAAAAATCAATTTTTGGTTAATACACTCCATGAAAATGTACTTTAAAAAAACTGTAAAGGTCGTATATCCATTTTTAATAAGCTTATGGTCACATTTACTGTCGTAAAAACCCAATTATCGATACCTTTGGGTAGAAAGGTCGTATAAACCAAAACCCGACTTTTCAGGATAGCAGAACAACTACTTTTTTTTTACGTAAAAATCCATAACTTTTTGTTTTTGTAGTTATAAAAAATTGGATTTACGTCTAAGAAAAAATCTATTCTTGGTTAATACACCCTATGTAAATGTACTTTAAAAAAACTGTATAGGTCGCATATCCATTTTTGGTAAGCTTATGGTCACATTTACTGTCGTAAAAACCCATATATGTAGTTCTTTTTGTATTAAAAACCATTTATAATCATAGATCAATTGAATTCTGACTAATAATTCAGAGAACGGGTACTGAAAGACAAGTTAATCGAAATATGAACACTTTTTTATTGGGATAGAATTGAAATTGCTTTTGTATTAATAAAGAGTAATGTTTTAGTGCAAAATATTATTCCCCTCGGACTGTACTTGGTGGATTGATATTTTTTAAGCGGGTCTTTCGCTTGATATATTTATATTCGATCTATATTTTTGTTGAAACGGTTTTATTGTATTAAATTAAGTGTATCTTTTAGGTGTGTAATAATATTGGGTGTAAATAAATAATAAACCGAAAACCAATACTAGTGATTCAGTGCATACTGAGAATGATACTGAGGCACTTGGCGGTCGAATTTTCCCAGTTTAGGGTAGATATTTATGATTTTTTAATAGCCTACCGTCACTGATCAGTCGTATGAGGCTACCACGATTAATACCTACAAATCGCAATAGCTACGTGCTACAATTTATTAAGGCTAGAACACTCTTGTCGCACCTACTCGCATACACTCATGCAAGTAGGTGCTGAGTTCGGTAAGTTGTAATTCAGAATAATTCTTTTTATACTCGTATATCCATTTATTTAAATTACAACACATTTGTTTTATCTGCTAGGGATGGGATAAAATTTAATTTTCATGTAACTTCAAGTTGATTCTGAAATGTTATTACATAATATAGAAATTTTAACTTTTGTGTTAGGTATCGCGAAATTTAAATTGTGCTTGGGGCTCTATACCACGTACCTTCTACTCCTCCTACCTTTGTTTCGAGAAAACGATATATTTGCAATGTTGCAAGCAATAATTCATAATTCGTTTTAAAATAATTTATAATAATAATTAAAATAGTTTATAGTAACAATTCATAAATAATTTTAAACTAGTTCTGAACACAAATTTATATCATAAAGTAAGTTACTTTTTTCACGACTGCCCAAAAAAAGGAGTGTTATGTTTTTAGTACATAAGTTAGTTACATTTAGTGCTTGATCGTTTTTTTTATTTAGTTGCAATTTAATAAATTACTTAGTAAGTAAGCCTTACTACAAAAACTTAATTCAATAATTTATTGAATTAAGTACCTACATTTAAATATGTACAAAAAAAAATATCAAACATTTTATAAATGATTAAAATGCCTGATTACTTTAATTCAGAAGAAATTTGAATAATTTTTGTTTTTATGACTAAGTCGATTTTTATTTCACATTTCTATTTAAGGTGTTTATAATAATTTTTCAATTTAAAATGTTAAACCTGTTAGCTATGTTGTACCATTATTGAAATGATAGTAAATGTTGATTAGAAGGTATTATAATACTTAATTAATGTGGACTTCGTATTTCAGGTAGTTTTATTTTATTTGAATCGACCATTATTGGTTATAAGAATAATAATGATTGAATTCCTACTAATTCTGAGAGTAACAGGATTGTTTATTAGTCAGAATTCAATTGATCTATGATTATAAGTGGTTTTTAATACAAAAAAAACTACCTGTATGGGTTTTTACGACAGTAAATGTGACCATAAGCTTACCAAAAATGGATATACGACCTTTACAGTTTTTTTAAAGTACATTTTCATGAGGTGTATTAACCAAGAATTGATTTTTCTTAGACGTAAATCCAAGCTAACTTTAAAACTAAAAAAGATAGATAGGTTTTGATGATTTAACCTTTTTCATTCGCAAATTCTAAGAAACTTTCTCATAGATAATTTTTTTATAACTACAAAAACAAAAAAGTTATGAATTTTTATGTAAAAAAAAAATCGTTTTTCTGCTCCCCTGAAAAGTCGGGTTTTGGTTTATACGACTTTTCTACCCAAAGGTATCGATATGTAAAAATGTATAATGTATCTCCAGTAGCCAAATCCATGGATAGATCAAATATAGGGACCGGCCATAAAGCGAGTCCTACGTTTTTAAGTGTTTTCTATTTCACAATCTCGAGTAATCAAGATTTCTATAGGTATGTATATGATGACTGCCTCCGTGGTCCAGTGGATAGCGTATGCGACTGCTGATAGGAGGTTCCGGGTTCGATTCCCGGGCCGGGCAAAAGTGTTACTGGGTTTTTCCGAATACTCAGTAGCAGCCCGGAGTCTGGTGATGTGCCCGGTAACGGTAATATTATAGGCTCGCCCCCTATTACGTGGGACCTAAAAAGTTCATGGCGAAATGTGGGTGTAATAGTTAAACCTCTGCCTAACCCTTCGGGACACGACAATAAATAATGTATATGATTGAATAAGCCTTCTAATCTCCGATCAAAGTAAATTTTTATTTGATCTGCTCTTGAAATAATTAATACCTACGTTTAAACGAACCCTTAACCCGCGCGTTATTTAGTTATTTAGACAAAGGAAATTAAAAACGATTGTTGAAAATTTTAGTCAGGTTATGTTAAAGTTGGATTAGATGAGTTTGATCAAACGAAAACGAACGTATTATATGATGGATTACGTAGGTACTAGTTTAAATATTTATTAACCTAGTATATTTACGAGGTAGGCTACCTTGTAAATATACTATAGATAGGTATCTACAAACAATATAAATTGTACTGAAAGAAAATATTAATATTGCTCGCTTACACAAACTGTTCGCTAGGTACCTAGTAAGCAGAACAATTAATTTAAAGCTATTGGTGTGGCAATTTAAATAAATAGCTTATATATAAGCTATGTCATATAATATATAAGCTCAGTCACCGCGAAGTTTGCATAAGTATCCTATTAGTTACTGAATTAGAAAACGAAAATATTTAAAACAAGCAAAATTAGTAAACCTTGGTTTCCAAACAAATATTTATTAATTTCTAGAAGACGATACGAGCATCATTTTATGTTTGTAATCATATACACAGCTAAATTATGCAAGCAGTACGAGATCGTAGCATTGTTGTCTACTCGCAGTTGCGCCTTTCTTATTTCCCATTGAAACACGACGACCGAGCAGTTACCATTAAAAGTTCCGACGTTTGCCCCTCGAGAGCTCTTTCAGGCAGCGGCGTGTATGTGTGTCACACCGATTACGAACAAAGCGGAATGTGCTTATTTTTTATTACTTATTTTTTAAACGTGGTAAAATATAAGCGTGTAAATACGTTTGTTAGTGGAAAATATATAAATGTCACTTCTTTACTTTTATAATGTTGAATGTACTATTACATTGGGACCGAAACATAACTGGGAAAGTGGGGGTGTGTAATACACATCTGCCTACCCCATCGGAAATAAAGTCGTGAGGTTATGTTAAGTATGTTTTATGTTGAATGTATGGATGTGATGATGTTTTAGCGCATATTATTGAAGTCGATATTAATATACCAATTACGTTTTGGATTTTGTTTTAAGCCTTGCACCACTCGCATTAACTCGCACTTAATAAGTTTACTATACCTTACCTTATAGTTAGGTACTTATGTTGATAACTATACCTAACTTCTTAATTACACCACGTGAAGGCACTGCATTCCAAAATATGTACATCTATTGGTACAACCTTATCGATGGACTTAAGGATCTTATCGCTACCTATTCTTAAACACGACAAAATATACTAACACCTTTTTTGTTATTTCTGGTCAAAAACAGAAAAGACTAGATAAAATACAGCAATTAACAAAATAAAGGATTCAATATGTATAGTTTTTATTTCTCTAAACAGGCAAATACCACAAAACTTTAACAACAAAATTATACATCTCCATTTTTCGCTTCAACGTTTTGTAGCTACACGTCGGTTATGACAACACGACTGCTGGTTCGGTGTGTGAGTGACGCGTGACCTGAAGATATCCGGCTCACTGTTTGTGCTTGCTCATTCAGCACATTCACATCAGATGGCATACAGATAGCGGCCTTTACAACCACATTGAATTGCACGGACGTGTCGCGACCTTGTGCGCTGTTCGCACTAGTTGTTGTCGATGTTAGAAATTTACTTTGTGAGAATGTTTTATTCTTATTTTGGTGGGTTTTAAGTCCAGTCAAAATAGACATTTGACTTGGACATAATTCGCATAGAGCTGAAAATTGGCAGAGACGTTAAATATGTACATCATTATAAATAAAATGTCAAAAGTCCTCATCAATCCTACTTCTGCTTTTTATATTCAAGGTCGAACATACAAAATTTAGGTTTTTTAATTACCTACTCACGAATAGTGAGTCATACGAGAAAAGTGTCTAGTCCATTTTCGTACAAAAATTGTATGATCTACGACTTTGTCTGACCCATTTTCACGATATAATTCACAGTTTTCGGGAAAATTTTAAAACCACCTAAATTTTGTATATTTGACCTATGATAAAAAAATGCAGAAGTAGGATAATTGACAATAAATCTATTGACTTACTTTATAAGGGTTTCCTAGGAAGTGCTTGTTGAATATTCCTTATCATTTCTTATATCTCCTCGCAGCGTATGCGCGTCTGAGATGTCGCGTTGTCGTGATGTTCGAAAAATGCTCGTGTGAAGGGGCTCTTATCTATATATATAAAATTATCGCGTCACAGTGATAGTTAAAACATTTGCACCTGTCCGGAAATTAATAGCACTACTAATATTAAGTATCTAGGGGTTATATTGGACGAAACCCTTTCCTATAAACAACATATCGCCGCTTTAACGTCTAGGCTACGAAAACTTTTATTTGTATTTAAATAACTTCGCTTTATTTTAGACCATAACCTCATTATACAGCTGTACAAGGCATTGTGTCAGTCCATAATCCAATACTGCATTACCTCGTGGGGAGGTATAGGAAAATCTTTAATGCTCTCTATAGAGCGAGCGCAAAGAGCCCTTCTTAAAGTGGCCACCCGCCGACCTTGCCGATTTTCTACAAGCCTCTGTATGAATCATGCAAAGTGCTAACGGTTCGTCAACTGTTTATATTGTACACTGTACTAAAACAACACACTGCGCTTACGTACAACGCCAACCTTACTAACACCAAGAGACGGAAAGATATTGTCTGCAGTTCAAGCTCTGAATCAAGGTTTGTCTTTACTCATAGATTTTTCACATTTCTGGGTCCCTATCTTTATAACAAAATAAACAAAGAAACATCTATTTATGACCTAAGTTATGTAAGATCGAAACAATGCGTCTATCAGTATTTACAAACATTGAAATATGATCAAACCGAAGAACTGCTGACTGTCGTCAAATAATTATAGGTTTCATATTAGTTTTAAAATAATTCTAAGTAGGTATATTTTTATTTAATAACATTACGTTTAATATGTTTATGATAAATATTGTGATGACTTCATAACTCAGATCAAAATCACTTACTGTAAGTGCCTTTAACGCCTGTGGCACAGGTTTACCCTAGTACAGGCACCTCATTATTTTACCTAAATTACTTTTTAAGAACTGTATGTATATCTTTGTGATGTATGAGAATTAATAAATTTTTATTATTTTTTTATTATTTATTATTATTATAGTTAAAATACTCCTCTGAAACCGCTGAACCGATTTGTATGAAATTTTGTATGTTTATTTGGTAGGCCTGAGAATCGGTCTTAATCTATTTTTCAAATCCCAAGGCATAAGGGTTGCCAACCAAAAAAAAATGTTTTTTATTTTTTTTACATTACTTTTTATTTTTTTACAATGTGGCATTCAAAAATACATACAACTTTTCAGGGTCGTAATCTTTTTTTCTAACTCCAAGGTGAAGGGGCACTTATTTATTTTTAAGTAAAACGGTCCTGAACGTAGCAATAGTAATAATACATTTATGTACTAAATATTATAACAATGCGGTGTCTTCTGAAGAGATATTCACTGATATGTCGACGAAAATACAGCAGGAAGTGCGCTCAATGGAAATGGTCGCGTCATTGATGTTCTGTCCCTTATTTCAGGTAAGCAATAGTTCGCCGTAATAAAACTTATACACGGAATAAAAAGACCCATAAAGAAAATTAAAATCCCATGTAACGTCAATCATAACGATCATTTTTCACCTCGGCACCATACCTAGGAAATGAAAAATCGTTTTCCAGGAATTATTTTTGCTTAGTTTGACTTATCATGATGCGCAAAACGAGTAGACTTCGGCGTGGTGATTAGTCTTTTGACACCGTGTAGATACATCCGAATAGTACAGCATAGGCTGCCTTTTGTCACGATAACTGACATCCACGCGGGCGTTGCCACGGTTAGAAACTAGATTTTATATTGTGAGTGTACAACCTACATAAAAATAATAATTATAGAATACAATTTCTGCTACCGCGATAAACAATAGCAAGTTTTTAATCAAGTCTTATACGGGCGTCGCGTCGTACACGGATGAGAAATGTAGGACAATATCATTTTCATTTATGTGTAGGTGAGCAACCGGGACTTTGCAGACGGTCGCGTGTAATACGAGGAAGATAGTACTGCCTGACAATGAGGTAGTGCAACACGCGGCAGATATTGGACGGGACATGTATATCTTGAAAATAGTGAGTAATTTTTATGATTATTATCATCATATCTAGCGACTTCTGAGGAGAAAGTTTTGCCTTTATTTGGTCGCCTCTAACGATACCCGCGATATGAAATGGGCTAGTGTCACTATGTTATTCTTAATCCGTCACCACACACAAACATTCGCAACTTTATTGAATATAATTAGAACAAAAGTAATAACCAACATATGTATATGATTTTATTGCAGGGTCATTGCAACGTGTTGAGTTACACTGGCAAGAAGCAAATGTGTGTAGGATCTGGTAGTCACTTTGGTGTTGTTGAAATGCTATTAGGTTTACCGAAGGTACGTTAACTAAATTACTTTATTTACATCCCAAATACGTTTTATTACCTACAGTGTATTGGTGAAGTGTTTACATGCCCCAAGCACGTTAGTAGCACAAACTACTACCATGCTTTGTACAGTGAGTGGGTGTGTGTGGGGTCAAGTATATCAAAATAGACATGACCTACGAACGGTCACCAGTCCTCTGTAAATTAAGCTTAATATTTTTTGAACAAATATATAAAAAGGTCATCTATGATTTACTACAGGTAAGTAGTACATCCGAAAACTACTTTTCTGTTGCTAGAAATCGTAACCAGTTTGTGCATTCGTTACGCAGCTATGTACTGCAGTACGTTAACGTGCGATTTAAATTCATATCCAATGTGAGAACTGCCTTTACGTATTATTTTTATTATTCTCAAAACACTCGTTGTGCATATAGAATATGCATAATTTAGTCCATGAACATAGTTCCCCAGCGAAGAATATGAGTTGTACACTTTGCTGAACAAATTCTTCAGAGACCATCATAGAGTAATATTTTAAACTGTTATATATAACTTTATTTCTTTTTTTAATCTTATTTGTACCTAGAATATTTTTTATTTAGCAAAGGGTCTCAATCGCGTGACTTAAAAATAAAGGGTAGAATAGGTCGAATAAGCCGAGATAAAAGTCAATCCGTGACCTCAGCTGGTATAACCAATGACGAAACATCGAGACAAATACTAGTTATTCGAACGGTGTTTTTATTTTCCAATAATTACGTGATTGAGATTCGTTGTATAAATATTAGTAAGCATAGTAAGCACTTTTTTAAACTTTGTTTAACTTCAATTCATTTTATGTCGGCTAATATACCAATCAAATAATTACTATTGCAATGTAAGCTTATTCTTATTTTTACGTCTGCCAGTCCATTGTCGTAACAGTCCCCGCAGTCATTTAGTAGTTCTCAGCAAGACATGTGACCAGGTATACACTGTGGTGACGGCGACAAACTGCATATTGCTCGTGGAGTACAGCGCGCTGATGCAGTGTTGGGGCACGTTCCCCGACATTAGTCACCCCATTACCAGGGTGATTCATGCATTTAATATCTCTGCTGCTATTCAGCTTTGTGTAAGGTATGAAAGCGTCTTTGTGTGAGAGTGTATGTTTTTGTTTTGATGTAAATATTTATTAGAGTAATAGTTGTGTTTACAATCTAAAGATATCGTAACGTAAGTAATTATTGTAATAGTAACGGAATTCTTTAAAACCACTTGGAAATTCCCCATCCTCATTCAACGTAAGTCTATTCTGCATAATAAATGTGTATCATCAATTTCATACATTGCTCAGAAATGCCTATTAATTTAAGCGTACTTTGTTCTATGCAAGCTTCTCTTTAACTATATCGCGGGAATGAAAGAAAAAACAGTTGAAAGGCACACTTAAATCATACCCAATCATTTTATTGGTGGACAAAACAGCTATAAGCTTCAAACATTTACCTCTGGAGTAATCAATCTGCGGTATTTATTGAACTATGCTGAAACTTTGACTTTAACAGTATCCCAACGCAAAGTATGGCTTGGGCTTTGCGGTTAAGTGGCAGACCGCAATCTCGACGAACTAGGCCGTGGCGTCCACTTAACGACACTACTTAAGCCGGCGTGCCACTAATTATCTAAATAACTTACCTACTTTATACAAACAATAAAATATATTTTATCTTTATAGCTAACTTAAATAGTATTTACTTGAAAATTTGTATTCAGAACATTTAGAAGATATCTAATTGCTACTTACATAAAAAGAATGTTGTGTCAACAACTATAATGGAACATTATGTTTGATTTTCATTATGGGCAGATTTATTAACAAATAAACAATTATTTAAGACTTGCCATTAAGTTCGTTTCAGGCAGAAGTTAAAAAGAATCTTATAAATAAGGCATATTACAGTTTGAAGGATTATTTTGATGACAGAAGCGCTTGGAAGTAGTTGTTCGCTTTTGACTAGGTCAATAATTAGTAGTTTTATTTTATAGTGGTAGTGTGGTTAATTACGATATTCTCATTTCATACTATATTTTGCATTCATGTTCCACACTTTCATTAAATTTGTAAAATGTGGGTAACTCGAGGTCATGGGCTAACTAATAGGTTGTCGATTGCTTTGGTTTCATAAACCGTTACTTTCTGCTTCATTCACTTCTACCATAGTTCTGACCATGTTCACGAGTTGCCTACATTAAAAAGACGTAAGTGGATGCTCCTGTTTCACCATATTTACTTTGGGAGGCTTACCATATGAACATCATTTACTGCTTGAGTATGATATCAATAGCTACTAAAAATTTTACTAGTAGATGTCTACAATGTGAAACAGTTGCAGCTTCTTACAAAAATAAAATGTACCACCATTATATTTGTTTCAAAAGAGTGGCCATGAGTTTTATTGCCCGTTCTTTCTCGTGGTTCTACCTATTGCATTGCGAACGTGGCAGTAAATGTAAATGTAGAATCATTAAGTAATTAACTTAAATTTTGACGTTCATAAGCGTCACTTTGGGCCTATATGAATAAATGATTTTGATTTTGGTGAAAAGTATTAAATTACTACGTAATTGGTTCAGAGGATAGTGGAGTCTACGTACATTCAAGCATCAGTTTATATATTTAGATATTGGAACAAGAATCGAGTACTTAATCGATACCTTACTTTAATATGTCACTTGTTCAACCAGATACGCGTCGAATTATCTGAATAATTTAATTAAAATTGGTTTATTTACTGTGTGTCGATGACCTAATATTATTAATGTTAAACAAACGAGTACATAAGCCGAGTCTGATTGCAATTTGAATAATATGAGCAGACAGATAGAATGTTCAAAAATTTACATATCAAGACGTAAACATCACTTTCTGTCATGGATAGCTCTGTTTGACCTCGATGCCAAGCATTTGTCAGTATGGTTCATCCACAATCCTTTCAGTGCGACCTGTAGGTTAAAAAGTTATATGATTCCACTGTCCGGCAGTCTAGCATTGCAGTTCTATCAATTTCTATTTAAGATTACGAATATACAGAGTGTAAAAAGACCCTTAACGAAAACTGAAATCCCATATTGTACCAACCAATATAAACATTTTTTACTTCGGCACCATTCCTGGGAAATTACTGGTTCAGGAGATATTGAGGCTCAAAGTTAGTATAGAATTTTTCTAATTAGGTACAAAATCGATGCATTTACCCCGCCAATATGTTCTTTAGATGCCCTATTACCCCATGGATAAGTAGGTATTTCGAGCATTGCACACGCGCACTTTTAATTGCGGTTTAAAAAATGTGAAAACTCAAAAAAAATCGTTTCCCGGGTATTATTTTTGGTTAGTATGACTTGGCATCATGTCCACGACGAGTAGACTTCGGCTTGGTGATGGGTCTTGTGACACCCTGTATAACTGCCCATTACAATATATCAGGTCTTTCAATAACACAATACCTGTCGGGTATTTCACCGATATCAGGTCTCTTAATAACACAATACCTGTCGGGTTTCAGTTACCGATATCAGGTCTCTTAACACAATACCTGTCGGGTTTCAGTTACTGATATCAGGTCTCTAAACGGACGTCTCCGCTCTTTTCTCGACTGAGGCGATAAACGTCTTTATTCTCAGCCGAGCTCTAAAACATCTTTGCTATTACAATACAGAATTACTATACAATACATTAACAATCACTAGATACGTAGAAACAATAGGATCGCATATAATTAGCTTTACAGCACTAGCTAGGTGAAGGAAAACATCGTGAGGAAACCTGCATGTCTGAGAGTTCTCCATAATATTCTCGACAAACATATGAAGTATGCCAACCTGTACTTGGCCAGCGTGGTGCACTATCGCCTTACCCTTCTCATAGCGAGAAGAGGCCCGTGCCCAGCAGTGGGACAGTATAAAGGGCTGATGATGGTGGTGTGCGTTCCACTTATTTTAAATATATGATATTAAAGCGACGATTTCCGTAGCCAATAAGTCGATAAAATGGCCTATTAAGAAGTTGGAGTTGTTCGTTTAATTGAGTTTACTTTGCGAATTTTACGACGCAAAAGCTACAGAGGTTTGTAAATATTAAATACTAGCTGACCCGGCAAACTCTGTTCCGCCTTAGAGGCAATCAATAAGCAGATCTTGGATTTTATTAAGTTTATTTTTTAATAGGATAGGTATACAAATAAAAAAAAATATATTCTTTATTGTTCATTAAAAATACTACCCCACAAACTTCGACCCTCTCAAAAAGGATGCTACCCTGATACTTTTCAACATCCTAAGCTACAATGAGATATTTTAAAGCTGCAGGATGTCTGTAGTTTTATGCTCCCCTGGTACTTTTCCTGCGCATGCGTTGTATCTTTCAATAGGTAGATTTGTCCCTATAAACTTCGATCCACTCTAAAATCCCTCCCAGATTATTTTTTGCTAACTATTTGTACCCTATGTGTTTTTTCTGGTTCTAATCTACCTCCCCACTAAATTTCAGCCAAATCAGTTCAGCCGTTCTTGAGTTATAAATAGTGTAACTAACACGACTTTCTTTTATATATATAGATTTCCGCGATGAGAGGACCTCGCGTGCCGTTTGGCTGGCGCAATGAAAAATCAGATTTTCATATATTGAGGTGGGTGCCCAAATGGAGGCAATATCGAAGTGCTGATTTGTCGCTCCGCTGAATATTGGTCTGGCGTTGATTCAAATCGGTGCAAATGTAGAGACGAGGTAAATCGGGCTGCTTTAATTCCCGGAAAAACAAAATAAAAAGCTACATTCCCTCGCAGCTTTAACCAACTTTTATGCCTTACGCAATATATTTTCTTACCCGTGTTTATACTCGTATGTTGTTTATTTAATTATAAGTCGTTTACATTTCTATGGTATAAATGCTTATTTAGGCATAGTCATAAACGATTGAACCTAGTTTACTGGGTTAATTGTCTTTTCATGCTGGTTGTAAAATATGGTACCTTGTACCGATCTGTAATTATTAGTATTATTTTAATCGCGTATTTTATCATTCTTCAAGGACGTAGAACTACGAGACAGATTCGGTGATAAAACTCATTGCAATTTTTTCTAACGTCAGTTTGTTTAATGTACAGGGTTATTTTTCATGTAGTTCGGATATTTTTTCTGTGGTTCTATATCAATAATAGAACACATTTCCATAAATAACTTTTAACTTTTTTATCCCACCAAATCCGAGTAAAAATATCCGAGAAACAAGGAAATCATAGACACAACATTATTCGTTGCAATAATACTATCAAACACGCGCGCGATGCGACAGGGGTATGGGACGCAGGATGCAGGACGCGGGTTGCGGGGCGTGGAACAATCCACGAGCCGGCCGCGCGCCAGTCAACTCGGGCGCATCGAGAAAGTGACACGTGTCGCAATTTCGCGCAAGCGCCGACGCATTCGCCGCTCGTAAGTCGTTAGAATGACGTCCCAACGATTTTCAAATCGCGAGTGCTACGAAATGGTACTAGTTTATTTACTCAGTGGTGAAAGCCTTCGTGCAGCTAGAACAATGTACGAACAAGAAAGTGTACCTCGTATGCGAGCTCAAGGAGTAAACAATCCAGTAGTTCCAAGTGAACGGACTATTTTAGCGGCCAACCAAAGGCTTTTGGATCATGGCCAGTTCACAACCCCTAGCCATGCACTACGGTATGGCAGACCTCGCCTGGCTACTGACGTCGAAGACTTGATCTTCGAATTCTTCGAAATGGATCCACGAGCCAGCACATACGATGCAGCACGTCGCTTCGGTGTGCGCCAGCCCGCAGTGTGGAGACTGTTAAACGCAGCCGGTCTCCATCGGTACACCATCTTCAGGAAGTAGACCAAGTACCACGATGAGTCTTGTGGGAATGGCTTATTAATCATCCCGAAGCGAACATCCTATGGACTGATGAAGCACGGTAGGTAAGTGAATAACAATAATTTTGAAGCTAGAACACAGTATCTGCTCTGTGTAGGTACAAGTCTTTCAATCTTTAGGTAGCGCGCCCGCGCGGTTTATTGTGTCGCGTCGAGCTCACAGCTGATAAGCCATCGGGTGACCATGAACATCTGTTTCAAGTAGATATACTTTAATAAGCAATAACTTTGTTATTTTTCGGTAAAAAAAAAAAAAAAAATACGTGTTTATTAATTTTTGTAAATGTATAACATACTAAAATATCCGAACTACATAAAAAATTACCCTGTATAGGTATTTTTTTATTTTGTTAGGTGCTGCAACTATTTCACAATGTAGTTAATTTAGACTCTGTGCTCTAGCTTAAGAGAAACATGAAAAAGAAACATAGTTTTAAATTTATTCATCTATGTTCACATACGTGTTACATGAATATCCGTGTGGGAGAGGTCTTTCTAAAAGAAAAATAATACAGATTATTTTCATTCGTTCAAATTTCCTCTGCCGATTAAAGAAGACTGAACGATAAGAGAATAACTGTTGTCCAATAACGATAAGAGAATAACTGTTGTCCGGTGTCCAATTGAGTGACTGTTTATTTGGCGGTTCTAACCAGCCATGCTTGTGACTAGTGAGGCGTATATCTTCGGCACTTTACTGAGTGAGATAGCCTTTACCGGAACCAGAACATTTGTGGGCCGACAAAGTTGCCGCTTTGTACCTAAAAGGGCTAAAAGTTGTCCTTTTTGTGACACCTTAATGCCAGCCTTTATTGTTGATAATGATATTGTACTGTGCTCCGGAATTTTTGTTGTAAATACGTTACTTAAAAAATAATAATGCCTTTATGTATGAAATAACATAGTGGTGAATTCTGGTGATATTTTTGTTGTATAATTTGACTTTACGACGCAGTGAAAATAGGTAAAAACAAAAAGGATTTATGGACAATGATACCTCCAGGGTTTTAGTAAAGTAAATAATTAATGAACTATAAGGTACTGCTTACTTAATTTATAGACTTCTTCATTTCTTTGTCTAAAAGTCATAGAAGATATTGGGAATCATAATTATTAGTTGGGACGATGTAACCATTCAAAATCACGTAATTACACTATACTAGTAGCACAGTCAAATAATCCATACAGTCGTTCGACGAACGCGTCTAGACGGGTCAATCGTCCGGGGGGCAAGAGGTGAGACGCGGGAAGAGCGGTACCTACTTGCGTATATCGCCTTAGTTCCTAACTAGGTACATATTTTTGCGCGTGCTTGTTTTTTGTTCGTTTCTTATTTATTTGCATATGAATATTAATTAAGATGGTGCATACGACTTGTGCTGTGAGACATTGCAATTGTTCATGCTGCTTAAAGATTAAAAAATAAGCATTAAAAAAATCTGAGATTTCATCAATTTACTTACACAAATAATGAAAATTTCATTAACTAGTTGTAATTATTTTGATATGGGATCAGCTATATTATTTTGAAACGTATGTACCTATAGCCACTTAAAATAATGTGCACGTACCTACTAATCTACTAACTTTTTACAATATCTCATGTCTGGTCAAATCACAGAATAAAGTAGTAATTACTGACTACTGTACGTAAACAACATGGCAGACGTAAGAAAATAAGCGTTGTAAGGTAATATTCGATTCAAGCTTGATTTTAATTTCATGCAATAAGTACCTAACCTAGTACCTTCGTATTGGGTAAGTGTACCTATCAAATATTAATATGTAGGTATCTCGGTAACGGCGCGTCCTAGCTAAAAAATAGCCATATTTTTGGGCCCCTTTTATAAGCCCCACACATGTGCTCAGTAATCTCATATCCCGGTCACCCATCCATAAAATGACCTTGATGTCTATTGCTTTACCTTAACGTAGTTTACTCGAAAATAGATCTGCAAAATACTTCATATCGATAACATAGGCTCTGCAAGCTGATCCTATGGTTGCCCATCCATTAAACGACCGCTATGTCAATCGCTTTATTTTAACTTGGTTTGTAACTTTGTACGATAACCACCTAGTATATCTGAAAAAATGCTTGATATCCTTAACCGCCTCCTACGACACTTGCGGTATGAAATAGGTGCTGACTGACACTTTGTATGCAAAGCTGTCACCGCACGAAAAAATTCAAACTGTTTTTTAATAATTATTTATCGTTAATTATTGTAATATAATAAATAAGTGATTTACACTATAATATTCATGTAGCGTAGCAATTGTAATATTTCTCTAAAATAAATAGATAGTGTTTGAATAAGTAGGTATTGTTTAAATGTGGCAGCCCTAGCCTCCTTACCCCTTGTCTAGACGTTGTCGGCTTTTTCTACGAGATCAAAGGCGTCAAACGACTGTATGTCTTTATACTGTGCTAGTAGTACGTAACGGGGCTACTATCTTCGATTAAGCGCACTTGAATAATTTTGCTACACTGATATATAGGTACCTACATATTATGTACAGTCAACAATACAAGTCACTTAGCACATCGTTAATATATTATATGTACATGAATAAAAGCTTTCTAATTATTATTATTTATTTATAAATGTTTATTATGGAATTCGAAGTGGCGGTAGACCAGTGGTGTACGTAGCGGACTGCTGAGACGATGGTATCGGGTTCGATCCCCAGGTACCCCGGCTACATACCTCTGACTTTTCGAAGTTATGTGTGTACTTAAAATGTTAATTATCGCTCGCTTAATAATGTGCCCGGTAGATGGCAATAGGCTCGTCCCCTTTCACATTGGGACCGAAACATAACTGGCGAAAAGTGGGTGTGTAATACACCTCTGCCTACCCCTTCGGGGATAAAAGGCGTGAAATTATGTTATGTTATGTTATGTTATGTTATGTTATGTTATGTTATGTTATGTTATGTTATGTTATGTTATGTTATGTTATGTTATGTTATGTTATGTTATGTTATGTTATGTTATGTTATGTTATGTTATGTTATGTTATGTTATGTTATGTTATGTTATGTTATGTTATGTTATGTATATCTTCAAAGTTATAGGCCAACAGATCCTCTCTTACGAAGAGCTTTTAACTGTTCTTGCACAAGTCGAGGCACTGATCAACTCGCGTCCGCTCACGGCATTGAGTAGTGACCCTGCAGAACCATCCGCGTTAAGCCCTGCACATTTTCTAAACACAGTGCCATTATCGTCATTTCCGGCTCCTGAAGCAGACTCTTCAAGCTTGCTCCAGAGACATACTTTGCTGGATAAACTCGTGCAGTCGTTCTGGCGGCGCTGGCGTGTCGAATATCTACACCAGCTTCAGGCTAGATCCAAGTGGAATAGTCCTGCATCCCCTATACAGGAGGGTACGTTGGTCGTCATAATACATGATAATGCTCCGCCGCTTTCATGGCCGATAGCCATCGTAGAGAAACTGCATACTTCCAAGGACGGTACAACTCGCGTTGTTACCGTGAAAACCACGAAGGGGAGCTACGTGCGCCCTGTTGTACGTCTCTGTCCGCTTCCAACTCAGTGAGATCTAGCCTGAAGTTGGATCTACCTCTTAGTTTAAGTATTTAGTTTGTAGTTTTCACTATTATTGCGTTTGTAGTTTTCGCTTAAGTAAATTTAGATTAATTTTATTATCATATCGCTGTCTTAGCCTATTGATGGGTTATGCGGTAGTACACCCAACATAGCTAAGTTCAATTCTATTTCTTTTAAAGGCAACCTTTTAGAGCCGGGGGGATATGGTAGCGCCATCTATCCTTTCCATTGCTAGTTAATAATGTCAACGTCAATGGTTCGTCGCTGCTCGGCCAATCCGAGCGATCCTTTTCATGAATCCCCTCCCAAAACGCCTCGCTATTGGCTGCCCTGCTCAACGGCGACGAAAAAAAGAATGGGAGATTCGAGACGCGGCGATCTCATGTCCGCCGCACCGTACCGCACTGAACCGCACCGCCATATATAATTATTACCACTTATACAAAACTCAACAAAACCGCTCGCGAGTGAAAGTGATTTGTGTAGTGGAGTGATTCAAGCAGCTTCAATATACTTGAAGACACCAGGAGGCTGCCATTTGCAAGGTAAGAGGCCCCTAACCACATCACCTTTTCCGCTTTCCCTCATTTCCTAGTCGCCGAAGAACCGCCATCCTACAGTCCACAATATGAATCCTTCTCCAAATCGTCTAGAACCTCCGGTTTCGGTGTAACGCCGAACCAACAGTGTTATTACTATTATGAATTATCGTGTCATGTATTTTATTATATTAACCTACTACTTATTTTAATTTTATTATTATATAAGTGTTTATCGTAAAAGTTATTTTATTGTAAGGTATCTTGTTTTACATGTTAGAGTGATGTTAGTAATTGAGAAAATTAAATGACGGTAGTTTTTGGCATACTGCGTGATGACCATTGCCTTAAAAAACTAGAACAGCGCCAAATTTGACTCAAAAGCAAACCTCCTTCTTTATCTCGATTTTAAAGAATATGAGAAACTAAAATTATGTTTGTCTAAAGCCAAAGTTGCATTAAAATCGATATTTTATTATGAGTATAATACATATAATAATTATTTATAAATTACTAGCTTTTGCCCGCGGCTTCGCGCGCGTTTAATTCGGGGTAACACATATCTACTTTTAGTCTCAAGTTGTGTGAAGACACTCCTGATTATTCTAAAGAGTCAAAGATAGAGCACAAAGTAACTCGATCAGTATTCTTGACTAATGTCAAAGCCAATTTTCAATACATGTCCAATATATATCTATAAACACTTTCGCATTTATAATTTTAGTAGGTAGAGAAAATCATTTCAGCGGTTTGAGCGTAGTATATAATTATTAGTTTAGATATGCGAACAATGTAATCACCGTGCACAATATGACAATACTGACAATATACATGTATGATGTGACAGTACTGACAGATAGCAAATGCGCGGTACTCAATTATTCGCGCATGCATTCTTACTTGCAAGAGGAAAATTTCTGCCGTACAAACTTCTATCCTCCCTACAATCCCTTCCAGTTTAATTTTTGCAACTTATGGTAGCCTATGTTCATCTCGATGGTCCAATATATCTCCATATTAAATTTCAACAAAATCGGTTCAGCCGTTTTCGCGTGAAAACGGAACATACATACATACAAACATACATACATTTGGCGCCATTCTGTACTAGAGAAGTTAGGGATTGTTGCGTGGCTATGTACTTATGTCTATTAAATAGTTGCTAATTTCAGTGTAAAAATATTGGTGCTTTTAAATCAATATTAATTTACAATACCATTTTAGTATTCTTGCTAACTTATCATAAAAGTAAACACACATGAGTTGATTATAATATTCGAATGAAACAGGTCATGAAACAAATCGAACACCATGTGTCATTGTAATGTTATACGAAAACAAACAAGTGCACGTTTTCTCGCAATACCTAGAGGTGTACCATTGGGGATCCAATCACCCATTAGAGTTGCGGCGATTAACTCCATTAGAGTTAGTGGAAACAACCAATCCCTGGCGTTAGGACTCCTGGCGTTAGAATTATCTAATTTAGACGCTTAATTATAATTCCAATCATAATGAAGCCAGAGAAGCATGGAAATGAGGGTAAGTAAGGTTTATTTTTTTGCTTATCTTGATATTAAAAAACAAGGTTCGTGTACAATTATTGTTCATAGATCTAGAGCGAAGCATAATATGTATAATGTATTACTTCAACGTCCTATGATTCACAAGTCGAGAAAGCAGTCATTAAATTCTATTGAAAAGGTGTGATTTGCCTGTTTGTATTGTTTCTATTTCATGTCCCGCATAGGTATGCTTATTCCATGGGCGATGGGATAACGCAGTAAAAATAACTACTGCTTAATAAGTACTGGATAACTTGGCAGAAGATAGGACATCTCTATTTATCCACTGTCCATTGAGCTAGGCTATAAAATCTGTACTATTTCTACAAGGGTAGTAGGTATACGTTATATTTCTTTGTCGTAAACAACGTTGTCCTTGCTACGTATCTTCGTGTGTTTGAATTGTGTGTAGCAACAATATCTTCATAATAATATAATGTGTACATGGTAGGTACTTCTAGTAGAGTGGTTCTCACATAATTATATTTGAACGTGAGGTCTACGTACTATAATTCAATAAGCCGGATATTCACTGCTGAAACAAGCCAGTAAATTAAATTAATTGTGATCGATAAAATTTATGGAGAGAATACTAGCTTCATCGGTTTAAATCGGCCCTGGGGGGTTGGTATGTATTCATTTGTAAGACCTTATTTATTACATTTACATTTTCTTACATTATTCCTAATTACAGCACCTATCATATATATGGTAGTGAAAGTTGGGTATGGCAGAAGAGATTTGAAAGTAGAATAAATGCTGTAGAAATGAGAGCACTGAGAAGTATGTGTGGTGTGTCTTTGACCGACAGAATAAAGAATTGTGTGATACGAGAATGGTGTGGGGTAAAAGAAGATGTAGTGACAAGCATTGAGAAAGGCATGTTAAGATGGTTTGGGCACATGGAGAGGATGGATGACGATAGACTGACAAAGAAGATATATCAGGCTAGTGTGAATGGGACAGGACAAAGGGGAAGACCTAGGAGAACGTTCTCTGACCAGATTGGAGACATCCTGAAAAAAGGACAAGTCAGAAGTACCCTTAACAGAAGAGCATGCATGAGAAACTTGATGGGAGTGAGTGAAGCAAGTGAGGTATGTCAGGATCGTTGCAAATGGCGTTCCGTAGTCTCTGCCTACCCCTCCGGGAAACAGGCGTGAGTCTATGTATGTATGTATGTATGTATCATGTAAATTGTTGACCAGTGATAGCTCAATGTAGAGATCGGAGACTGTCACGCGAAAAGGTCTTGGGTTACATCGTACGACGCATATCATCAACTTTTCAAAGTTATGAACCTATAAACTTGATTAAACATTAGCGACCATAGAGCTTATCATACTTAATTCACTGGCACCGAAAAATTGTATCCCATTTTGCAATATTGCAAAATTGACTATAACTTATGTAAATAGATTTTACATCTCTCATGTTCGGTAAGTAGGTTCTTATTACCTCCAAATGGGGCTTGTAGGTGACTAATTAGCGCTCTAGGGTAATAATGTAGCTAGAAAAGCCCTAGGGCGGTAAGTAATAAAAAAAAAAACACTTCTTTCTTTCAAAAAGTTTGCGTATAGTCCGGTCACAGTCTTCTGCAGCGATAGATTGAAAAGCTTCTCCAGCTAAATTCACAATGTTGGTTGCCTCTTGTCCTAAATTTTTGCTTGTGACTCGCCTTTTAACGAGACTCCACATAAGTTCAATTGCGTTGAGCTTGCAGTGGTATGGCGGTAATCTAACCACTTTGCGGCCATGAGCTTCAAGCATTTTAATTTTTGAAGCATTTCCACTAATATTGGGTAAAATGTTATGCACGGGTAACCTTATTTTACGTTCCTGTCATCACAGAGTACAATTCCAACATAAATAAAATAAACACCGACATCTGTCAGAGGTAAAATAACTGTGAACCTAGGATGATGTATCTCTATGGATTTGACAACCAAATAATAATACCGTGACAGAACGAGATAATGACATACAGAAATACATAAGAGTAAAAGAGACAAAGATAGCATTTTTTCTCTTTGTCAGAGTTTTCGTTTTTTTTTTATGGTCACAACTGAATATTGTGTCCAACAAACGTTTGAGCTCTCGATAATTTCCGCGAAAAATTGTGTTATTATTGTGATTAATTGTGAATGCTTAGTGAAAATATCATTGGTTCAGATTTTATTATGGTGATTTGTTACATTTTAGGCTGAAAAAGCCATAGTGAGCGGAAATGTGAGAACATAACCATTTATTCGTAAGTACGATATTTTAGTTATAATATCTATTTATACATGAAAATATTGATATAATGATACAAATAAAGT
Organism: Euclidia mi; assembly: GCA_944739405.2. NCBI lineage: Eukaryota > Metazoa > Arthropoda > Insecta > Lepidoptera > Erebidae > Euclidia > Euclidia mi. The sequence continues at coordinate 85,070,763 of OX123182.2, read as the reverse complement.
ATCATTACATAAGGAAATAATTTCTAAATTACATCAATAAACCAAAAAATGCTATTTTATTATCACCGCGATTTTAGTATTACACAATCGAATTCAATAGGTAGTTGAATGTTGAGCTAGCCAAAAGTCATCGATACTTTTTAATTTTACAGCGTTAAATGTTTTTTAGGGATACCACTAAAGCGTTTGGGAAATTACCCTAATTTTGGGTAATTTGCCGAAAATATTTGTTTATAGATTCCGACCAAATAATTTCATAAATGAAATTATTTGTTTATAGATTCCCAAAGGACTGCACGATCCTAAAATAATTGTCGATACGTGCAACAGGAGGAGAAAACTGGGATCCGAATAAATATGCAAGAGTATGCTCTAAACACTTTGAACAAAAGTGTTTTAGGAAAACTCCCCGCAATAGGTATTTATTTGGAATCATTCTCGAATGATAAAGAAGAAAAAATAAGAAATTTGTATACAAAATTAATTTTGTTCAAAGGACAGTAAAGTTGAGTGTCAAACTCTAAGCCTCGTGTTTATTTGGCGAGTGAAGCCAGTCCCACATATTCGACACTTTTGTTATACATAATAATATTAAGTATAAAAAATACTTATCGCACAGGGCGGAAGCCCGTGCAGGTCAACTCATCTTTAGCATCACTGAGCTGCACTGACTTCTACTCCCTGCATCTGAGTCCGGTGCAGGGAGTGGCGAATGGTCTCAGGGGTAGCGCAGGTCGTGATGATCCCTAAGGCAAGGCTGGTGGACTATCCTTCTCGAGGTTGCCGCCCGTTCTTGGTCCAGTTCCTTCAGAAATGGATGCAACCAAAACCTCCAGCCGAAACACAAATAACAGGCACTTTACACACGCATACACACAGACGTACACACATGCGCGCACACACACACATTCACTTACACATCTCTTCACCACGCCCCCTCGTGGCCGGGTGGGCTTGAGCCCGTAGTAAACAGTCACGGGTAAGAGAAGTTGACCACCTGCGCTAGGACCTGCGCAGTTGAGCGCCGTACGCGGGGATGACGGAGTCCTGGGGGGTTGAGCCGAGCGGCGCTGGCGGTAATGCGACCGTGAGGCAACACGCCCTCTTTGGTCCCGATTTCACGCTAAACGGTAGCCCCCGCTGTGAGCCGCAGCGGGGGAAATGGCCATCGTGTCCCGTCAGAGGGCCACAGGCTAGGGACGCGGGGTCCGCATCAGCAGTTGGAATTTATTTCGGCTGTTGATGTGGTGGGTGAAGGCTATACTGAAGGCGCAAGCGAGGGAAGACGGATGGAGTTGGTAACTCGGCTCCGACCTTTGACCCGAGCGGGCGCCCGATGTCGTGCTGTAAGCCAGCCTTGCATTCCTATATCCCTCTGGTAATCCTAACGTCCGGTATGACGTTCCCTGTTGCGGGCTCCATGGAGGGTGGGAAGCCAGAGGGATGAAGTCTTTAAGTAAACGTATGGATACCGAAATCCTTTTTATTACCCCAACCGCGACGGGGACGGCGAAAGCTGTTCCCGCCGCCACAACCAAAACCATACAGATGGTCGACGCCGTGGCCCCGGCTGCAAGTGTCAAACCATCCCCCAAGGACGTGACTTCAGCGCTGGCTAACGCTAGTACTGGTCCCGTCCTTACAATCGTCAGTCCGTTTGAGATCAAGCGGGAAGATGACTCCTCCTTCGCGGGCTGGCAAGTGGTGAGTCACCGTAAGGGCAAGGGTAAGGGCAAGACCACCGGTCCTGTCCAACGCACGCCCACCACACAACCGAGTGGCCCCGCTGCTACCAGTTCCACGAAGAAAAAGAGGAACAACAAAAGCAAGAGACAGCGCATGGCAATTAGGCGGAAGGCTGAACAAGCCGCTGCTTCTGCCGGTGCTGCCTCCACTAAAACAGCTGAGCAGGTTGCCGTCGCAGGTCTCAGCAATGTGACCAGCGCGCAGCCCACGCTCAGTAGCGAGGGGTGCACGAAGGCCGGAGGTAGTACGGGGAAGCCGCCTGCCGCCAAGCGGCGGGCTGGCCACCCTGGACGGCATCCAGCCCCAGCACCACCGGGAAACGCGGCAGGGAAAACTGCTGAAAACAAGGAAAGAGGTGAGGCCAAACGTGCTCTCAACGAGACCAGCTCGCCTCGAGGGGAGCACAAAAAGCCCCGCCTCGACTCCTCCAGGATACAAGGTAAGTCCTACGCACAGGCCTCCAAGGCGTCCCTGGATGTTGCAGTAACATGCAAACGCACAGGGAACTTGCCGAAGGAGTCGGTGGACCAGGTACTCCGGGAGCTCCAAAAGAAGATCCTGAGTGATGCCTGGTCGACCAAAACCCCCAAACGCCCCGCTCCAGCGTTCACCGGGAAACCCGTGCACGCGGACGGGGTCCTCAAACTTTGGTGCGCCGACGAGGCAACGCGTACCTGGCTGACGGAGGCAGTCTCTCTCCTGGTCCCACCACCGGGCTTCGAACTGGAGGTCAGGGGCCAGGAAGAGACCCCGAAGAGAGTGCGGTGCGGCATTGTCGTACCCGACGAACAGGGGGTCTTGGACGACGTGCGCGACGTGGGTCGCGCTCTGGAGTTTCAGAACCCCTGGTTGGAGGTTGACAAATGGTCGATGCTGCACTCTGAAAGGCAGTCAGGTGGGTGGTTCCTAGTAGTGGGCGTCCCAGTAGAACAGGTCCCGATCCTGATGAAGAACGAGCGCCGCCTCGCGTTGGGGGTAGGTGCCGTCTACGTCAGGTTCCGGGACCCCTCAGGTAAGTTTGTCGACCATCCTCCGGACGACAACTCCACACGAGTCCAGCAGGACTCAAACACCAAGCCAGGGTGCGACGCAGAACCCGGCCCGTCAGAGCCGGCCGCGTCTGGCTCGGGGGCTGGCCCGTCAGCCGAGGGTAACTCGGAAGATGAGAGCCTGCTCCTGAGCCCGGTGCGGCGGGACGACGGGGTGGAGGCTGGCGACATCCTGGCCGGCCTAACGCAGCTGACGGTCGGGGAGGTGGGGACATCATCCAAAGATGAACCCTCTGCCTAGTGACGTCAGTTGCCTCCAAATCAACCTCCATCACAGCCAAACGGCCACTGCGCAATTGCGCAAATGGATGGAGGTCCAACAATCAGCCATCGTGCTCATCCAGGAACCTTGGATAAGGGGTGGCCTCATCAGAGGCCTCTCCAGCCTGGGAGGTAAGATTTATTCTTCAACTGACCACACACATCCAAGAACCTGCATACTGACAACTAAAAACATCAGAGCCCAAGTTCTAACGGAGTTCTGTTCCAGAGACATCACAGCGATACAAATTGAAATAACACAGCAGCCAAGGAGTATAGCGGTTGTTTTCGCATCGGTCTACATGCCCGAGGCCGAAGACCCGCCACCGTTCGACCTCACGCGTCTGGTTAACCAGTGCGAGAGAACCAAAACGGAGGTCGTAATAGGAACGGACTCCAATGCCCACCACCAAATGTGGGGCATGAACTGCAATAACAACAGAGGTAAATCACTGGTTGAATACCTATTCACCACTAATCTTACCCTATTAAACACAGGTACGGAGCCCACCTTCGTCACAAGACGTAGTCAGACAATTATCGACTTAACTCTCGCAACAGAAGGAGCGGCTGAACGCATCAAGGGATGGCACGTCTCGAAAGAGGCATCGTGCTCAGACCACAGATGGATCAGCTTCTCTATGGAAGTCGTTATACAACCTACACAGCCACGCAGGAAACCACACAACACTGACAAAGCAAAGTATGTCCAATTACTTAAAGAGAAACTTACCCTTACTGCTACGCCGACGGTACTGGGTGACAATGAACAGATCGACGAGCAGGTATGTACACTGACGCAGTCGATGCTAGACAGCTACCACGCAGCATGCCCAGAAACCACTCTACCCTCAACCCCAGGTAAACAACCCTGGTGGGGCGCTGAGCTTGAACGCAAGCGCAAGAAGGTAAGAAGGGCCCTTAACAGGGCAATGAACACAAGCGCGGACGCAGATTGGGACGCTTATAAAGCGGCCAAATCAAGCTACAAGAAATGCCTCAGATTCAGACGCACCATGGGATGGCGAAAATTCTGTGGGAGCATTGAATCTTGCCAACAAGCAAACCGGGTAAGGAAACTACTGGCTCAGCAACCGATGGTTGCACCAGGTACTCTCCGTAAACCGGATAACACATACACCACATCGGAGAAGGAGACAAGACGCGTCCTACTAGAAACACACTTCCCAGGCTGCGTCCTCACCCCGGTAATAACGTGGCACGATACACCAACAGTGGCGACCGAACACGAGTGGAGACACGCAAACACCGTGGTCACAGAAGAAAAACTCCGATGGGCCATCGATAGCTTCCATCCCTTCAAAGCAGCCGGACTGGACGGCATCTTCCCTGGGTTATTACAATGGGGGGGTGAACCGGTCCGCAAAAGACTTCTGGCAATCATGAGGGCTAGCCTGGCCCTTAGATATGTACCGAAGAATTGGAGGGAAGTCAAACTTATTTTCATACCAAAACCAGGCAAAACAGACTACACAAATGCAAAGTCCTTCAGACCAATAAGCCTGACCTCCTTCATGCTTAAAGCCTTGGCAAGGCTATGCGAGAGGGAATTAAGAAGTGGGGCACTTAAACACCTACCCCTACATGCCAATCAACATGCATACAGCTCAGGGAAATCGACGGAATCGGCCTTACATCAGGTCGTGAACCAGATAGAAGCTGCTATACAACAAAAAAGCATCTGTCTGGGCACCTTCATTGACATAGAAGGAGCCTTTGACAAGACAAACTTCTCCAGTATAAGCAACGCCCTAGCCAGACATGGTGTGGATCAGATGCTCATACAGTGGATCCAAAACATGCTCAGCAAAAGAGTAGTGCGCCTGCACGGCGACTCCCAGACAGCCTTGATAACTAAAGGTTGCCCGCAGGGCGGTGTACTCTTCCCGCTATTGTGGAACTTAGTCATCAATGAACTCATAGACAAACTCAACGCGAGATATTTTTACACAATAGGATATGCAGATGATCTGACCATTCTCACCTCAGGTAAGGTAACTAGTACAGTGTACGACCTTACTCAACAGGCTCTACGCATAGTAGAGTGGTGGTGTAATGAGTACGAATTATCAGTAAACCCGAACAAGACCGAACTAGTTATGTTCACACACAAACGCGCGCTGGGTACTTACCGACTGCCCAGGCTATTCAACACAGAGCTCAAGCTGTCCACCGAGGTAAAGTACCTGGGAGTCACTCTTGACAGCAAATTGACATGGAACAGCCACATGGAAAATAAGCTCAATAAAGCCAGCATCGTCTTCTGGCAGTGCAAGAAGATGATAGGTAAACGATGGGGCCTATCCCCCAAAATTGTCTTATGGCTCTATAAGACAATAATACGTCCGATGATAAGCTACGGCGCAGTAGTGTGGTGGCCTCGGACCAACCTAACAACGGCCGCCAACAAGCTTCAAAAGCTTCAAAGACTTGCATGCCTAGCGGCCACGGGCTGCATGAAAACTACACCTACAGCGGCACTCGAAGTGTTGCTGGACTTGCCTCCATTGCACCTGTTCATACAACAGGAAGCAACGATGTCGGCGATCCAGCTAAGAGCTCTGAAGCTCTGGAAAGACACTAACACACCGCACACTAGCAACTTAAACACACTCTTTAAAGAAGTTCCTCTCACACAAGCCATTGGCGACCGAATACCGAAACAATTTGTTTTCGATAAGAAATACAAAATCCAACTGTACGAGGATCTACACGAGGGAGCGGTTGGCCACAACGAGCTCACGATCTTCACAGATGGGTCTAAGACAGATACAGGTACGGGTTCAGGAGTATTCTCCGAGGACCTTAACATCAACATCGCAGCACTGCTGGGAGCCTACAACACGGTCTACCAGGCCGAATGTTTTGGCATAATCCTAGCTGCCACAGCAATCATGGCACGTGAGGTAAGGGAACGATCCATTAGGATCCTCTCAGATAGTAAGGCTGTCCTCTCAGCCCTCAAAAGCCATACTATCACCTCGGCACTCACGCTTGAATGCCACCAGAAACTAACAGAGGTAGGTAAACAAAACAAATTAACACTGCAATGGATCAAGGGCCACAGTGGCTCAAGAGGGAATGACGCAGGCGACGTACTTGCCAGAAGAGAGGCCACTTTAGAGGTGGTGGGACCCGAGCCCATTATTCCCCTCCCTTCTGGTTTTTATCGCAACCTGGTAAGGAATAGGACCAGGACCCAACACAACCAGTCCTGGATTGGTATTGAAACATGTAGGCAGGCCAAGGAGGCTCTTCCCGCAGTAGACGGTAAGATAGCCAAACAAATCCTCCGGCTGTCCAAACAACAACTGCGGACAGTCACGGCCGCCTACACAGGACACGGATTCTTTAATAAACACCTATTTACTATAGGTATCACCGACAGCCCGCTGTGCAGGGCCTGTATGGCAGCAGACGAGACGGCAGCCCACCTGCTCCTCGACTGCCCTGAGGTCGCACAGTACAGGCAGCAGTACCTGACGAGATACAGCACCCTGAGGGAGGCAGTGGGCCACATCAAGAGTCTGCTGGCCTTCCTCGAAGAGCTGGGGTGGCTCGAATGAAGACACCATTCCCACCTGCACGCAAAATACACGCCAAGACGTGGAGTTGCGGAAACAGCCCGTGCCATCAAGTATCAAGTACTTATCGCACACCTTATGGATGGATTTAAACCTCCTTGTAAGGTTAGCTATACTTTTATTTTTTTATTGGGCTGTAAATTATATTATATAGATGTTTGTTACTATTCGTTGCAAAAGTACCTAAACGGATATTGCTGGAACTTCTCGAGTTAGCTCATAAATTCATCGAAATACCAAATTGATTAAAAATTATAGGAGAACGCGGTCTCAGATGTCTGATAAGGTATTCAATTCCGGAACGACCAGTTGGCGCAGCGGGAGTGTAAACGACTGCTTGTGTGCATGAACATGGATGTTTGTCTTGGTCTGGGTGTTTCAATGTATAAATATGTATGTATTTACAAAAAAAAGTATTTAAGTATGTTTATCCATTATCTAGTACCCATAGTACAAGCTCTGCTTAGTTTGGGACTAGATGGTGTTGTGTGAATGTGGTAGAATATTATTATTATTATTATAATTCAGGTTTGATAAAATGTTACTTAAAAGTTAATATGTACTTCGTAGAATTGTAGGGTAAACATTTACAACATCTGGTAACACCAACTCAGGATGTACTCTATGTCCGTCCTTTACGGGTGTACGCAAATGTCGAGTCCATTTGATTCTTGGTCCTAGCTGTGAACGGACTATACATCTAACCATCAAACTGGCAATGGACATCATACATTCAGTCCAATGACCAAAGAGGTCGCTTTGCTATTCAGCCTTGTCTTCGTGTGAGTATAAAGGTAGAATTCCGTGCATCGCGATCGATCGCAGCCGCGCGCGGGCTACGACTGTCGTCGATCGCTCGCGACAATAGCCAAATTATGAAAATGTATGGCACCGCTGCCGAGGCAGGCCTCCTTCACTCGGCCGTACCTACAGCGATAAGTGCCTACACTTTCGCGCGGCTTCCACGCCGCGTCGTCACCGCTCGCGCGCAGGGCTAGCTAGTAACGTGAATTTTAATAGTGAACAACAAAAATGTTCACATCACAAGTCTGGTGCAAAGTATTGCTCATTTAACGGATGTGTGTAGAAAGCAACTTGAAATTTTGATTTTATTTATTTTACGAGAGCAACTTGAAAATTGTACTTTTTATTTGTTGAGATATCTCAACGATTATGGTGTCAAATTAAAGATCTAGTTCAAAAACCATTTTATCTGTTTGAATCACGTAAATCGGTCTACGTGTTTAGGAAATAACTAAGAATTAGTATAGTGAAAATGTAAACCATCAGAATTTTTGTGGTTTTCGTTCTACGAGCTCAAATAGTGGGATAGGATACTTATACTATAAATATTTATTATTAGGTACGTAGTCAAGTAGGTAGATAGACGATGAATAAATATTATAGTAGCAGCGGCAAGTCGACAACCCTAGCGCGACAGCTAGCGCACCGCTCCGTGCCAGACAGCGACAGCGTTATATGTTAGAAAAGAGCGGGAATAGTTAGGTCAATATCGCGTTAGGTACTGAGTGCTCATGCGAGCTGAATTGCACTTTCTTGCTTAGTAGCAAGAGTCGCCATTTCTATAAATTGGTTTGCGAAGTGGTGCTTCTGTTCGTAAGAACTATCTATTCTGTGGCCGAGGCCCGCGACTGACGCGCGCGGCCGACGAATGTCGTGAGCCGCGCGCGGCAGTGTCTTGAAATTAGTAGATGTTGTTCGTCAGTTCCCTCTAGACGTGTGTCTAGCGAAGTCAAAATCATGGTCGAAGTGCTAATTGACATCCTTGAAGAAGAAGAGGAGGATGACAAGCTGCTGTTGCTATATTATGAAAATAGAGTACCAATCGACCCTATCTTTAAAAGCAGAAATGAAGAAGGATACTACCAAATATTGATTCAAAAGCATTTATATTGTAATGAAAAAAAAATTCGGAAGTTTTGCCGACTAAATAAAAAACAATTCAATTTTGTATTATCGTTAATTATGGAAGAAAAGTTATTCTTCGCTTGCATTTTTGTAATCTCCATGCCTCATATCATATAGTTTGAGACACAAAATTTATTAAAATTTCATCTTCCTCGAGCGAAAAGTTTTCTCCTGCGTTCTTAGACATGTTTGCGCCATGAAATTCACGATGTTACTAATCGCTAGAACATGTTAAGACGCGTACGGCCGCGCGCGGCTCACGACATTCGTCGGCCGCGCGCGTCAGTCTCGGGCCTCGGCAGCGGTGCCATACATTTTCATAATTTGACTATCGTCGCGAGCGATCGACGACAGTCGTAGACCGCGCGCGACTGCGATCGATCGCGATGCACGGAATTCTACCTTTATAGTCATCAATTTTAAATAACAACGAAGCTCAATTTCGCTCTTGACAAAAAAAAATGTTCTTTACTGGATTCTTTTGAATAAAGGCGGGAATAGAAAACTTTTACTTTAAATATTGTTTGTTTTTGGGATAGTTTTATAATTACGTGCTAAGTATGAGAAAACATTAGTTCTTCAAGTGATGAAGACATAAGCTGCACTCCCGATTCAATGAAAAATATGAAACATCTTTTTCAAGAGATGATCCGCAACCATCAACTTCTGCTGAGGAAAGCTTCATCCCGTATGATTTTGTCCATGACCAACAAATATCACAATCTCAAACTATTAACATACCCAAAAAACACCTGTCCTTAAAATTTGAAAATTGTTCTCCTTTCACTATAAACTTCAACAAATAAAATGTTTTATTTTTGTAATGCCGGTTTTTTTCTACTTACCTCACAATCGAGATGTAAAGCAGAATAGTTAGCTCGGGCACGGCTCGGGTGTAAGCATGAATGGCACCCTCGAGCTATAGGCGCACGAGCGCAGCGAGTAAATATCTCGGCCTGCAATTGATGCCTTACAGCCCTTGGCTACTAATCTACTATTAACATTTTGCATGTATTTCTACGTAGACGTGTGTCGGCGTCCAATGTGTTTGGTTTACATATTACAGTACCTATATCAAAACTTAAATACACTAGCGGTATTTTATGTTTGAATTCAATAATAAGTAATATTGTTTTATTGAATTTTGAATTATTTTCGATTACTAAAGCTACCATAATTTTAGATCAGGGGCCCCAACTCTCCTAAATAAATATAGTTTCGATATGATGTCAGTGTCATACTTCCGTCACAAAAAGCGTATTCTTCTAAATTATCTAATACTAGAGGACGCCAGCAGCTACGCCTGCATTTTTTTAAATTTACCCGTTTTGGCCGATCCCGTAGGAATTTTGAGAAATCCCTTCTTAGTGCACCCTTACGGTCCCCAAGGAACACACACGCCAAATTTCAGCTTCCTGCGCCCAATAGCTTCGGCTGTAGCGTGTCTGTCAGTCAGTCAGTAACGCAAGGATTTTATATATTAAGATTTGAATGAAATTGTAACGAGATCGTATGAGTCTACGACGAACTGTTTATTTCAAATTGTACAATAATGACATTAGGTTATCAGAATACCGCTTCTGAGTCAATTCAAAATATAATTTCAAAGACTTGGGCACTCATAGGCAACAGAGTGGACATACCAACAGACTGGCATGTAGATGGCATCGGGTTCAAATTGTATAAGCAAAGGCAGTGATAGCCGAGTCTTATCTCAATGATTTCACCACTCTTCGATAACTTCATATCAATGAATATAATGGATAAATGCATAAATGCCAGTTGAATTACTTGCCAAATACTATCATACAAATTCCGTTTTAATTTCGAATTTATGTGTTAGGTTAGGTTAGTGCCTATTGCGACGTAGCGAAACTGATGCTTATTAAAAAATAACATTTAAATGATAAATGAGCACCATCATAGTTGAAGTAAAATCTGTTGTATAGAAATATCTAATAATCTTGTTCGTGGATAATAAACAAGAATTACTTACAGTGGATAGTTATTTTAAGACAGCAAAATAAAATAATAACCTACTTAAACAAATAAGGAAAAATAAAACCTTCAAAAGGAACGCTATCCAACAACAATCTTCCTACCATGTAATTATCTTATCTACGTATATATCATGATAATTATACTCTATCTACCTACATTTTAGCTTCACTTTGCTAACATATGTATTCCAGAATATTGAAGCAAATGTAAAATTTATTTTCGATGCAGCGCCATAATATACATGACGTCATATCCAAATGTTTGTACATATCAAATATGATCTCTTTAATTATATAGAAATAGATAACAGTAATGAATTGACGTTCGGCCGGTCAATACAACTCGACACAATAATGGTTTGTGATAAATAATCTGGAGTTCGGGAAATTGCCTCGGCGGTATCTCCCGCCGGGGATTGACGTCTACCCTCGAACGAAGCAAAAAAATCTTATCCCATCGGATTCCAATCAGACTCGCTCATTTATCGCAATTGGCTGATGGAACAAGAATTCCGCTGAAATACGAAGTAATTTCACCTATTTTGTTGCCGATTTTTCTTTACGGGTATTTTTATCGGTACGTATCTGTTTGGCGGTTTAATTTATTGCACACCATTAAATTTCTTGATATTGTTTGATTTATCGTTAATTGTTTTGTTTTACTTATCCTGATTAATAAATTTCTTCGTTAACCTAGCGATTAATCGTCTCGTTTGTTATAATATCGTGTAACATTAATCGATGTTTTTATTCATTTATAACTTTGGGTCATTATGCATTCAAAGATGTACCTATTCTAAACTTATTGTTATGTTATTGCCGCAGTTTGCCAAATTCTACTTCTGTATATTATTATTATGTAGTTAGTCGTATCAATATTTTAGTTGTATACTTTAAGACTCTGTTGTTTGCATCGGGAATAATAGTGTATACCTTTATTCGAGCTACCCACATAAAGACGATTGTTAGATTAATCTGTGATATAAATTGGATATTCTTTGAACTCAATTTCAGTATCGTTAGGTATATATATTCTAGAAAAGTAGTCTTCTTTTCTGTGTGTAGTAAACTCAGCTGATATGCTGTGGTAGATAATAAATTTGCGTCGTAAACTGATTACATAATTTGAAGATTTTCTTTTTGCCAATATACAATACCTATTTAAATGACATGAAATAACCGATCCAGTTTTCTTTCTATGTCTACTTACATATAAGACTAAGAACAATATTTTAGATATCATGTTTACTTATAATAAATCCAAGATAATCGACCTTTATTATTTTGTGTAGAAAAGGTCTCTCTTGATTTATGTTAAGGATAATAAAAAGCTCCGTACCAAAAGTAAAATGACACTTAACAAGGATAGAGATACCCCTTAATATTCTCCGTGTACTATTCAAATTAGCATTCAGTGTTCCTAGCGTTATCGCTGAAATAGATCTAAACTATTTTTGGTTGGTCTCGCGGCATAAATGTGCGCGTGGGATCGGGAGGTCCCGGGTTCGATTCCTGGGTCGGGCAGTGTTATTGGGTTTTTCTGTCACGAAATGCTCAGTAGCCGCACGGAGTCTGGAAATGTGCCCGGTACGGCAATAGGCTCGCCCCTTATTACGTGGGACTAAAGTATATCTGGCGAAAAGTGGGTGTAGAAATACACCTCTGCCTACCCCTTCGGGGATAAAAGGCGTGACGTTATGTATGTATGTTATGTATCTAAACTATCTGTCTTTCAATCCTGACACAGATGTTCCATTGTCCACAACGAGTTCTAGTTTCGGGCTCGTTCATATCATGTCATACTGTTAGACAAAACTTGTAGTATCCACTTAGAGCTAATGAAGTTCAACTGAATTTGTAATTGGCTCAGCTCTGTGATACGAAAGTTTAGCTTTCAGCGTTTAATGGTTTGTGACTTTGTCCTCGGATTTAGTAGAACTAATTTCGTGGGCCGAAGTTACATCTCAGGGGTGTTACGTTTAGTTGGACTTTCACTTGTTGATGGCATTATGTGTGTTTGTGTGCGTTTCAATGTGTGAAACTGTGTGCTTTATGTGGTATTCAATTTATCATGCTAGCCTCCAGTGGGTTTATGTATATTTCGTGTATGCTGTTCCTAATGTAGGTGACAAGGAATTACTATGTTTTGATAGGTTTTATGTAGATGAGATGTAAATGGATTTCAATATCTTTGTTTAAATTCATCCATCCACCTGTTTTATTTAAAAATAACCGTGTAGCGTTTACTATAACTACACATTTTGTATTATTAAGTACTTAATCTATAGCTATGTGTATTGAAATATCAGTTGTTGGTAACTCGTCCAAGCACTGGCATTTCCATCTGCTGACAACTAGGTTTATATTTGGTAACATAGGTCAACAATTTCGGATTGACTGTACGATTTCGAATGATTCGAATATACTTTTTAGGTGGACACCAAGTCAGAACCTGATGATGGATTACCAGGAACATCCAGTTCAATTTACAGGCACTTAAAATATTTTTCTGTAGGTAATCAGTTGATTTGTCTTAATATCTTGCTTTACTGCTAACACCTTAGTATAGCTGTTGCGATTCATAAGTACCGATATTCAATAAAAATGTGTCAAAATATTAATTTCTGGTTCATAGGTACTTGGCAACAAGGAATATTTTTTTCTTACAAGTAAAAGATAATTGTGTTGGGCCTTATTAAGAGGGTGGACTGTGATTTCCTCAGAGAAAACATCAATATCTCTCTACGTACAAATATTTATATTACATTGGAACAAATTAGATGTTTATTTTGAGTACTGTACAAAACAGAGTCATGTTTTCTGGTTGCCTGCTAATTAGCATGATAGCTAATATAATTATTTAACATTTAATTTATACGTTTAATGAGGTTACGTTATTAATAAAATTATCTCAAGCTTTGTGAAATCTTAATCTTGTTGACCTTTCATGTTGTAGGAACGTATTTCGTTTTCGTAATAGATCCAATTAATATTCTAAATAAAGAAGTTCAAATAATAAATTACGTTAGCATGATTTCTGTACACAACGCCAGCTTAACCAGAAGGCAAACTATTACGATGATTATCCTAGCAAGCAATGCTAAGGGCTGTGACAACTCGACCGGTCCAAATCTCGCCCACGGGCGAGTTGTCACCTAACCCGTGCTAAGATGGCATGTTTCCACAAAGTAGGTATCCAATTTTAAACGTCAAAAACTGTTAACCGCATTAGAAAATAAACGAATTAGGATGTATCATTACTGCATTGATATTAAAATTAGATGTTCCTATTGGAACGGGTTATTTTTTATTTTCATTATTTGTTTATTGCTTATGTGAATCTCTATTACTACCAATAGATAGGAAAAGAATCCTGTGCACGTTTCCAGAGAATCATTTTGATTGAACATGGCTTAGATATTAATTGAATATTGAGCTATACAGATAAGCGTATCTCCTTCTCGATGAATCTATTAACTCCTTGACGTGATATTCCGACTTGCGTAATTTTGGACGATACGTGCGTTCGTGTATGACTCAGACGATTTTATATGTAATATAAACTTACTCAGACTATTTTATATGTAATATGAGCTAAAATAGATGTTAATATTATATACTACTGCAGCACTTACAGTAAATGGCTAGAAATCACAAGATCGTAGCTGATATAAATGTCGGCAATTTTTGGAAGCACTTCGGAGGTTCAGAATAGTATTTAGCAGCCCTAGAGCTGAAACACTTCGATTTGGATTCAAGAAAGGTGGCTAAGGCTTTCAAACATTCAAGCTACGGACATAAATATCTCTTAGACCCAAAGCAACCATTTGCCGATTACACAAAGTATTGCTCCGTGTGGGCGTTGAACCCACAATAATCCGCGCAAACCCAAACGCCGAGGTGGCCGCTTAAACGACTACGTCACCCGTGCACATCATCTGTATGACGCAGACATATCCGTACACAATCGCGTTTCAGCCAACAATACAGATAAGTGGAAAACCGATACCACGATATTTATATACGTAGGTAGTTACGATATAACCATTTAAACAAAGCAGCGATAGCCGAGTGGAGAGACCGACAGACTGCTACGCAGAGGGTCTCAGGTTCGAATCCTCGGCTCGCACCAATGAATTTTCGAAGTTAAGTGCGTATTAAATTGTTAATTATCGCTTGCTAAACGGTGAAGGAAAACATCGTGAGGAAATCTGAATGTCTGAGAGTTCTCCATAATGTTCTCGAAAGACATGTGAAGTCTGCCAACCCGCAATTGGCCAGCGTGGTGGACTATGGCCTTACCCTTCTCCTAGTGAGAAGAGGCCCGTGCCCAGCAGTGGGACAGTTTAAAGGGCTCATGATGATGATTTAAACAATCCTGTCATCTGTGCAGTCAATTATTCTAAAGCACTTATAGAAATCAACTTCATTTGTTCTGAATGAGATCCGTTAGAAGGTTACTCCGTCACGACCCAACTTCATAGAACTAGAGTAATTAGAAGTCGCAGTTTAGAATGCGGCTTACAAAGTTTATATTAAAAAGTTTACTTTAGAGAGAACTGTGCAATGTATGTATGTGTGGTAGGTTGCCCTTACGACTTAAGGTTTTAAATAGGCAAGTGTACCTGTCGCTTCGTGACGTCAAGAAGGAAACATTTTGTTAATCTTTTTAGTGGTTACTTGTTATGTAGAAAACAAATAACAGAGAAAGACTTGGTTTTTTTAGCCCTGATTATAAACTAGAATGGGTCATCATCTTCTTTCTTCACAATTACATTATTGTTAAGCATAGACAAGTATATTTAAAACGTTGTATAATGTATGAGCTGCAGTGCAATTTGTGCCTAATAATTAGCCGCTTCATACATGTAGTCTGTACTAGTTAGTAGGTATATTTTCTTTGCGAAGACAGAACGCATGGCATTATTTTATAACGTAACGATATTTTTAAGGTTACCGTGTATTTGTATGAAACAACGGATAGGAATGGTTACATCTCTCCGACGGACAAGAAAGTCCATTGTCTGAGTCCTAAATTGTCAGTCATAAAAATCAATTGCTTTATTTTGAGATTTTACATTTCGATATGCCATATATGTTTTTATTACGAATTCCAAAATAATCTGTACTTCATCAATCTAGCGTTATTCCAGTTGTATCCAAGACTTTCGCTTTGAAGCCCGAGGTTCGCTTGCTAATTTAAAATGGAAATGCTATCATTGCGTCAAATGTATACCTATAGTTAGATTTGACACATGTTAACTTTTCAATTGATGCCTGAATTGTTCTTTAATTGAAATTACTTATACGAACTTAACACTTAGACGTTTCGTTTCAAGCTGTGCGACATTCATTTGATTACGTCATGCAATTCAAAGTTGAGGAAAAGCTAATTATTTCTTCTAGTGGCAACTTGGCCATGTGTAAATGAATCTCGTGCAAATGGCTGGTCCGTACCGCGGTATTGCGTTACACAAGCGACAGGGGACGTCCATTTCCCGGCCAGGCGCTAACTCAATCACTACTGCAGGATTTTTCCCCTCGGTGGCTCCGGTAAGACGAGGACGTGACTGAACCTTTGTAAGCTAGTGTCACAGCGACTTTTCGAGCGGGCTGCTCTAAGAAGTAAGAACTATTGGCGATATTGTAAGGATGGCCCAATACAAATTAGGTACGGTCTATGATAATAAACCTATGTACATACATACATACATACATTCATAGACTCACGCCTGATTCCCGGAGGGGTAGGCAGAGACTACGGAACGCCATTTGCAACGATCCTGACATATCTCTCGTTTCATTCACTCCCATCAAATTCCTCATGCATGCTCTTCTGTTTAGGGTACTTCTAACCTTTCCTCTTATGAGGATGTCTCCAATCTGGTCAGAGAACGTCCGTCTAGGTCTTCCCCTTCGTCCTGTCCCATTCACACCCAAACCACCTTAGCGTACCTTTCTCGATGCTTGTCACTACATCTTCTTTATATACTTACATTACTCACAGTTTTTAATTTGAAGATACTCGCATACTTCATGAAATTCTCTTACGCCTGAGTTTTCTAATTGTTTTGCTTAGCGGTTGGCACGCAACTTTCACATGTCGCATTGTAACTTTTATTTATAAAATCGCGCTCGCTTTTCGGACGTTAGTGCGATAGTGTCCGTCGTCCGCACCTCACTGATGACTCCCTAACTAAGTCACTTTTACCTTAGTGTTTCCCTCCCTATGCGCGGGCCACGTTTCGAGGACTTTTTTGTTGCTTTCTTTTTTAAGTGGACTGACTTGAAAGGTTCTGGAAATTCCTCCAACTTTGGTATCACTCAGTCAAAAAGGACTCTGACTTACTGACACCTTTTCTTTTTTACATAAGTAAGTCAATTATATTAGGGCTTAAAATATACAGTTATTTTATTCTTCGTAATGTATTTTTTATACATTCATGGTAGCGGGATCAATAAGCATGGAAAATATGATTTGTAGCCTATTTCAACGAAAGTTCTCAGATAAGAGCATATTTTTTCAGAGTTCCCATAAGTACCTAACGATGAATTCACCAAACTGCATTATGTACCTATCCGGAACAAACATGAATGCGAGTCATTTCTGAACAATAAAATAAAATTGGCTAGATGTGGGGCTGATTCAAACCACTTAATCAAACCCTAAATATGCAGAAAACAAATTATGAAGCTTGATATCATTATTCAGCAAATCATGAAATCTTTTTTGTATTAGTTGTATAATGTAAAGAATTTTAATGGAGTTGATATATCTTTACTGGATAAAAGTCCTCAATAAAAGTACATTGAAGATACAACATTAACTTCTTAAAAAACACGAATGAGGTCTTGCGTAAAATTCATAATTAATTAAATGAATACCTTTAGTTACAAAGCAACTATTGCTTATATGTAACAATGACCCGAGATGTAGCTTCATGTTAAAAGCGTATAAGTCTCAGTCAGGAAACTCAGAAAAGTAGTTGTACACCAAAAAATGGAACAGTAACGTCCATTCTACTTTACATTTGAAATGGTTATCTGATTGACGACTCAAGTCGTCGCAACGACACAAAAACCATTCTGTTAGATATAGGCACAGGCAAAGGAATAATAGACCACTAAGATACCTAGATAGTATAAGAACTGAGGTCTGTTGTTATACTGAAAAATTGGTGCCGAATTCCACAAACAACATTAATTTAATTTACTGATTTTAATCGTGTTGATGATAGACACAACAAGATATACTTACTGAAATAGGCAATATAATAAAAAATAAGTTAATATGATGTTGAACATCTGCCGCCATTATTCCGGAGTAATAACCGCAAAGGAGATACACTGGATACACATAAACAGATTGAAAAGCCGTTATCGTATTTTGTTTTTAGATCTCCCTTTTGTTCGGTCGCTTGGTGTGTTTTTCCGCTTAACTGTAATATTTATACTTGTTGCTTTCTTCACAATACCTACTGCGCAATATCCTTTGTGAAAAACATCTGAAATGAAGCATTTGATTCCGGTTAGAAATACATATTGTATTGGTGCCTTTTATTCGCATGAAAGCTAACTTTTAGTCACTTTACTTTATATAAAAATACTTTGTACAAACTATGAGTACCTAAGTATATGTACTTTTTGGGACTCGTTTTATTTATAATCCAAGTCTTGATATTCGATCTTGTATTGAATAAAAAAATCTTCCATAGTCGCAACCCAATGCAAGGCAGTTTGACTAGTTAAAAAGTCGCACAGGGTTTGTATTCATCGAAACCTACAACTAATATATCAAACGTTCTCCAAGTTTTTCAGAGCAAACTAAAATATGTGTAGATCCCGCATTCAAAAAGCGTGAATTGTCTGCATATCTTCTTAATTAGTGTCGACGTTTTCAGTTTATTGTTCCTGTCAAAGTAGAAGGGAAGTCACTTCGCAGCAGTTAAATACTGCTCGAACATTGCTAATTAGGAGTGCAGCTGTCGGCGGAATGCACAAAGTTACTACTACCTTTCATACTGCTACTGCACTTTGAACAGAAACATTTTTCCGCCGCGACTGAGGGCAACGCCGGCGTTTGCGCTTGTTTGTTCGAACTAGCTAGTTACATAAAAATGGTATCTACGTGTTTACCTATATTGTTTGCTGTAGAACCTGAGTCTTAAATAAATTGTCATTAATGACTAAATTTATGTCAATAATTTTAGCTTGGCAAATTGCAGTCACTGTAATTGTGATACTACTTCGCCCTCAAAAGGAACAATATAATTATTTTAATTCAGTCATATATTTTAAATTAATATTTTTTAGTTATTGTGTAATAAATTTGGTCATCATATCTCTTGCCATTTATACAAAGCGAGTTTTTATGTTGCGATAAAATAACAACGTAAAATTTCAAACAAATCCAATACAAGCTACGACAAGAAATATTTAGTACGTTCGACTTTCCGTGCAGGTTGTATTTTATTACCCGACTACGGCAAAGCCAAAAAGGATAATGTTTTTTTAATTTTGATGCGCGTCAGGTGTTTGCTTGTATAACTTTATGGGCGTGCGTACGGAGAATTTCGTGTTAGTACCACTATATCCCAACTTTCCCCGTTACCTTTTAGCTTTTACATTGTGAAATTGGTGTTGTTCACGTTAGTAAACTTTTTCCATTCATTAATGTTTCCCTTTCTTAGAACAGCTCACTTTTTGATTACCAGTTGCTATATCACTATAATTGTTAATTGAGTCTTATTTATTATTGGGACAAGTATAACTTTCACTAGCATTGCGCATAGCTTGTAAAAAATAGTAGGTATCTCGGGCTGCCAGAACCAACAGCTAATCTTTCTTTTTTAATTATTCGGTGAACAATTTTAAGAAAAATAAGGAACTGACTGCTGTTTGTTTCTAATAAATAAAACACGCAACTAATACAAAAAATTAAGCTATTTGAACAAAAACAAAATGATTTCAATTACCTACCTTGAATAGTTTTTATAAAACAGACTCATTATATCATCTGCAATTACAAAACGGCTAAATCGTAGGAATGTCCTGTTATACCTGCGAATGACACGTTGTGCCGGATATTGCATACTGCGTTGAAACATTGTTTCATAGAAATCTCGCCGAGTTCGCTCAGCGGCGCTCACTGACCTTTTAATCTCTTAATTACATGAGGGCAGAATACGCGGGGATTTCACCAAAATAACCAAGCAAAATGGATGGCCACCCCCGACCGGCGCCCGCGCGCACCTCGTGAATATGAATTATTCGTTCGTTGCTACAGCTTGGACGCATATTTACATTTTATATGAGCGCCTACGACGCTCCACGTGCCAATTTCACTGGGTTAGCGTTTTTGTTGCGCCACGGTTGGTGGAATTTTCGCGGACAGTAACGTTTTTATTCTATTTTTGACACGATTCACATCATCAATCTCGCTCACAGAGTAGAGGGTATTTTCCGGGGTCGTTCACGTCGATTTCACAACTCTGACGATACAACGTTTTATTACAAATCCATCGCTGAAGACTTTGGCACTTTGGTTCAACGGAGTCGGTTTATCACCGCAGGCTGCCGCACTCGCAGCCTCCACACGTACTTTACGAGCATAGTCGAGCACGAAGCAGCCCGCAGTAAAATTTCAATATCCGCCAAAATATGGCATTTCATTTGGCCTCTCGCTGAAATACCAAGATGGGACGTAAAAATGTAATAGGTTTCTTTCTAATTATTTATGTGCTTAATAGAATGGCCCTTTGCTCTTTTATATTAAGCCTATAAAGCAGCATATTTATATCCATTTATTTGGTATTCCATTGAAAGGGAAAATGTTAAAGCGCCTCTTTTGTAGCACGTGCGCTGAAATTAAAAAGATATAGCTTACTAATTAATTCTTAACTGCCCTTTGATAACATGGGATATTGGATCGCTAGTTTATTGAATAAAAGATTGGAATAAACATTTCACAATGTTGGGGCGTATGCATAGAAGTGTTAGCCAGGCATCTTTAGGAACTATGGGCAATGTGTAAGTAGGATTACATTATTATAAAAATAAAAGTTGATAATTATAGTTCTAAATTGACTGCACGGTTGGCGTAGTGGTTTAAGCGGCCGCCTCGCCGCATGACACTGCGTCGAGTGTCGTGGGTTTGATTCCCACACGAGACAACACTTTGTGTGATCCATAAATTGTTGTTTCGAGTCTGGGTGTTCATTTTGTCCGTTGGTTGTATGTTTGTAAAGTCTCCCGCGACACAGGATTTATTCCTAATGCGAGAGTTGTCTTTTATGCAAAAAAATCACTAGCTGTGTCCTTTGGTGCACGTTAAGCGCGACACTATATATAGCCTGATATAGACTATCGAATACAGAAATATGAAATCGGAGCAGTAGTGTCAGAGATTATAGCAAGAGGCAGGGATAGCCGAGTGGATATACCAACAGACTGCCATGCAGAGGGTATCAGGTTCGAATCCACGGCGCGCACCAATGACTTTTCGGAGTTATGTGCGTATTGAATTGTTAATTATCGCTTGTCCCGTGCCTCGGAGAGCACGTTAAGCCGTCGGTCCCGGTTGTCATGAAGATCTTTGACAATCGTTACAGGGCGTCAGTACCTTCTAAATAAACTGACACTAGTCTAAACCATGGAATATCGCTATCCCTTCGGGTTGCGGAGGTCAGACAGGCAGTCGCTCCGTGGAAAAGCTAATATTCAGCCAAAATCCGGTTAGACTAGAAAGCGGACCCCAGACTGAAACTGGGATAACGCTAAGAGAAAGAAGAAGTGTCAGAGATTATAGCGTTGAAACAAACATACAAACAAAGTCTTCAGCTATATAAAAAAATAATATAGATGAAAGATATAATTGGTACCACATGCACCAATGATCTTGATACTTATGATTGCACATTGTGAATATTGTATTTACATACCTATTTTTACATTATAGAACGGAGGCAACACAAGCCAACCTAGCTAAGACAACAGTAGGGAAGAAAAGAGGACAGTTTTTGTGAGATGGCAAGTTTAAACGATACACACTAGCTGTCGTTATGATTTCCTGGAACATGTGGTTTCAGGTAAAGTAATATTGCTTATTTCATATCGATAGATATTTCAACGGTTTATCTCAGAGTATATTTTACGAGAGGTACAAAGACGATCCATAAAAATGAAGTAAACTTAGAATCTTTGCATTCTAGCTGAAGTATCATTTTGCTTTTACTGGATTATTTCTGTGTATAAACCAGCTAGTAGGTCTGATTTCAGGGAAAAAAACAATTTTAAAGTATGTAAGGTGATTCCTGAAACAGCTTAGCGACTAAGTGGTTACCATATTGCAACCGCGCTAAACGATATTGTATAACTGGAACTAAGGAAATTATGATTAGAGCACAGCGTAAAAAGAGCATACAAAAATGTGTTTAAAAGTCAAAATCAAAAGTCAAAATCATTTATTCATCTAGGTCACAAGGTGACGCTTATGAACGTCAATTTTAAAATTAAATTACTTAATGCTTCTACATTTACATTTACTGCCTCGTTCGCAAAGCAATAGGTAGAGCCACGAGAAAGAACGGGCAATAAAACTCGAGGCCACTCTTTTAAATCGCCAATATTATGGTACATATTTTTATTTTTGTAAGGAGCTGCAACTGTTACACATTGTACTAAATTACTTGTAAATAGTATTAGTTACAGACGTAATACTTAAGTAATTAATGCAGTTACTAAATTATGTGTTTTAGTTAGCCTTCCAATGCAAACAGCGAATATTGTGTAACAGGAGCATCCACTTACGACTTATAATGTATACAACTCGTGACCATGTTCAGGACTATGGTGGAAATGTATGTTACAGAAGTGACGATATATGAATACACAAAATCACAAAAACGTTAGTTCACAGACCATGATAACGAGTTATCTACATCTTACAGTACAGTAAATTGTAATAAAATTAGTGGAACAACAATGCAAATGTAAATGTAGTAAGTGGAGTGACCTAATTATAATAAACGAATAATAATTTAAAAGAACTAGAAATGTTATATAATAATAAACTGAAAAATGCTAAGTATCTATATAAATTCTAAATAAGTAGTAGATCATGAGTTGTCTAGTGTAAGTGACCATCTATCCTTATCACTAAAATAATCATTAACAGTATAATAACCTTTCCTAATAAGGCAGTCTTTTATTTTACTTTTAAACATATTAAATGGTAATTCTAAGAGACTAATTGGTATTTTATTGTAAATACGAATACCTAGCCCTACAAAAGAATTGTTAACTTTATGTAAACGATGATAAGGGGCATATAACTTATGCCTGTTCCTAGTATTTATATTATGTATGTCACTTTTTGTAGTAAATAAACCTATATTTTGCCTAATATACAATATATTAGCAAATAAGAACTGCGAGGCTACTGTTAGAATTCCTATAGACTTAAAGCGTTCCCTAAAAGTATCTTTAGCACCTAACATGTATATTGCTCGTACCGCTCGTTTCTGTAGAACAAAGATATTCTGAATATCCGCAGCTTTGCCCCATAACAAAATGCCGTAAGACATGACACTATGAAAATAGCTAAAATAAACTAGACGAGCTGTGTCAACATCAGTAAGTTGTCTAACTTTTCTGACAGCATACGCTGCAGAGCTGAGCTTACCTGCAAGACATGCTATATGTGCACCCCATTGTAACTTATTATCTAATGTAATGCCTAGAAACACTGTAGAGTCAACTGCCTCAAGTTCCTCCCTATCTAGCATAATATTAGGTCCCAGTTGTCTAACGTTAGGTAAGGCAAATTTAACACATTTAGTTTTTTTAGAATTAAGTACTAGGTTGTTTGCTGTAAACCATTGTGTAACTTGTATAAGTGCATTATTTACATCATCAAATTCATTCCTATTCCTGTCTACTTTAAAAATAAGTGACGTATCATCTGCAAAAAGTACGACATCACAGATGTTTTTTAAATAAAAAGGTAAGTCATTAATATATACGAGGAACAGAAAAGGACCTAGAATTGAACCTTGTGGAACGCCTAACTGTATAGGTAATTTAGAGGATGTAGTCCCATTTACATCGACACACTGAAATCTCTGCCGCAGGTACGACTCGACAACACTAAGTGCGGTTTCCTCTACGCCGTAGTGGCGGAGCTTACGCAGTAGTGTGTCGTGATGAACGCAATCAAATGCTTTTGATAGGTCACAAAATACTCCGATAGCATTTTTAGATGACTCCCAAGCATTATAGACGTGTTTTATGAGAGCAACACCCGCATCAGTAGTGGATCTACCTTTAGTAAATCCGTATTGATCTTTGTGAAGCAGACTATTTAAATTAAAGTGTCTTAGTAGCTGCTTTAGTAAAATCTTTTCAAATATTTTACTAAATGCCGGCAAGATAGAGATGGGCCTAAAATTATTTATGTCATTTTTACTACCAGATTTGAATAAAGGTATGATTTTACTTAGCTTCATCAAATCCGGAAATACGCCTAGGTCAAAACATTGGTTAATAATTATAGAGAGGTAAGGCGCAACAGTCTCAACTATAGTACTTAAAATTTTAATTGAAATGCCCCAAAAGTCGCCGGTATTTTTAATAGTAATTGAATTAAATGCGATCAATATATCTTGCGGGGTGACGTGCTCGAATCTAAACACGTTCTTGCATTCAGGTACACTGCTAAGCAGCAAATTTCCAGCGTATAAAGACGATGATTGTAAGGAACTAGTAGTTGTTATTGGTATGCTTGCAAAGAAACTATTGAACATATGCGCAACTTGAGATTTGTCTGTGACTAATAAATTCCTATCTTTGATTTCAAATTGGTTTTCTCGTTGTCGTGTTCTACCAGTTTCATTATTTATAATTCTCCACGTTTCTTTAATTATATTTGTCGATTGCTTAATTTTACCACTTATAAATTTTGATTTTGCCATAATACAAACTTGTTTAAAAATTTTTGAGTAGCTTTTTACATAATTTAGAAACGGTGTGTCAAATCTATGTTGTTTCAAACCATATAATTCAAATAACTTGGCTCTACTTCTGTATATACCTTTAGTGGCCCACTGGTTAAAAGATCCGGTAGTACCCTTTAGTGTTACAGTTTTACTCTTAAAAGTATTTTGAAACTCATTAATGATTAGTCCAAAAAGTGAATTATAAATTTTATTTGGATTTTCTGAGTTCAATATTGAAGGATTGAGATTTGCGATAATATTGTTTTTGAAATGTATAAGACGATTGGTAGTTTGAGGCCTACATTGTACTGTATGTGATTTATTATAAGCTGAACAAGAAAAACTAGCTATCTGTCCACGGTGATCAGAAGGAAGAGAACTAATAACTACTGGGTTTTTAGCAACACAAGAACTAAATATATTATCCAAACAAGTAGAAGATGTTGCAGAGACTCTAGTAGGTTCACAGAATAAGTTACTTAAATTAAATGACTTAAAAAAATTCAGAAATCTAGTACACTGTGAAGAGTTCTCTAAAATATTAATATTAAAATCGCCACAAACTATAATATTTTTACTGCTACATTTAATTTTATTAATAGCATCTTCCATAACAGTCTCAAATAGATTATAATCACCAGAAGGGGGTCGATATACACAAATTACAATATATAAATCTAGTTCCACACAGGACAACTCAATAGTGCGCTCAATAGATAAGTTTACAATATCTTTACGTTCTTTGCATTTTAATAAATTTGAAGTCATTATGAGAGAACCGCCTCTAATAGCCTGCTTTCTTATATATGCGCTCTGCATTGTGTAATATTGATTAATGACAATAATCTCATGGTTATTTAACCAGTGTAGTGTTTCTGATGTAAGTAATGACAATAGTTACTATATATTTTAAACTTACTATTCTATATTGTGTAGAAAAAAGAGACATAAATGCTATTCGAAAGAAAATGTTTATCAGATGTTTATAGGTTACATTTATAGGAGATCACAATTTAATGACTTTCGATGGCTCATAAATGAATAACCTTACTCAGCAAGCCACTTGTATTCCCGGTAGGACGGTTAGGTATGCGTTAACAGACTCTACTGGAGTTTTTGTAGGTAGACACCGAACACTTGTAGGGCAGAGATACACACACTACCTCTGCCTGTCCCATAAGTTGGAAGATGCGGCCGTAATTTGGATTTCAACCGTTAAGACAAAGAGTGTCTTGGGAAGTTAGTCAAAATGAATGGATATCGATATTTGTTAACTTTTCACGCAAAATCTACGAAACTGATGTCGATGGAACTTTGCAGTAATAGAACTTATACATTATAATATTGAATAGGATACCTTTTATCAATAGTCGTTACCTACACGGGTGAAGTCTAGTCATTAATGTTTTTGTCAACAGAGCTTAATACTACTAACAGTAATCTACAAGTACGTGTTGAATTTGTTGCTTGCCTATTATCTCGAGGAGAGTAGCTTATATCTGGAACTGTCTCTACACGCCTGCGAGATTATATTTCTTTTCGACGTGTTTGTTAACGTGCTGCATGCTTGCTGGCCCCTCGTAAGACAACATGTGAGAGTGTATCGGAACCATTCTTACTGACTTATGGTGTGATCGCTGGTGCCGTTAACGCCGATATGTAAGTTGAGGCACATATATTTATTCAAACTAAATTTCAGTTGAAACAATCCATTGTAAGTACATTAAAATATACTTTAGTCCTGACATGCCTGTTGGTCTAGTGGCTTTTGACTACTTAGACTGTCTTGGGTCGGATTCTCACATTTAATGAACTTATTAGCATCGTCACAGAATTAGCCCAGTTGCATCTAAGACTATCGCCTTGGAGGCCGGGGTCTATGATGATTTATTCTACATATGTCTTGGTTAAAATTAACATATAGTCTGAATCTGTACTTTTATAATTACATCATTTAAGCTCTGTAACGGTATACACCTATTTAATTGGATATCTAATACTTATCCCTAATTATTTATTTTTTTTACAGTTAATGGGAGGGTTGGATATGTACGATACACTCTGGTTGGTAAATGGTGTGATATCGGACGCATTTTTAGATTGTTCCATTATTTTCGAGAAGTTAATGAACATGTTAGTAATTTCTGTCGCAGCATTAAGTATTTTGTGTATAAGAAAAGTATTACAGGTAATTTTTGCACACACCATATTAAAATTTAGAGTCAGTATAGTACCTATTGTAATTTTTGAACCTACTTACCAAAGAGTCAGAGAGAAGAGTCTTTAATCAAATTATAAGTAGGTATACCTACAGTAAGTAATTTTTGTTCCTTTCGATTACTAGGATTGAAGCCGGACAATCTAAATCATTGACCAGAAAGATTCAAATATTCTGTAATAGTGACAACAGTTGAAACACAAATATTACGTATTCTAAATAATAAATACCAATAAAACCGACGTGAAAACCTCCAAGGTTGCTCCCAAAGATAAAGTGCAAATGTTATTGGTGCCGATGTTATTAATTTACCACTTATCTGATTTTATGTAAGCGTATTATTGTTAATTGATATTTCCTTCAACAGATGCGAGAATCTCGGAAAATATTATTTTTCGTTGAGCAAGCGATTACTACGACACTGATTCTTCATGCAAGTACTTGTATCTGGTACGCTTTACAAAATTAGTAGGTACAAAATCGCGTCACTACAGCGACACGGCGGCAACAGTACGTACTACGTACGGTAACTTGCGGAAATGTAGTTCAACTAAATAACTTTTAACCTAGTGCGCTGCCCAGCATGTTCCCAGGCTCGTTTTTTCAAAGGTAAGCGGGGCTTGAAAGTACATTTTGCCAAAGTTCATAAAAACCAAAATGTGCTTCCTGGCCCCAGTACTATTTCACATCCTGTTCTTACTCAAATTCCTTTTTGGCAATACTTAGGTACATTAAAAAATTCAATTCCGGTTTTAAAGAGAGCTCCACGCGGTGCGAGACCATTAGTAGCTCACAATTTAGCTCAATGCATTGGTCTCGTTGTGCGTGAGAACTCCAAAACGGCTTGGGAACAGTTACTCACTTTTCCCTATAGGATTCTACACATTCAAAGTAGCCAAGCAACATCAAAATCTTTGACAGCCCAAATTAAAGACCACTGTTATCATTCTGCTCGCAATTTTGACCCTAAATTTAGTTTCCATAGATATAAGAAAACAATTCATCAATGTGTAGAATCCAAATTGAGGGAAGGTGACATTCAAGGGGCGTCTAGGTTATTGTTTAGTAGCGATGTGGTGGCGCCTTACTCTGCAGACACACTCGCAGGTCTGCAGAGTAAGCACCCAGCGCCAGCTAATGACCTCTCCTTTCCCGACATGCCGGACGAAGATATTGACTGTCTGAATGTTTCAGCCAAGGACGTATTTGAAGCCGTCTGTTCGTTTCGAAGTGGATCCGCTGGCGGTCTCGACGGCTTAACCCCCCAGCATTTGAAAGATCTTCTGGGTGCAAGTGCTGGAGAGGCTGGAGATGCACTTCTGAAGGCACTGACGGCTTTAACTAACCTTATGCTCTCCGGCAATGTGGCCACAGATGTCACCGACTTATTGTACGGGGCCAACTTGTGTGCTCTGCGCAAAAAAGATGGTGGCATTCGGCCCATTGCCGTAGGGTGTACCTACAGACGTATGGCAGCCAAACTATGCTGTAAATATTACAGTGACATCTTGGCGGACAAATTTCAGCCAATCCAGCTTGGCTTTGGTTCCAAGGGAGGCTGTGAGGCTGCCATACATGCGCTGTCTACGTACCTTGGCTGCGGTAAAGGTGAGGTCGTTCTCAAGATTGATTTGAAGAATGCCTTCAACTCAGTGAACAGGGACACCTTGTTGACACAGGCTAAATTAGAAACTCCCAAAATTTTTAAATTCCTTTGGCAATGCTATAGACATCCATCAAAATTAATTTATAAAGACAACGTTTTGGAATCTGCTGTTGGTTGTCAACAAGGTGACCCTCTCGGGCCAGTCATTTTTAGTTTAGCCATTCACCCAATAATAAAACAAATAAATTCTAAATTTAACGTCTGGTATTTGGACGACGGGACCCTGGCAGGGGACGTTAACACTGTCTTACAAGACTTAGAGCTTATAAAAACTAAATTTAAAGCAATTGGTTTGGAACTAAATTCAGACAAATGTGAATTTTTTATTAATGACAATTTGGATAACCTTTCGATCTTAACAAAATTTAATTCTTTGGCGCCAAATATTAAAATCATCAATAAATGTTCCGTCCGCCTCCTTGGGTCCCCTATTTTCGACGACGCTTTTGGATCTTTTATAGATGAAAAACTACAAAATTTCTGTGAAACTTCAGAACGGCTTTACAAAATTAATATTCATTCGGCTTTCACGATTATTCGGCACTGCCTTTTTGTTCCAAAATTTACATATTACTTGCGGTCCTCTCCTTTTTGGAAACATTTATCCCTATTGGAAAACATTGATAATATTATTCGGCACACCTTGAGCAAAATTCTAAATCTTGACATGAACGACCGAGTGTGGCTTCAAGCGACTTTACCTGTTCGTTTGGGCGGCCTCGGCGTTCGCAAAATTACCGATGTAAGCCTCCCAGCGTTTTTGGCCTCGGTCCACGGCACTGAGGAATTGACCAGGAAAATTCTAGAACCCACACTGGTTAATTCTGAGGTGCCGTGCAAGACTGATGCCATTAACGTTTGGAAAATGGCTTGCCCGAGCTCTGACTTACCCCGATATCTATCCTCTCAGAGGCAATGGGACGGGCCGCTCTGCAGCAAGATGAGAGAATATCTTTTAAGTACTGCATCCAGTGTTGCAGAGCGCGCCCGTTTGTTGGCTGTGGGAGAGTGGGAATCGGGGCTATGGCTTCAAGCACTTCCATCGTCCAACATAGGTACTATGTTGGACGATACAACTTTCCGCATCGCTTCTTGCCTTCGCTTGGGAGCTGTTTGCAATTCTCCGCATCGCTGTCACTGCGGTGAAGCCGTCGACAGTCTTGGCCACCATGGCCTATCGTGCAGCAAGAGTGCTGGGCGTTTTTCCCGACATGCCCACATTAACGACATAATCCGTCGAGCTCTTGTCACCGCCGGAGTACCAGCTCATCTTGAACCGAATGGGTTGGTGCGCGACGATGGGAAGAGACCAGACGGTATGTCCTTATTACCTTGGAAGATGGGCAGGCCTCTGGTATGGGACGCGACATGCGTCGATACCCTTGCGCCATCACATCTTCCAAGCACAGCTGGATCGGCTGGCGCTGCTGCTGCATCAGCGGAGTCCCTCAAACGGCGCAAATACGGAAACCTATCTGGTAATTACGTTTTTGAGCCGTTTGGGGTCGAAACGCTGGGGCCATGGGGGCCTAGTGCACGCGCTCTGTACAAAGAAATCGCTAAAAGGCTGATCGACGCTTCCCGTGACCAGAGGGCTGGTTTATATTTTGCAGAGAGAATAAGCATTGCCATACAACGTGGCAATGCTGCCAGCCTTCTGGGCACGCTACCAGCCGACAGCGTTGCGGAGGATTTTTTTGACGCCGCGTAGTTTCTATTTTGTTATTTTTATTTATTTAGTTTTATTGGTTTAGTTTAGGATAATTTAGTTGCATAAGTAGTTTTATTCTGTTGTATTTATGTTATTTGTTACTTCAATAAAGTCATTACAGCTTTGTAAAAAAAAAAATAACTTTGAGACTTAGAATTTTTTGTGATAATTATGTATCTATGTGTTATAGGCCTGGCTGTGCAAATTACGTACAAATAAGTTTCTTATTTTTATATACCTAAATGGACATTATTACTTTATTTTTTCCATTATGTTGATTCAGGATATATTTCGGTATTTATATATTATTTTGTTTCTTGCGTTGAAATCTGGTAAGATTATGTGGACTGATGGTATACCATCCCATTCAAGTGTTGCGACTGGAACTCATAAAAGAGTAGACCTAGTTATGCCAGGTTGGGGCTCATTTTATTAGTTTTAGTGAGACCCTACCACTGGTACTAGTGAAGAAACCTTCCAAGGTTATTCGATGAGTCTTACTGGTACTCTTATGTGAGTAGAGCTAGGCATGCCGAGTTTGGGCTCATTTTGTTTGTACATAAAAGACCCTACCACTGGAACTTATGAAGTAACCTTCCAGGGTTATTCGATGACTCTTGCTGGTTCTTATATGTGAGTAGAGCTAGGCATGCCGAGTTTGGGCTCATTTTGTTTTTACATAAGAGACCCAACCACTGCAACTTATGAAGTAACCTTCCAGGGTTATTCAATGACTCTTGCTGGTACTCATATGTGAGTAGAGCTAGGCATGCCGAGTTTGGGCTCATTTTGTTTATACATAAGAGACCCTACCACTGAAACTTATGAAGTAAACTTCCAGGGTTATTCGATGACACTTGCTGGTACTCATATGTGAGTAGAGCTAGGCATGCCGAGTTTGGGCTCATTTTGTTTGTACATGAGAGACCCTACCACTGAAACTTATGAAGTAACCTTCCAGGGTTATTCGATGACTATTGCTGGTTCTTATATGTGAGTAGAGCTAGGCATGCCGAGTTTGGGCTCATTTTGTTTTTACATAAGAGACCCAACCACTGCAACTTATGAAGTAACCTTCCAGGGTTATTCAATGACTCTTGCTGGTACTCATATGTGAGTAGAGCTAGGCATGCCCAGTTTGGGCTCATTTTGTTTATACATAAGAGACCCTACCACTGAAACTTATGAAGTAAACTTCCAGGGTTATTCGATGACACTTGCTGGTACTCATATGTGAGTAGAGCTAGGCATGCCGAGTTTGGGCTCTTGTTTGTACATGAGAGACCCTACCACTGAAACTTATGAAGTAACCTTCCAGGGTTATTCGATGACTATTGCTGGTTCTTATATGTGAGTAGAGCTAGGCATGCCGAGTTTGGGCTAATTTTATTTGTACATAAGAGACCCAACCACTGCAACTTATGAAGTAACCTTTTAGGGTTATTCAATGACTCTTGCTGGTTCTCATATGTGAGTAGAGCTAGGCATGCCGAGTTTGGGCTCATTTTGTTTGTACATAAGTGGCCCTACCACTGGAACTTATGAAGTAACCTTCCAGGGTTATTCGATGACTTTTGCTGGTACGCATATGGAAGTAAAGCTAGGCATGCCGAGTTTGGGCTCATTTTGTATGAACATCAGAGACCCTACCACTGGAACATACCTAGCTCTACTCACATATGAGTACCACTAAGAGTCTTCGAATAAACCTGAAAAACCTGAAAGGTTACTTCATAAGTTCCAGTGGTAGGGTCTCTTATGTACAAACAAAATGAGCCCAAACTCGGCATGCCAAGCTTTACTTCCATATGAGTACCACCAAGAGTCATCGAATAACCCTGGAAGGTTACTTCATGTACCAGCAAGAGTCATTGAATAACCCTGGAAGGTTACTTCATAAGTTGCAGTGGTTGGGTCTCTTATGTACAAACAAAATGAGCCCAAACTCGGTATGCCTAGCTCTTCTCACACATGAGTACCAGCAAGAGTCATTGAATAACCATGCAAGGTTACTTCATAAGTTCCAGTGGTAGGGTCTCTTATGTACAAACAAAATGAGCCCAAACTCGGCATGCCTAGCTCTACTCACACATGAGTACCAGCAAGAGTCATTGAATAACCCTGGAAGGTTACCTCATAAGTTCCAGTGGTAGGGTTTCTTATGTACAAACAAAATGAGCCCAAACTCGGCATGCCTAGCTCTACTCACACATGAGTACCAGCAAGAGTCATTGAATAACCCTGGAAGGTTACTTCATAAGTTCCAGTGGTAGGGTCTTTTATGTACAAACAAAATGAGCCCAAACTCGGCATGCCTAGCTCTACTCACATATGAGTACCAGCAAGAGTCATCGAATAACCCTGGAAGGTTACTTCATAAGTTCCAGTGGTAGGGTCACTTACGTACAAACAAAATGAACCCAAACTCGGCATGCCTAGCTCTACTGACATATGAGTACCAGTAAGAGTCATTGAATAACCCTGGAAGGTTACTTCATAAAATGCAGTGGTAGGGTTTCTTATGTACAAACAAAATGAGCCCAAACTCAGCATGCGTAGCTTTACTCACACATGAGTACCAGCAAGAGTCATTGAATAACCCTGGAAGGTTACTTCATAAGTTCCAGTGGTAGGGTCTCTTATGTACAAACAAAATGAGCCCAAACTCGGCTTGCCTAGCTCTACTCACATATGAGTACTAGCAAGAGTCATCGAATAACCCTGGAAGGTTACTTCATAAGTTCCAGTGGTAGGGTCACTTATGTACAAACAAAATGAACCCAAACTCGGCATGCCTAGCTGTACTGACATATGAGTACCAGTAAGAGTCATTGAATAACCCTGGAAGGTTACTTCATAAAATGCAGTGGTAGGGTCTCTTATGTACAAACAAAATAAGCCCAAACTCGGCATGCCTAGCTCTACTCACATATGAGTACCAGCAAGACTCATTGAATAACCTTGGAAGGTTACTTCACTAGTACCAGTGGTAGGGTCTCACCAAAACAAATAAAATGAGCCCCAACCTGGCATAACTAGGTCTACTCTTTTATGAGTTCCAGTCGCAACACTTGAACGGGATGGTATACCATCAGTCCAGATAATCTTACCAGATTTCAACGCAAGAAACAAAATAATATCTAAATACCGAAATACATATATCCTGACTCAACATAACGGAGAAAATAAAGTAATAATGTCCATTTATACAAAAGAAATTTACTTGTACGTAATTCGCACAGAATACGAGAAGTATCAAATTGATTTTAGCGAATATTTTGTATTCGTATATTGCTTTTTTCGTCTTCGGGCTGCAGCGACAAGCGACATAGAGTCCACTCCCGACGGCGCTCAAGCGCAGACTGAGATCTCATTGCAGAATTTGGATATATAAATCAAGAAAGTGGCTAAATAAAACGAACCTTATTGCCACGCATTAAGTATGCGAGCAAAATAGAAGAAAAATGTAAGATGATTTTTTGCTTTTTTTGAGTCAATTTACAATATTTTGAAAAAAAAAATCTAATTGTTTTTGAGTTGACTATATTTACTACCCTATTCTATCTTTGAAAATCTAAATAAATGTAAAAATAGAGAGAAAATTGTACTCAAAAATAGCAGTATACTTATGCCTATTTTTGATTTAAGAGGCCGTTTCGAATCGATTTTACATTAATATTAATTAAGTATTTTTTATTTATTTTCAAATTGATTTATAGATAAAAAAGTAATCAATTTATCGTAATCATTAGTTTTATTAGTTACTATCTAAAATTGTCGTAAAATGTACCGGAAATATGTGGTTTTTTGATACAAGCGTAAACGCGTCCTTAACGAAAACTGAAATCTCATGTTGTACCAATCATAACGAACAATTTCTACATACCTGGGAAATTACTGGTTCAGGAGATATTGAGGTCTAAAAATTTCTATACTAACAAAGTTAGTATAGAAATTTTCTAAAGGTACAAAATTGATGCATTTACCCTCCAATATGTTCTAAAGATGCCCTATGACCCAATGGATAAGTAGTTATTTCGAGCAATGCACGCGCGCGCTTTTAATTGAGGTTTAAAAATTGTGAAAACTTAAAAAAAAAATCGTTTCCCAAGTACTATTTTGGTTAGTATGACTTGGCATGATGTCCACAACGATTAGACTTCGGCTTGGTAATGGGTCTTGTGACACCCTGTATATTGAAGAGTGACTCTGACTCTGCATAACCACTCCCAAAGATCTTCGTGACAGCCGGAATCAACGGCTTAATGTGCTTGCCGAGGCACAGGGCTTTATACGACGTAATAATTATAACATTGTTTGTTAATCTGGGGACACGGCAGTGCCCCCGCCAAGTCGAGCAAAAAAGCGGCACGGCCGTACCATCCTTCTTTTCTCGAAGCAATTCAGGCCATTTTCGACCCCACATAACTCCGTTGTGGATAAAACTAGAAGCCTGAATTTTCAGTAACAAAGCAGGCATTGTATGAACACGGTATTTTTCAAAAATCATTCAAATAGAACCAGTATTTTAAGAAGTATAACGAGTCAAAATTTCTTAATTTTGTCATTCACTGACCGATCATCAAAAGTCTAAGGCACTTCTAGCAGACATAGAAGCTTCAAATTTAGAATACAGTTAGTGTTTAGTGAATGAATAAAGGAAAAACTAAAATATTTTTTCAATTTCGGTCCAGTTCTTTGTAATCCCATAAAATATAAAAGATTACAAAGTTACTTTTGCTGGCCTATCTACAAAGTAGTACTTTGTAGATAGTCCATCTT
The DNA here is from genome assembly GCA_944739405.2 of Euclidia mi. Classification (NCBI taxonomy): domain Eukaryota; kingdom Metazoa; phylum Arthropoda; class Insecta; order Lepidoptera; family Erebidae; genus Euclidia; species Euclidia mi. Next base: position 85,035,802 of record OX123182.2, on the reverse strand, counting down.
GTAAAACAATCTAATTTATATATGATTACTTGTGAGATAATTATATTTGCAGGCAATGGCCGAGTCAATCTTTTTTATTTAAGGACCCTAAAGTAGGGACTGAATAAATTAACAATCGACTTGGTATTACATTGATCTCACAACTTTTTACGGTAGAAGAACTGAGTAGCGAGACTTGGTTTTTTTGACAAGTATTGTTTTTTATGAGATTATTTATACATTCAACAATCATCATTATTGTGCTAGCACTATCCCGTTTGCATATTCATATTTCCATATTCGAAAATATTAACTACAATTCATTTTATAGTGTAGTATTCACGTGTAGTTGAAGTTGAGAAACAAATCATTTCCGCTGCTCTATATTCTGCTGTGATTACCCTTTCGTGGGAAATGTTTCGAGCCCATTTTCGGGCAATTGCGGCTTTTTGGAAAATGACTAGTCATAAATTTATTGGAGATGGATTTTCTTTACTTTGTTTTAATTGTTACTGGTGTCACATGGTGTCACCAGCAAACAAAGAGAAGGTACGTGTTCTATTACCTATATATTATTGCTGCGTCATTGCATAAATCTCTTTCTGCTCTGGAGCAGAAAGAGGTTTATGAGAAAACAGGAACCTTAGAAAAACCTTAGAAAACAGGAACTAAGTGATCAATCTGATGAAGCCGGTTATAGAGTTAAGACGATACAATCGAAGGACATTGTATCATTTTAACTATATTAGCCCTGAGTTTTATTGTATCATGTATACTTTATTTTATGTCTAAGTTGCTCCATAATTTTGTTTTATAGTTCTAGTGAATAGGCGCTCATTAAAAGCTTGCCCTCTAGCTTAGATAACCCAACCTCAGCTTGCCCCAAAACAACTGGATTTTAAATATTAACTGTGACCTATAAAGCAAATCGAATAACGGGATATACACATATTTCCTTAAACTGTACAAAACTGTTAGCGCTGAATTATTTGTAGCTGCCCAAGTAGGGCAACAATTCTGTCACAGTATATCTCGTGTATATTTTTAGTTCATTTTGAAGTATTTGAAACTGCTTTGATAAAAGCATCGACAATTTAATATGTTTACCAAAAAGCGGCGCGCCCGCAGCTGTTTCGTGGTATCGCTGTCCGGTAGTTTATCGACACCACCAATATTTTTTGCCAAAAAGACTCTTATTCTATAGTGACAATAGGTAAGTGGCACCAGCCTTAAACAAAACAGTTTTAGTCGTAAAATATTACTAATATTGTGTATGTGATACGATAGAAATGCAATGAATGTTATATTTTAGTTACAGAATATGTTGTTATTATTGCACTTGTCGATTCTTCAACGTCATCTTTGGCGAAGGATTTCCTGGTAAGTTTGTATATTTCTCAATGTGAATAATTGATGGCATCATTGCTTAAAACATTTATGTAATTTTGATCAGTACCTTTTACTTCGAATCAACTTCAGTTTGTCAATATCAGATTTCAGTCCCTTCATTGCGTTGTGTGTACAACAACACACAAACAACACAACTTGTTCTTTAGTCGATCTATATTGTCGTCTTATAATAACACAGATTATTTTATGAATAACCTTTATTAAGGGGTACTATCCTAGTTGGGTGAGACCTATGTTGAGCAGTGGACGTATTTTGGTTAAGGTGTCCCAGATGTCATAATAATAATGACTGTAGTGCATTACTATGAGGCGGTGTAACAAATCAGTGACAAGTAAAACACATATAGAAATTACTTTCAAACTGATATGCAAAAACCGGCCAAGTGCGTGTCGGGCCACGCGCAATGTAGGGTTCCGTAGTTGCCCATAATGATTTGCTGCAAAGGGTTTTACAAAATTAATGTACAACAAACCCGACTGTTTATTTTGCTGAAAAAAATATTTTAATAACACTATTATAAGAACCTAAGTTTTGTTTTGAAAATACTAGGTATGTATCCAGTTATGTATTGTAAACATAAAATGTGGTTTCCAAGATATACTACTACTATACATACGTAGTACCGTAGTACATTACATACCAAAGTACGTATATCTTTAAGATTAAGCCAGCGCGCCCAATGTAAACTCACAGAAATAGGTATTTATAAGTTAACTGACGATTACTCGTAAACTAGTGATATCTACTTAGCCGTGATAGTTTTCCTTTTAAATTCGTTATATGTACTACATTTGTGATTTTTTTCACCTCTTCCAAATTAATAGTTTAGCCTGCAGAGGGGGGGGGGGACACTTGAGTCTAACAATTTTTTTCACTTCAAAGCTTGATATTTGACAAACCAATCACTTGATCTAAAAGTGATTTGAGCAAACTAATAATATTTTTTTAAAACCTATCCAATGATACCCCACATGATGGGGTACTCAACCAAAAAAAAATTCGACCCCACTATATATGTAGGGGAGATACCCTTAAAAAAAATATTTTCCTAAATTTTATTCTACAGTTTTGTTGCAATATCTTATGTCTATATTCATGTCAAATATCAGCTTTCTAGCACCAGGCATCTTTGAGCTAGGCTGCGGACGGACAGACGGACGGACATGACGAAACTATAAGGGTTCCTTGTGGACTACGGAACCCTAAAAATGGGTAACATCAGCGTTGATGCTCGGTGGGTTTGTTTATTTTCGATATCGATTCATTGGCACAGTCGCATGGGAGCTAGCCATCGAAAACAGTAGACGTTGTCACTTTGTGGACACGGTAAGTCATCTTAGAACATTCTCCCTATTGCCTGATCTTTTTCATGGTGCTTTGACTTTGTACATCTGCAAAATGTTAGTGTAAATAAATTTTGTTAATGGGATTTAACATTATGAAATTTAAATTTCGCATGTGATAAAAATACTCGCAATTGACATTTACAACAAAATGTATCATTGTACGAAACTTGATGCGACGATAGTAAAAAAGACTATTTACTTACATTTATTTACATTTAAGTACTTTTACAAAATATAAATTCCTGAATAATAGAGTGACTTAAATTTTGCCGTTTCATTTATCCGATATATTTATAAACAAAATCTGATTAAACTAGACGTGAAGTGAAAGGTCCTAAAGTACTTTAACTTAACCCCCTTTAATATTTAGTTTTTGTAACTTAGTGTAGGATAGTTTAGTTATATAAGTAGTTTTATTTTGTTGTATATAAATTTATGTTATGATAACTAATTGTTAAATTAAGAAATATATTAATTGTAATAAAAAATCTTAGATAAAAAACCCTTTCACCACATAAAGGGTTGTTTTTATCACATATAGTGTTGGTTGGGAATCGAACCCACATCACAGGGCGCAGTTTTAAACGCCCAGGCGACCTCTTAAACCACGACGCAACAGTAAATATTATTATAATAATAACATTCACGAACACAACATCTACAACGATTTGTTACTGCACATAATATATGCTTAATATCGCAAATATGTCTACAACGTTGAAAAATTATAGTGAAGATTACTTTTCTCCCTACGTATGCACATAACAATGCACAACCGTTTGTTACTGCTTTACTAAAGGATTGCGTCACATTGCAATCTAATGCGGTAACCCAGTACATAAGAAACATCTACTTATTTTACTAAGTACTACTAACACGATACAATCCTTAGACAATACTACATATTGCGATATAACATCGCGTTCCATTAGCAAACCTGTCTACAACGTTAGAGAAGTGTAGGAAACATCACTCGTCTTCCACCGTAACTATCCTTTTTTTTTTGGTGTCGGGTTGGAAAATCCGCATGGAGTCCCTCCGCCCTGGGGGATGGGCGAAGGGGACTGTCAGACTCTTACTGACTAAAAACCAACCCGTGTGCCTCATGTACCCGTGTGTCGGAGGGTCGGGTATCGCCCAAGCATACGGGTATTGGCCCGCCAGATGGTCAGGCGGGCCCCGAACAAACCCCCTTGGCGGCGGATTAAGGTGTTGGGCTCCGCCGCCAAAACACCCAGCGGCCGCAGAGGATAGGGAGGACGGCAACGCAACACCGCATCTCCTCTTCCTCTGCGGCCCCACCGCGACGCATCGAATGGTGCGCCCCCATTTGGTCGCGGGAGATAGGGCGCGCGGCAACGCAACACCGACACGCCTCTCCTCCCGTGACCGCGCCCGACTGCGAGGGACAGACAGAAGTGTTCCCCGCACCCGCACCGTTGGACGCATCCTGCGCAGGCCCACTGCCAAGCCCACGCGAAGCGTCCACTCCAGAGATCCCTCTTAGCTTCACCGCGGGGTTCCAATCCACGGTTACTGAGCCCGTCCACCACGACAAGGTGGAGATCCCACGGGGGGTCCGTAAGTATCCTGAAGCAACACGATACAACCATTTGTTACTACGCAACACTACATACTCGTATTTCAACATTGTATTGAGTCCTCTCGTAAATTGATATTTACCACAACATACCTCAGATGTGGTAACCGATAATATATGACAAGTAGATACCATTACATATGTAATAATCCATAATCAATCATAATTTTATATATTGATAAAGAATATGTTATAGGTACAGATACTGCGTAGAACGGATTTTATGCGGGTCATCGCTGAACATCCGAACATGCATGAACTCATCCGTAAGAAGTTACAGGGAAGGCTTGTCAATGCAAGACAAAGACAAGTAAGGATGATTTCACTAACTTTTCTGAAAGTCCAAGTCACCAGTTATATTTAAGCTTACATTTGTTTTTATTATTTTGTTTTTTAAAGTTATAGAAACAATAAAACTCTCGACAATGCGACGTGACGTTGCAACCACTAGTACGGCCGTAGGCTAAATAAACAGAAAGTAATAATAAAAATATTTCTTAAATAGAATGAATTAATAATTATGAAGGCTGTTATTTGTAAAGTGTACTTAATTATTCCACAGACAGCTCTGCTTTTATTTGCACTTGAATTTTATTTGTTCGTTGCCATAGATTGTAAAGTATGTTATTTTTATATTTGTAAAAATAAAATAACCTCTTATACAAAATGTATATTTCGCGCAATTTTTTATTCAAATTATATTCCTTATTAGATGAAACCTTTAAAACTTCAAAAAATAATGTAAGCAAGTATAAATTCATTTCCTTAAACATAACTTAAATAAAACTGTCTCCCCAGGAGGCAATAGAGAAATTCGATAAAGGAGACTCGAGGCTAATACGTACGCGTTACCGCCCCATGAAAGTGCTCAAAGACAATTTGGCGGGCGTCGAGGAAGAAAACCCCACTTTTGTGGACGACTCTCACATGTTTTATAGAGGTAATACTATTTGTATTTACTTTTTATCGCTCTGAAATTTCTAGTTGACTATTTCTTTTGTCCATTAGGACTGTGAGAACATGTGGTGAAGTTACTTATGCTGGAATTGTAGAAGCGATTACAGATTATGAAAATGCAACTGTGTAGAGTTATGATATACTGTGGTTGCACAAAGTACTAAGTATTTGTCAAAAATGAAATACTTTAAAAAAAAAATCTTCTCTGCCATTTTTATCGGCATAAAAATAACTTTTGAGAAAATTACTTTTTAATTTTATGTTTTATCAGATATTTTACAAGCTGTTATATTTTTGCGTGTGTTTTACAACAGGCCTAGTATGCCTTATCATTAAAATTATTCTGTTATCCCGCGACTTTCGTTTGTTATTTTATCGGTCGCGGTGGGGCCGCAGAGGAAGAGGAGATGCGGTGTTGCGTTGCCGTCCTCCCTATCCTCTGCGGCCGCTGAGTGTTTTGGCGGCGGAGCCAAACACCTTCATCCGCCGCCAAGGGGGTTTTGTTTGGGGCCCGCCTGACCATCTGGCGGGCCAATACCCGTCGGGGGATTGCGACGTATGCTTGTGCGAAACCCGACCCTCCGACACACGGGTACGTGGAGAAAGTCGAGGTGGTTTTTAGTGGAAACACCACATACTCCGGCTCTTATTAGGAATTTTCCACCTCGTAAAACAAAAAAAAAAAGGTAAACTTATATTAAACCCCCCCCCCCCGTGGGATCTCCACCTTGTCGTGGTGGGGGGGCTTAGTAGCCGTGGATTTGATTTTCACCCACGGTGAAGCTAAGCGGGATCCCGGGAGGAGACGCTCCACGTGGGCTTGCGTGAGGCCTGCGTAGGATGCGTCCAACGCTGCGGGTGCGGGGGGCAGTTCTGTCTGTCCCTCGCAGTCGGGTGCGGTCGCGGGAGGAGAGGCGTGTCGGTGTTGCGTTGCCGCTCGCCCTATCTCCCGCGACCAAATGGGGGCGCACCATTGTTGCGTCGCGGTGGGGCCGCAGAGGAAGTGTGGTGTTGCGTTGCCGTCCTCCCTATCCTCTGCGGCCGCTGGGTGTTTTGGCGGCGGAGCCCAACACCTTCATCCGCCGCCAAGGGGGTTTCGTTCGGGGCCCGCCTGACCATCTGGCAGGCCAATACCCGTCGGGGGGTAGCGAGGAATGCTTCAGTGAACCCTACCCTCCGACACATGGGTACATGAGGAGCACGGGTTGGTTTTTAGTCAGTAAGAGTCTGACAGTCCCCTTCGTTCGGTGATGCATCATACACAGCGCTGCAGTTTCAACAAGAGACTGGTGACATTGAGAAGGTTTTCACGACTATTGTGAACGTAGTTTTACGATATGTTAAACAAAATTTAGATATTCATTCATTATGCTTCGGAGGACACGTAAGACGGACGCGTATTGTAGGCCTTCAGGTAGAGTTGTTTCAACTCTTTCGTGTGAGTAGGTGACCATCTCTAGTGCGGAGTTTTCAGACCACCCAAGGGCCTAATGATTCTCGTCCTTAGACAGGAACCGAGACCGACAGCTTTAGGTACCCTCCGAAGCACGGTAGAGCTCTGACATAAATGCCACACGCGGTCATCCATCCTAGTATTTTCACTCTTCACAATACTCTATCAGTTAAGTATACAATTATTATAATTAAGCACACAACAGCCTACTTCATCATTCAAATTAATACCTCCTCCATCACGCGTACAATCGATTTGCATTAACCATGTACACGCGAAGCTTTGTACGGTTTGATCCAATCAGCTGAGCCTTTTGTGAGCCGCAATAATGACAACAATAGCATTAGAATGGTTTATTCAATAACTATGCCGTGTGAGTAAGCGTTTACGTAGACAGTTTTATTACTACTAATAATCAAGGGAAAAAGGTAAACCCTTATATGACGGGCATCTTGAACCCGCTTGTATCAGCTGGCCTCTGTCTTGTGATTGTTGATATGACGACTAAAGGTCTCAAATATTCTAGACTTAAAATATCATTATCCCTTTGGATAACGGTGCCTCAATACATCTACTATTCTGCTGTATCAGGTTACTCTTAAAGTTGACCTTTATTTTACAAATAAATGTACACGAGAAACGTATAATGACCGTATGAGCTCTAGTCATATTCTCTTAAAATATTTTTACTGTTTGTAAGTCTTTTTATTAATCCACTGTATCATATTATTTTGGTAGGCAATATATTATATCCGATTTAACCTATATATTATAATATATCTCACTTACCGAACAAAACGTTGAATATAACTGATAGATAAAAAACTGTAAAGAGAAGCGGTTTTTAAAGTTGCATCATTTGTTTCTTTATATCCAAACAGTGTGACGAAAAAGTTTGTTGGCGTGACAAATACCGCCATACTTACGATACACAGTCACGTTTCGGTCATAGAGTCCAGAAGCATTTTTTTTTAATCTGTTCGTTTCTTTACGTGGCAGCATAAAGATACTATGCCTTTTTTGTAGCAGTCCGTAGCACGTACTGCCAAAGAGTATACAAATACTACGTAAGAAGAGGCGGATGTGCCATAGATCATGCGAGACTTTCAGCTTTGTATGAAACGTGCAGGGAGAACTCGTACCAACATAAATATACTAATTGACATCGTTTTTATGTTGTCAGCATTGTCATATTCGTCAATATAGGGATGTACCCTCTAGTGAATAACGAAATATCGATATCGATAATATTCGGTAAGAAATAATTATAATTTTGTTTCGACTAGAATTATACTTTTCCAACACAAATAAAAGATGTATGTAATATTTATGTGTTTATTCAAACAAATTAGCCTATTCTATAAATCTATTCTAGATTAGCGAAGAAAAATACGCAGAACTAAAAGATATATGTATGTACATGTAATGGAAAGGTTTTCAACATTTCTTCTGTAATAGGATTTAAAGAAATGTCTATAGATACAAGGCACAACTGTTTTTCTGACTTGAGTTCTGTTCCCTTTTTTTTAAGTCATTCGGCTTAAAATGCTTGACACACACATAGTTCAACTGATGTAATTTTTCAATGGGCACATAAATCAAGTCTTGGTTTCCAGTTGCAGCTACCCATTTTTACATCTAAAAAGAAAAAAAAAAGAATAGAATTTTTAGTCTTTGTGCCAATTTCTAAGAACGGATTATCGATAACTGACAGGCAGCACTATTGTTTACCTACAAAGTACTAGGATATGAAACTTTAGAATATTTCCTTATTTTTTATGTTTCATTGAAATATATCACATTATATAACATTATAAATATTCATTGATCTTTATATAGGGACATTTTGCCATAAATACCTACCCTTTTTTCATTGCTTGACCGGCATGTTGTTGTATGCCATATTTCGCACGTTATTTTGCTTGTTTTCATTGCGTTCCTTTCAATGCTAATCAAATAAATCTAGTAACACTAACACTAGAAGTGTAAAATCACATTTATTTGGTATACACAAAGGACTTTTACAGTATGTTTTTTACTTTTTGTAAACAAACTACATAACGCGGCAAAGTTCAATTTGGATAATAATGTGACAGTTGTGACGTTTGACACTATTAACAGCCAAGGCGGTGATGTACGTATAACCCGTCTAACTTTGAAAGAATACTGTTCCAAGGGTACATAGTGAAGGATGCTATCTTCACGTTTTATACACATAATAGTAGCCATTAAAAAGATAGCACGTTTCATACATTCGGTTTTTCTAAGGAACTTGCGCCAGGCTGCGTACTGCTACGGTACCGTAGCGGCCATGTCTTTTTATTGACTACTTTAGTTTAATTAAACTTGCACTTTGCATACTAAGTATGGTAGTTATCGTTGAATGCGATAAGTTGCTGTTTGTAGGTATATTATATATATACCTAGCTCTCATGTATATAGCGCGTAATATTAAAATGTTTCAATAAATACGTAGGTAACAAAATTATTTTCTTATAAATTAGCAAAGGCTTTAAATTTTTCATAGTTATCGGTGTCATTGGTATTCCTAATGTCTATGTAAGCTATAGCCGTAGTTTTTAGACATATTCACAGCTTATATGGTCATTACAAACGCAATGTCATTAAAAATCATTAAGTGGGACGAAGGAAAACAGGAGAAAATAAGGATCATTGTTTCGGGTGGCAAATCACTTACTTAGCAACCAAAACGTACCAGTACACTTACCCAACTTTATGTACGACAGATTTGATACTTCAATGTTTACAATGTTTTATTATGTTTTCCATCGACCTCACTCCTGCGAATTGTAAATAGTTTTTGGACTATCCAGCTCGCGTAAATTTACCAATTGAGTACAGTTTCAGACCTAGATTTCCTTAAAACGTTAATAATTTATTAAAACATGTTTACAGAGTGTAAGGAAAGAAACTGTTAAAGATAATACGGTAAAAATGTCAACAATTGGTTTCTGTCTGGACATAAAATCTGTATTCGCAGGGTACATATTTACTGATACTTTGGACCCTCAAGCCGAAACAGTTTGCGGACAGTTAGCTAAGCTGTTTCCTATACTACAAGTGTGGCATATTTGGGATTACCTCGCCAAGTGGGCGACCGATTTTCACAGCCCAATAAAGATAAGTTATAAATTTTAGGTACCTATGATGATGATGATGTCCTCCCAGACGTATCCGTCGACGGCGACACCCTGTTAATTTTCGGAAATCTGAGTTCTTGCATGTGCCCGTAAGTGACTTGCAAAACCACCCTTTGTTTTAAAGGTACGGTCGCAAGAAGCGCAGTAGAGGTCTCCTTGCGCATTATACCTATGAACCTGCCTATGTAAAAGAAAATCCAGTTTAAAATTCTAGCTTTGGTGGCTTTAAAATTTACATGGGAACAATCTAAAAATACATAATATCATGGATTGTAAATTACACCGTTCTGACTATTGCAGAGGTAACGAATTGTTCGTTATAGGGAATATTAAAATATTGTTTAGCTCCTCCTATTTTAAAGAAGATTAATACGGTTAACGTTAGCGTTACTCGTTTTAAGGTGGACATGAACTTTAAAAACTCTAGAGTGTCGCCCTACTTGCACTTTATAAACTTATACTTCGCTGAGACGTGTTTTGCCTCTAAATGAAGGACTTCTGGTCAGTTCAGCCATAAAATATATAACATATATGTGATAATTTTCAGTGCAAAGACACTATTTTCCTGTTGAATTGTTCTAATTTAAGCCAAAGTCTAAGATGATTTTTCATGTTCCTGAAACTGTGGCACATAATAAAATTATAAGCACACAGGTGGCTTTTATTAGTGTTTTTCTTTACAAAGGTAAAGTTAGCTACAAAAGTGCATTCTCATTGTTAGCACAGAATAACGATCAAAAATAGTTCAAAGGACTTTATTTCTAACTTTCCTATTTTGCAGCACTCTGTAGATTAGGTGTACTATAATGGATTGTACGTGTTCTAGATAATACGCCTTTGACTACGGCGTGTATTAGAGTGTGTGTCCTTTGTAGTGGAACACAAGGCTTACGCATTGATGGTGATCTATTAGAATAGTGATAATGAAGAGGTATTTACCTGTTCTAATTACAGGTGCTGTCTAAATAATTTAAGTTTGGTGATAATTTGGTAATTCAATATTAACAACATTCACCTAATAATTTCGAGATATGTTCGTAACATTCAGTCTCGTTTCGCGTAGTTAGATTTTGGTGTTACTTTATAAGAATTTCTCAGTAATTGTTAATTTTTTTTAATATCTTGATCAAGAACATTTTGACGTTATTCCAAATAACCAATACTTTAGTTACGCTCAAAGGCTAAAAACGTTTTTTGCGCCGAAAAGCAACGCACCGAGATCACTGTAAACCAGCCACACCGCGAAATTCGTGTTGTGGCTCTTACAAAACGATCACAACGCGTTGTGGCAATGTTCCTGTTTTTTTTCGCTCTAAGTCCGTTTTCGGCCTTAGAGCGTAAGATAATATGGATATAAAATTCTTTTTTTGATTTTTCACTTTGTGAAAATTGTTTTCAGTTTCTGAATTTAATGAAGTTCTACATTATGTTCTCCATATTCTGCTACTGGTCTGGACGCTTTCTATATATGTTTGCATGCCGAGGAAATTGTGTTATGAGGTAATTTGCATTATTGCCTAATGTAATTAGTATGAGTTAATTAAGTTTATAAACTAATTGGTATTAGATTAGCATTGACGTACTATCATCCTAACGTGCCAGACATATAATAATATATGTAGCGTGTGACGCTGATCTGGCAGTGTTGTGGTACCAAAATGGCGGAGCGAAAGTAAGATAAAGCAGCCATTCACACGCGTATAATCATGTTTCTTATACTACTATACTTCTGGCTGCGGCTCCATCCGCGTGAATTCTACACCAAAACGTTCCTCAGAAATCATACTATCTATTGGTGAAACCGTCTAAAATACGTTCGATCATTTATGAGTTTATCATCTTCATACAGATAGACATGACGCGACGGGGACTTCATTCTATATTGTATAGCTGATGCAAGATCATTACTCCTGGCTTTTTTTTTTGTTGACTACGGTGGAAACTCTCCTTATGAGCCATCTCAACTCAACGCCAACCCGGCCCGACTGTGATCGACCGGGCTTGGGACTGACGGAGGAGGTGTGTGGAGGCTCTCCCCAGGCGTTCAGGGCATACCCACTAAAACCACCGCAGTGTCCCTACGGGTTCCGTGTAGTGGGGAGGTCACGCGATTCGTGGATAGCATACTTTTCCGTTTACCCAACCCAGGACTGGCCCGCCGTTGGTGTTGGCAGGACCCTCCTCGTCATGATACTTGGGAGGCGGCGCGGGCACTACGCCGCCTCCTTGCCTTTTGGCGGATGGGGAGCAGCCCCAGCGCTCGCCGTCCGCAGGCACTAAAACGGCCGCAGAGGATAGGGAGGATGGCAACCTGACAACATCGCATCTGCTCTTCTTCTGCGGCCACACCGCAACGCATCAAATGGTGCGCCCCCATTTGGTCGCGGGAGATAGGGCGCGCGGCAACGCAACACCGACACGCCTTTCCTCAGACACAGACAGAACTGTCCCCCGCACCCGCACCTTGGGACGCTTCCTACGGAGGCCTCACCCACGTGGAGCGTCCACTGCCGGGTTCCCGCTTAGCTTCACCTAGGGTGTCCAAACCACGGTTACTGAGCCCTGCCACTAGGACAAGGTGGAGATCCCACGGGAGGAACATTACTCCTGCCTGCCATATCATTGCAGAGCTTAAACTTCTTAGCTAAAAACATTCAATTGGGATAGCGGGTTCTTTCATCACCCACTTTAGATTTTTATTTTATTTTATTCTTGTTAAAATAGGGTAGAGCGTTTGTGCCTCTAATATAAAATTGAGGGCGGGTGAAGTCGCAGAAAGCTGATAGTTTTATGATGTTCGTTATGAGATAGAAATTAACACAGAACTAAGAAAAACAAGGAAAACAGTTCTCTAATATTAAGCAGTCAGGTAATAAAAATACATCATCTGTTTCAAAGGAACGAGTAAAGTAAATACACAACAATTTGATTAAATTACTCAAGTTCGATTTTAATAATGATGACCGGTTGCCACAGCGTGAGTGTAAGCGACTGCTACGCCGAAGGTCGCGGGTTGATGTTTGTCTTGGTCTGGGTGTTTCTATGTATAATATGTATGTATTTACAAAAAAAAGTATATATGTATGTTTATCCATTATCAAGTACCCATAGTACAAGCTTCTGCTTAGTTTGGGACTAGATGGTGTTGTGTGAATGTGGTAAAAAAAAAGGCTGAAAGGATTTGTATGTCTCAAGTTATAAAAACACTGCAAAGTTTTTGTAAGCCTTGATTACGAAAAAATCTAGTATGTTAACCAATAATATAATTACTTTTATTCATGGAATATATGTAAATTGCATGAGTCTGAAAACTTTGGAAAAGGCTTATCTATATATATTATATAACAAAGTCCCCCGCCGCGGTGTCTGTCTGTCTGTTCGCTTAAAACTCGAAAAGTACTGGGCACATTTTTATACGGTTTTCAACAACATCGAGAGTGATCCCTGAGGAAGGTTTTAATGTATAATAAGTTTAGGTTTTGTGCAAACTGACGATATTATGACGATATTAGTTCAACGCGCCGGCAAAAATTGAGCCGATCGGGAGCTTTCCTCGAAAACGCTGCCAAAACCTTTCGAGTTATAACAAAACAATGTATGGTGGGATTGTACCTCTTTAATAGATCTACAAAAACGTCCGCAATGGTACATGTCCCCACAACATTATTATACGATATTATACGATATCATATTATACGATAACCCACAATAAACATATTTTGCTTTTACATCTATCTATCTATACTAATATAATAAAGCCGAAGAGTTGGTTTGTTTGAACGCGCTAATCTCAGGAACTACCGGTCGGATTTGGAAAATTATTTTTGTATACGATAGCCCAGTTATTCCGGAAGGCTATAGGCTATAATTATAACATAACGCTTCGACCCTTTGGGGCCGGGCAAAAGGCTAAAAAGGCTAAACGATAATGTTGGCTAATCTCAGGAACTAGCAGTCGGATATTAAAAATTGTTATTGCCTATGATAGCCCATTTATGCCAAAAGGCTCAGGCTGTAATAATTATAAAATCACGCAACAACCTTTAAGAGGCCAGACAAAAATAATAAAATGGTCAAACGAAGGGTTGGGTCAAAGGCAAAAAAAAGTTGAACAAATAGGATACAATCTATATGGGTATCGTTTTCGAGATTTTCTGGACGCTGATTAATAATATTAAATTTATTTAATGATCCAACATGGCGGACGGGAAATCAAAGATGGCGGATGAGAAAATTTTAAAAAACAATATGGGTATCGCCTTCGATATTTTAAGGGGTGGGGAATCGAAATACAACATCTATTTCGTGATCAAAGATGGCGGATGGGAAATCAAAGATGGTGGATGGGAAAATAAAAAAAAAACAATGTTGGTATCGTCTGCGATGTTAAAAGGGATGGGGAATCCAAATACAACATCTGTTTCGTGATTCAAGATGGCGGATGGGAAATCAAAGATGGCGGATGGGAAAAATTTAAAAAGTTAATATAGGTATCGTCTCTGATGATTTAAGGGATGGTGAATCCAAATACGACATCTATTTCGTGATCAAAGATGGCGGATAGGAAATCAAAGATGGCGGACGGGATTTTTTTTAAAAATCTATATGGGTATCGTCTCCGATTTTTAAAGGGATGGGGAATCCAAATACAACATCTATTTCGTGATTCAAGATGGCGGATAGGAAATCAAAGATGGCGTACGGGATTTTTTTTAAAGTCGATATGGGTATCGTCTCCGATATTTTAAGGAATGGGGAATTCAATATATGTTTGTTCATCATTTATAGACTCTGAAATGATAAGAGATTAAGCTCTAAGTCAATGATAACTTTGGAAAAGGGGCTTGGAAAAAGGGAATTAAATAAAAACTCTTAAAAAGCGATACGGAGTTCGCCGGGTCAGCTAGTTAAGTATAGAGGGATGCCAGATTATTGTATTTTACGTCCGTGCGCTAGGCGTGCGCCCGCTCGAGGAACGCCCAATGTGACCTAAAGGTGGTGGAGGCCTAAAGGTGCTTGAAAAGTCCTAAACTTTTGTGTCTACAACTGTTTGAAACTCTCCAAAAATTTACAAACTTTCGTTTCCGTTCTGTCTACACCAAAATAAAACAGATCGCCATCAATTTGAAATACAATTACTTAACCACTTATTAGCTATCTTCACCAGTAGTATGGTAAGGAACATACCCTCAAATAACGAGAATATTTCGACCTATCCATAGAATAGAGTTCCATATGATCATAGACCAAAATCGCGTTAAATAGCTAAATGGGATAAAGAATACAAACTCTACAAAACTGTGTTTTTAGAATTTTCGTATCTTATTTACTTTCCGAGATATAGAATCAAATAACGTTTCATCTGATATTTGTTCCGCGCAACAACGCACGATGTATACAAGGGATGGCGCACGGGGAGTACGGGTGGCGCGAGCTCAGCGATCGATCATCAGTCCGGCCGTTATTCATTGGAAGAAGAAGAAAATTGGGGCGTTTTCGTGTTCTATGCTTAATTTACATGATATTTAAGAAAATTCAATATATTCATAAAAAAAAGAATACTTTTAAAGATATCAGGATAACGCACAATACTATACATATACTTCGGCGTTTTCAAACTTACATACCGTGTTTGCAAATCAATATTTCAATTCTGGTAAGTGACAATGTTTTACAATTATTACTTCACTATATACAACTTTAAGTTCCTAAATTAACACAGATTATTGTATTTATTACTTTTAAACTCAGTTCATAGTTAATAGCGATCGATGATTATTTAGAATGTTTTTCGATGGAGTTGTTCAGAAACGCAATTCTGGCGCAAAAAAACGATTACCGTAATTAGTATTCACAGAGTAATCGATTTTTATGCAGTATTGAGCAACAAAAAGTAGAGGTCTTATGGTATATTAAGACGTTTTTTTACGAACATTATTGAAGTTTTAAGCGTCTGAAGTTAAAAATGGGCGGTTTTCGCCGGAGTCTGTGAAACAATTTGTGGGTTCAATGTTAAGATGGGACGTTGTTACTCAAAATATTGAATCAGTTAGGACGTTGTTCAAGTGAAAAAATCTTTAATTATTAAGATTTTTTATTAGAAATAAGTTAAACTTATTGCAAAATTTATTGTTTCAAAGAACGCCTTAAAATAGTTTATTAAAATTATTTGTGCAAAAGAAATTTTATATTTTAGTAACGAGTGAAGGATAAACGGGCTTGAATCGTCTTTGCCTCCTGGTACAAAGGAACCAGTCGTGAATTTGATATATTATGGGAAGAAATTCTATACAATCGTGATGGGACAAAGAAAAGAAAGGAATCTGTACTAGATCAATACCGGATAGTATGTCTATTTAGTCTACCGAAGGTGTCTACAGTAATCAACCTAGTTAATTTTCTTTGGAAATCCATTAAGTTTTTCAAATTCATCGTTAATACAGCTCAAACAGTAAGAAGTGTAACCACGGGTCTACCCCAGTTAGTTTAAGTACTAATTCCCATGCTGTTTCCTACTAATAAATAATGATAAAAATACTCTATCACATGCACACAACATCATCTAATTCCAAAATAAGCAGAATTTTTATTATGGTTTCTGGAAAACGGATAAATGTAGTATTTTTGTAAATACATACATGCTCATACGATATTATATTATGCCTTAATAATACAAAATATTAAGACATACTTTTAAGTAGTCTGCCACTTACTACAGCTCCCAGCGACAGTCACTGCGAGAAAATTGAAGTATGCCAAACTAAGTTCCTGCTTATGCTGTTTTAACTCGTTTTGGGTTATATTATTATGTTGTTGCTAGGCTGCATGGATGAGATATGTATGCATGGGTGAGACAGGATAAAAGTATAATTCTAAAGGAAGGGCAGGCGGAGCCGGCTTGACAGGCACAAGATCGTTATAGATAATGCAGTGAAAAGTGTGTTTCAAATATATTAAGACCTGGTCATGTGTTGCTTAAGTTATTTATGTAGAGTAAGTACTGAAATGTGTCATTATAATGGTCTCAACGTTACCCGGGTGGCAGCCACGACTTACTCTATGCCTTAGAACCCAGGCTCTGCTTAGTAGACTAATAAGATTCGATAGGATAGTCTAGCTAAGTACTAAAATGAGTATGAGTACTCGATTTTCAATTTTGTTAATGTTTAGTTGTATTTTACTACCATTTAGTTAATATTGTGCACCACGTCTAGGTAAAAACGATGTAAGATTGTTGTTATTCTTATACGAGGGGTAAAAAGACCCTTAACGAATTTCAATGTAGTAGAGCCTTGCTGATTTCAGCATGAATGGGCCGGCTCGACCGGGGAAGTACTACCCTCTCACAGAAAATCGACGTAAAGTAACAGTACCTACCTAAACTGTTGCGGTTCGTTCGGTGAGTGAGAGTACCGGTGCTCTATCCCCTATTCCTTCTCCCTCACCCCACTCCTCATCCTATCCCTTTTACCACACCCAAGGGGCGGCAACGCACTTTTAACTCCTGTGGTGTTGCTTGTGTCCATGGGCGGCGGTAATTGCTTACCATCCGGCGATCCGTCTGCTCGTTTGCCGCCTATTACCATAAAAAAAAACGAAAATTCTTTACTTCGGCACCATACCTTGGAAATTACTGCTTCAGGAGATATTGAGGCTCAAAGTTACCATAGAATTTTTAATTAGGTACAAAATCCATGCATTTCACGCGCCAATTTGTTCTTTATAGGATACCTTTCCTTGTATAGGTAAATATCTCGAGAATTGCACGCGCGTACTTTATATAGCAGATTATAAAATGTGTCTAATAAAAAAATCGTTTCCGAGGTATTGTTTTTTTTTTTATTATAAATACTAAATATGACTTAGCAAGATGTGTAAAACGAGTAGACTTCGGCTTGGTGATGGGTCCTTTTCCACCGTGTATAATATTATAAAGAAGAAGATACTGGGTTAAGATCGCAGGAAGCGGTGGAATTCAGGCGGCACATGATTGGAGTTGTGTGGACAGCCTTTGGGGAGGCCATGTCCAGCAGTGGATATCTTTAGGTTTAGGTGATGACAAAGATGTTTGTAGTCATAATTTTATTTCATATTAAGTAGGTCCTTATAAAATAACTTTGTGAGTGCTCGTGAAAGCCGAGCTCCAGTGTAGATAGGTACGTAGTTGCAATTTTGTGATACAATTTGTAATTTATTGGCTATTAATTGTTCTATAATATACATACAAACTGATGACTTTTAAATAAGTATATACGATTATACGTAAAGTTAAATAAATGTACATACGTACACAGTTTGTTTATTTTTAAATTAGTAAATATAATTACTCCGACTATTACACGACGACGTGTCTAGTTAGTAAAATTATAATTACTCATGCATGCAAGAAGTCTAATCTTTGCCACCTAAAGTTCTGTCAACTATTTTGAAACCTTCGTATAAAAAAATGACATTGGATTTAATTTTATGTTTTATATTATTCACAAAGGACGGATCACAAAGGAAGGAGGGATGAAAAATTCCAACAAAAATCAACCTTTGTTGACATAGAACGTCTTTTAAATCGAACTTTTCCGCAATACAACGCACGATGTTCACCACGGACTCTCGCTCTTCCGCCATAAAACGTCCTAGGTCGATATGTAACCCACTATCTCGTACAATAAAAGGACTAGAAATATACACTATAGAGCATTTAATTAGGCTGGGCTGTTATAGTAGTATACCAAACCTGTATCCCCGATGGGGTAGGCAGAGGTGTAATATTACACCCACATTTTGCCATGATTTTTTAGGTACCACGTATTATTATGTTACTCTATATCTATCAGTTCAGTCTTAATGCACCTACCACTTTATCTCTGCTCCACCTTAAGTTTGACAGGTAGAGAATGCCTTATGGCATTATGTACACCATTGTACACATTGTTTGTGCATAAAATAAAAATAAATAACCGGGGGCGAGCCTATTGACGTTACCACATCACCAGACTCCGTGCTGCTACTGAGAATTCGGAAAGGCCCAGTAACACTTTTGCCCGACTTGGGAATCGAAGCCGGAACCTCCGATCAGCAGTCGCATACGCTATCCACTGGACCACGGACGCAGTCAACTAAAGCTGACGAATAAAGAATCTAAAATACTTGTTGTTTGTTTTTATCTACGAAATTAAGCAGTTTACTAGTTTTCGTGTAAAAGGTAATATTCTGTCAAATCAGATGGCTAGAGAGTAAAGTGGCCCCCAGCGTCCAACACAAACGTCTTGGACAATACCGCGATAACGCTAGGATGACAATGCACTATTAGTTGTATTCATTATTGACAAAGAACACAGCGATAAGACAATGATCCAGACGTGCGATAGTGGCAGCAATGGTTTGCACAGAACAAAATATATTAACTTGATATGTACTTAGCTGTAATTACGTCCAGGTAATAATGATTATCAAGATACGGACCCTGTTTCACGAATACAATATTGGATTTCGCATTGCGATAATTTTGAACATGTTGATCAACTAAAAAAATTGAATTAAAAATAACTTAATAAAATTACTTTAATAAAAATTAAAGATTCAGAATTCTGTTCAGTAATGTTTATTTTCTAGTTCTTCTATCACTTTCGTCCATTTTTTTATACAGTAACGGATAAATAACAATGAACGAAACAAATACCAAAATATTGTATTCATCCACAGAACTCTTGGATGTCTTAGCTAATATTTTGGGAGACGAAGGTATACATGACAAACGACGCAAAGCACGAGACTCCAATAAAAACTGCTTTTGGTTTTGGTACTGCTGTGTTCACTGGTGCTGGAACGACGGACATAGCTCCTGGCTCTGAGGATATTAATGTTGTTAGTATTTCACCTCTGTTTCTCCTTAACTATATCCACTGCAAAGTAGCAGTGCTGAGAAGAGAGGTTACCCTCGCAACAATAAAATTAACCAATGACAAATAATACCTTGAAATTTGCCTTATGTAAATAGTGATATTAATATAGACATCTCTTACAGTCACAGTTATGAATACATTTTAAATCTTTTACTAATTCAGTAAACATTAGAATAAACGATTGTTTCAAATTAGATATGAGCTTGGATAACATCAGCACACGTAGATATTTTGAGAAATATTGGTCCTTACATGAATCAAAGTGCAACTATATACATGAAGTATGGCACTAATTTACTATATCTGCACTAAATAGAAGGAAAACGGCATGATAAAACAATCCAAAATCTGATCGGTCAATGATCGTCTAACAATTAAAGCGATTTATGAACAAGTACGGGTGACACCAGAATATTACAACTAGGTACTTATACCAGTACATTGAGCTGCCAAGATATATTGTCAGTTCAATAAACCTGAAGTATTCCTACGGGCGGCCTGAGCTACTTTATAATCTTCTATTGAGTAACAAAACAGTGGAACATGATCCAAACTTTCTTTTCATATAATAATGTATCGTAAAAAGGTAAAATTTCTGGGTCCATACAAAAACACTTCATATTTTATCCCACGTATGTTTCCCATTACCTCTTATACCATAACCATATTTTTTTTTCGCTGAAATTTTATACAATGCACAAAAAGTTTTATGGGGTGTTGGTTCTTATTTATTGTGCGACTATATTTTTGCTGCGGTTTCGTCCTCTACAAAGTGTGCTTGACTTTCGTTTGTGTTTGTGTCACATTTTGCTTATGATTTATTGATACTCATCTCAGGTTTGCCTCAGCGTATCGCTCGAATTTACACACAAAATGTCCTCACATGTGTAATAAATTCTTTGTTTGACGATGTATGGTTTTTGATCTCATAGCAAAAAATAAACTGCGACCAAAGCGCAGGGTATACATACGCAAGCGAAGCTAAACAAACTCACTAACTGACGTTAGTTTAGATCATGGTATAAACTAACGACGGTATACCAGCGTAAATAATAAATAAACAGTGGCTATTGTTCATGTGTTGTATTTTAGTTATTATCGGGTATCTAATAAAGGATTAGAATTTATATGTAAAAATAAGCGTCTCATTTAACGTTACGACACGCGTAGCAAGTACGTACATTTAATTATAAATTCTGAATGTGAGCCCAGAGGATATCGCGATAGGCAGCTCACACACAACCCGTAACTATATGATGACGCTTTTTTATACATAAAGATGTATATTTTATGACTGTGTACACCCTAATGTTGTTTATTTATTATAGGGCAAACGCACGTGATATATGAGCCAATTTCGGATGGTGTGCTTAATTAATCATAAAATATTTTTGGTCTGAGTGACTGAATAAGCTTAGGTAATGATTGATTTCTAACGGTGTACAGAATCAATCTAAGATGTAGACATAGTCTATACAGGGTGTTGATATGCAGTTGCAAAATATTTTCAGGGGTAAAAATATTACTATAGCCGCATAAATATACATGAAAAATAAACCATTAAAACTTCAA
Organism: Euclidia mi; assembly: GCA_944739405.2. NCBI lineage: Eukaryota > Metazoa > Arthropoda > Insecta > Lepidoptera > Erebidae > Euclidia > Euclidia mi. The sequence goes on along the minus strand of OX123182.2, from coordinate 85,014,424 downwards.
AAATCGTTTTTTGCAGTCATGCCTTTCAAAAATCAGCTCCATGTATTGACCGCCGCCGCCACTCAGCTGATCGCCGCTAGTTTGCATTGAAGGTACCTAACACACACACAAGCACAAGTACTTGCCGTACAGTCTTATCACAGTCAAATAATCCATACAGTCACGGTAATATAATCTAACAGTATTGTAACTCGGCCGTCTTCGTGAGTTATATACCTACAGACGCGCCGTACGCAAACCAGCGGTAGGGCTGCCCGCCTCAAGTATTTTAATTACATCTACCTTGAAGTTTTTTTCTGGTTTTGTGATTGTTCATATTACCTACTTATAATTTTATTCAAACAAATTAAAATCGAATGAATGAAATAGTAAACTGCACTTAATAACTGACGAGTATAATTATAACTTTTCATCGTAAATGAACGTCCCTATTACTAACAGCACAGAGCAACTCGAAATAACAGTTATTTGGTCACCCATCCGATGTCCAACCGCTTTGAACATTACTTAACGTCAACCATCTAATTGCGTATGCGCTACTTACAGTAATATCAATTCATTGCCAACTGGTTCGATAACACTACATAAAATCTACCTTATCATTTTAATTTCATAACGATATTACGTTTAATTCAATATGTATTTCCAAAAACCTCGGTGTGCTTTAAAATTATGCGAAAAATTATGTACTTAGTTAAGTAAGTACCCTAAGAAATTACCTATTGGTTATGTAATGAGCAGATTTCCATTGGCTTCCATTTTGAAAATTACGCTGTAGGTATTACTAATCATAGACAACATTGAAATAATACATTGTCCATAACGCAGGTAAAAGTGTCCTGCTAGTAGGTATACGTTATAACCGCAATATGTTTTAAAAATAATAAACATACTAATAGATTAAGCTAATCAAATTACGACTTTATCACGCTAAAGTTAATTACCGTGTCAGAAGGTAGGTGTGAAAAGCGTAATTTTCATTTAAAATAAGGTAGTAGTATAATACTAGAACTAGCAGCAACCATCGTAATTTGTAAAAAAAAAAACATTGTATAAATAGTCTTACCTTACAGAGTTTACAGGTAATTTAAAAAATCTTGTAGTTGGGTGAGTTATCGAAGAATTTAAACAACCAAAAACAGCACAATATGATCTATTCGTCTTCGCCATAATAATTATTTGAATATCAGAACACTGGTACAAAAATCATCACCGTCTGTTCGTCACTGCGACACGGTGCGAGCTGCGGCACGAGCGACCGCGGCTGTGGGTACTCTACGCTCAGTCTAAATGGGTACTCTGCTCGAGGCACGTAGGTATAACTCGAGTTTCGTGCGTTTGTATGGAGTTACAATACTGTTAGATATTATTACCGTGATACAGTCGTTCGACGAACGCGTCTAGACGGGTCAATCGTGCGGGGGCCATAGGTGCGACGCGGGAAGAGCGGTACCTAGTTACGTATATCGCCTTAGTTCCTAACTAGGTACATGTTTTTGGGGCTGGCACGTGCTTGTTTTTTGTTCGTTACTTATTTATTTGCTTATGAATATTAATTAAGATGGTGCATACGACTTGTGCTGTGAGACATTGAAATTCTTTATGCTGATTAAAGATTTAAATAAATAAGGATTTAAAAAATCTGCGATTTCATCAATTTACCTATAGCAAAAAAGAAAATTTCATTAATTATAATTATTTATATTATTTTGAAATGTATGTACCTATAACCACTTAAAATAACGTGCACATTCCTACTAATCTACTAACATTTTACAATATGTCATGTCTGGCCAAATCACAGAATAAAGTAGCAATTATTGTACCTACGTAAACAACATGGCAGACGTAAGAAAATATGCGTTGTAAGGTAATATTCGATTCTGGTGTAATTTTAATTTCATTCAATAAGTACCTAGTACCTTCGCATTAGGTAAGTACCTATCACATATTATTATGTATCTTGGTAACGGCGCATCCTAGCTCAAAAATAACCATATTTTCGGCCCCGTTTTATAGACCCCACACATGTTCTCCGTAATTTCATAGCCCGGTCTCCCATCCATAAAATGACCGTGATGTCTATTGCTTTACCTTAACGTAGTTTGCACGAAAAAAATCTGCAAAATACTTCATATCGATAACATAGGCTCTGCAAGCTGATCCCAAGGTTACCCATCCATTAAACCACCGCTATGTCAAACGCTTTATTTTAACTTGGTTTATACAAAAAATGCTTTATATTTTTAACCGCCTCCCACGACACCTGCGGGATGAAATAGGTGCTGACTGACACTTTGTATGCAAATCTATCACTGCACGAAAAATGCAACGTGTTTTATAATAATTATTTATCGTTAATTATTGTAATATAATAAACTAGCTCTTTCCCACGGTTTCACCCGCGTCCTGAGGTAACTTCTTCGCGTACCCGGTTAATTTTTAGCCTAAGTTACTCCTTGGTACATCAGGCCAGTGAGGGTCCCGTCAAAATAGGTCCAGCCGTTCCAGAGATTAGCGAGAACAAACAGACAGACAGACCAAAATTTAAAAAAATGTCATTTCAGTTTATGTACCGTATATACATCCATATGCATATAGTAAAAAGCGGTTATTTTAATATTACAAACAGACACTCCAATTTTATTTATATGTATAGATAAGTGATTTACACTATATTATTTATATAGCGTAGCAATTGTAATATTTTTCTAAAATAAATAGACGGTGTTTGAACAAGTAGGTATTGTTTACATGTGGCAGCCCTAGCCTACTTACCCTTGTCTAGACGTTGTCGGCTTTTTCTACGAGATCAAAGGCGTCAAACTACTGTATGTCTTTATACTGTGGTCTTATTCTGCACCAGTAAACAATTTATTCTGATTTACTACCTAAGTATAATTTAATGAAAATAGGGTCTTATAATAATATCATCGCACACCGTTTAAAATAATTTTAGTTGAATAAGTATAATAGCGTATTATGAAAATATTTTGCAAATGCATATCAACACCCTGATTACTGCTCGGTTATCAAACCCGTACATAATAAATGACTGCAATGCCGTTTTACATACTTTCGTTAAACATTCAGTGAAACTTATGTATACCGACTTACCGAGCTGCTGAAAGATGATTAAATTTGCACACTATATCGGCAGATAGATTTAGTAATAGGGCTGAAAATCACAATTTGTGTCAAGCTTCTAGGCTGTAAGTGGTTTGTTGATTATGTTTGGTGCTCTTGGCGACCGCAGACTTGCATATCAATTCAAAATAAACTATCAGTCAATAGGTAATCTGTTGTCTATGTGGGCTCATCTCATACGAAAATCTATACATAGCACGTCCTGACTGACATAATTATATTATCATCGCAAAGCCTAAACAACTAAAGCTACAAATATGAAATTTGGTCAGCGGGTTCCTATAATGATTTAATCAACCTCCTTTTTAATATTTCACCTCTTTCGGGGAAAATTAAGGCGGAAAGTTTAGGGCAGGCGAAGCCACGGGCAACTGCTAGTATGGTATAAGAAAAAGGTTATGTTTGTAAAGCTCCCTATGCTTTATTGTATTGTCAATCTACGATTGCAATAGACAATGTCAACAATGTCTTTGTTGTTATTCATGATCATCGCAGTCGCCGGGTGATACCCAACTGGCAGTATTTCGCTTCGAAAACAAACAATATGTTTCTGTACGTGTCTCGCTTGTTCACGAGTCGTTCTCAACATATAATGGATGAACGCTTATTAGACACCGTGAGCTCGTATCAAGACTTATCGAATAAGAGCCAGTAGTACTATATTATTTGGCAAGACATTAGTCAGCCGTAGTACTAAATTTTATTCGGTTACCACAGGATTATATCACAGTCAAATAATCCATACAGTCGTTCGACGAACGCGTCTAGACGGGTCAATCGCGCGGGGGCCATAGGTGAGACGCGGGAAGAGCGGTACCTAGTTACGTATATCGCCTTAGTTCCTAACTAGGTACATGTTTTAGGGGGCTGGCACGTGCTTGTTTTTTGTTCGTTACTTATTTATTTCCTTATGAATATTAATTAAGATGGTGCATACGACTTGTGCTGTGAGACATTGAAATTCTTTATGCTGTTTAAAGATTTAAATAAATAAGGATTTAAAAAATCCGCGATTTCATCAATTTCCTTATACCAAAAAAGAAAATTTCATTAATTATAATTATTTATATTATTTTGAAATGTATGTACCTATAACCACTTAAAATAACGTGCACATTCCTACTAATCTACTAACTTTTTACAATGTCATGTCTGGCCAAATCACAGAATAAAGTAGCAATTATTGTACCTACGTAAACAACATGGCAGACGTAAGAAAATATGCGTTGTAAGGTAATATTCGATTCTGGTGTGATTTTAATTTCATTCAATAAGTACCTAGTACCTTCGCATTAGGTAAGTACCTATCACATATTATTATGTATCTTGGTAACGGCGCATCCTAGCTCAAAAATAACCATATTTTCGGCCCCGTTTTATAAACCCCACACATGTTCTCCGTAATCTCATAGCCCGGTCACCCATCCATAAAATGACCGTGATGTCTATTGCTTTACCTTAACGTAGTTTGCACGAAAAAAATCTGCAAAATACTTCATATCGATAACATAGGCTCTGCAAGCTGATCCCAAGGTTACCCATCCATTAAACCACCGCTATGTCAAACGCTTTATTTTAACTTGGTTTGTACGAAAAATGCTTTATACCTATTCTTAACCGCCTCCCACGACACCTGCGGGATGAAATAGGTGTTGACTGACACTTTGTATGCAAATCTGTCACCGCACGAAAAATGCAACGTGTTTTATAATAATTATTTATCGTTAATTATTGTAATGTAATAAACTAGCTGTTTCTCACAGTTTCACCCGCGTACTGAGGGAACTTCTTCGCGTACCCGGTACATTTTTAGCCTAAGTTACTCCTTAGTACATCAGGCCAGTGAGAGTCCCGTCAAAATAGGTCCAGCCGTTCCAGAGATTAGCGAGAACAAACAGACAGACAGACAAAAATTGAAAAAATGTCATTTCGGTGTATGTTCCGTGTGTACATCCATATCATTTGGTAAAAAGCGGTTATTTTAATATTACAAACGGACACTCCAATTTTATTTATATGTATAGATAAGAGATTTAAGTACACTATATTATTCATGTAGCGTAGCAATTGTAATATTGTTCTAAAATAAATAGACGGTGTTTGAATAAGTAGGTATTGTTTACATGTGGCAGCCCTAGCCTACTTACCCTTGTCTAGACGTTGTCGGCTTTTTCTACGAGATCAAAGGCGTCAAACTACTGTATGTCTTTATTCTGTGATTATATTATGATAGAGAGATTTATTTATTACGTAATCTGACACACAGTCATGTTTCTCTTACAATCGTCTTTTCAATATCCGACAAAACATTTTTAATTTTTCTCCGCTAGGATTGATAAGGTTGCACTACTTCAATGGTTTACCGAAACCCTATAAACAATAATACAGTTTATCCTCCTTTGAAAACAGACCTAAGAATCATAAGTCTCCTTTCAACGGTCTGTTTCTAAACACCTTAACCCTTTCAAGGACAATAAACGAGACACAATAGTAGTTTTATTGTTATGACATCTATAGACGTCAACTGTCTTTCAAAGTGTTAAGATAAGATGACGTTTATTTTATAATTAATATGCACATAAATAAAATACGATTCCTACATAAAAAATAACATGTTACAAAGGTAAAGCGCTAGCCACATAGCAGTAAAATATGCTGCACTAATGATAGATGAGATAACTTTACGTTGCAGGTAGTTTTTTTATTCGTGATTGGCGCATACCTGAGCTGTTTCTACTTGGCAAAGATCTGCAGTAACTCCTTATTGTCCACACAAAAGAACGCTTTAAGGTACATTAACAATTTTAATCGAATACCTTGAAATGTTAATTTCTAAGCAAATATTGATTGTTTCTAACCGTTAATTCATGTTAAGAACGTAAGTAACACGCCCGATATCGTGCGTCTTACGTAATTGCTTACTGAAAAGTTCCTTTGAGAATTTAACAGAAATCCTTTGTTATTCTATTTGCAATATTCCTTTGTAGGATTACGAAATTGCTACAGTTTCCTAGTATAGCTTTGCAAAACAAGAACTAAGCAAATGTTCTGAATCAGTGAACATGAGTGATAGGAAGGGAATTGATTTTATTTAAATTCCCCATTGACCCAGATTGTCTTATTGTTTAACTATAGAACTGAGACAATCTGTAGTGACAAAGAGCTTTGTTTCAATCATTTCAGACTCGCCTTGTTCGAATACTTCATTGTTTATTCAGGTGCTTAATCTTACTCATTCCTGAACATATTTCAATGTAATCGCTGAAAGAGCTTCGGAACATAAAATATAATTCGATGTGACCCGAATTTTCATACCTATTTTTTCTCCCGCGTTCGAGCTATCGCAAAAAATCATTTTATCACAATAATTGTCATTGCTACTTTTAGTTATTCCCGTGCTTATACATTTGATACAGCTGAGAAAGATATTATATCTAAAATTGCTGTCTTGTAGAAGTCCATCCGGGAGCTGTATTATTTTCTTTCGGTAAACCACGTCAGTAGTAAGATTAAAGATTGGGTGAAAAAATTCTGCGTGGAATGGTAAGAGCAAAATGAATATTATTCATCATCATCATCAGCCTGCCATAATCCACTGTTAGATATAGGCTTCTCCAATGGCATGCCACTGAGCCCGAGTTTCGTGCTCTGTTTACATAACTAACGGAATAAGGAACATCTTGCAAAATCATGACATGATCTTATTGAATGTTTTCAAGAAAGTCGTACCGTTGTAGATTAAAAGTACAGCAAGCAACAGTAAGCAACTATAATGCGTTGATTTGTTACAATTATATTCGTTCTGTTATTTCAAACTAACCTTGTCTAGAATTCATAATAATGGCCTGAGACCAAACTTTGGGATAAAATTAATCAAAACATTGCTCTACTGTGCAGAAGAATTTTATGTCAGTATAGGCATATTTACAAGGTTATTTTTAGTAACTAAATAGTTAAATATCGCTTGCTAAAACGGTGAATGAAAACATCGTGAAGAAACCTGCATGTCTGAGAGTTCTCCATAATGTTCTCGAAAGACATATGAAGTCTGCCAACCCGCACTAGACCAGTGTGGTGGACTATGGCCTTACCCTTCTCGTAGTGAGAAGAGGCCAGTGCCCACCAGTTTACATACAGGGCTGATGATGATTCTTAGTAACTTAGTATACTGGATGTTGATATGCATTGGCAAAATATTTTCAGGGGTGAATGTACTGCTATAACTGAATACAAATACATGAAAAATAGCTCGCTAAAACATAACAATATTTTTTCGTTATCATGCATTTCAATAATCAGCTCGGGGTATTGACCGCCGCTCAGCTGATCGCTGCGAGCTTGCATTGCTCAGGTATGTAACACACACAAGCACATGTACCTACCATGCAGTCTTATTCTGCATCAGTAAACAATTTATTCAGATTTATTACCTAAGTACACTGTTTGAAATAATTTTAGGTGAATAAATATACTGTCTATATTCTATTATTAAAATATTTTGCAAATGCAGATCAACAGATTGTGTATAAAAACCTATGCTTGTTTTTATAAACAACTTTTGAATTAAAGAACTCGCGAAAAATAATCAGCTGCTCAATACTAAATTGAAATTTGATCTCGACAAAATATATCGAACAGCTGATATTTGTCTTGCTAGTTCGGAAATGTTCCGACACCAAAGGTATTCGGAGTAACAGATACAGTGTCTCTCGTTTTAGTATTGAAAGCCTCTTAGAGATGTTTGCAATACTAAAAATAATGTTGTATATAATAATTCACATCACTATACACATCACTATACTTCAAAGAAATCTATTGACTTACCTTATAAGTGTTTCCTAGGAAGTGCTTGTTGAATATTCCTTATCATTTCTTATATCTCCTCGCAGCGTATGCGCGTCTGAGATGTCGCGTTGTCGTGATGTTCGAAAAATGCTCGTGTGAATGGGCTCTTATCTATATATATAAAATTCTCGCGTCACAGTGTTAGTTAAAATACCCCCTTAAAATACGGCTGAACCGTTTTGTATGAAATTTTGTATGTTTATTTGGTAGGCCTGAGAATTGGTCGTAATCTATTTTTCAAACCCCAAGGCATAAGGGTTGCCAACCCAAAAAAAACATATTTTTATTTTTTTACATTATTTTTTATTTTTTTATAATGTGGCATTCAAAAATACATACAACTATTAATTTTCAGGGTCGTAATCTATTTTTCAAACCCCAAGGTGAAGGGGCACTTATTTATTTTTAAGTAAAACGGTCCTGAACGTAGCAATAGTAATAATACATTTATGTACTAGATATTATAACAATGCGGTGTCTTCTGAAGAGATATTCAGTGATATGTCAACGAACATACAGCAAGAAGTGCGCTCAATGGAAATGGTCGCGTCATTGACGTTCTGTCCCTTATTTCAGGTAAGCAATATTTCGCCGTAATAAAACTTATACACGGAATAAAAAGACCCATAAAGAAAATTAAAATCACATGCAAGGTCAATCTTAACGATCATTTTTCACCTCGGCACCATACCTAGGAAATGAAAAATCGTTTTCCAGGAATAATTTTTGCTTAGTTTGACTTATCATGATGCGCAAAACGAGTAGACTTCGGCATGGTGATTAGTCTTTTGACACCGTGTAGATACATCCGAATAGTACAGCATAGGCTGCCTTTTGTCACGATAACTGACATCCACGCGGGCGTAGCCACGGGTAGAAACTAGATTTTATATTGTGAGTGTACAACCTACATAAAAATAATAATTATAGAATACAATTTCTGCTACCGCGATAAACAATAGCAAGTTTTTAATAAAGTCTTATACGGGCGTCGCGTCGTACACGGATGAGAAATGAAGGACAATATCATTTTCATTTATGTGTAGGTGAGCAACCGGGACTTTGCAGACGGTCGCGTGTAATACGAGGAAGATAGTACTGCCTTTTTTTTTTCTTTTTTAACGAGGTGGAAAATCCCTGCGGATCTCCGACTTTTGGGGGAAATGAGAGCCGGAGTATGTGGTGTTTCCACTAAAAACCACCTCGACTTTCTCATGTACCCGTGTGTCGGAGGGTAGGGCATCGCCAAAGCATTCGTCGCCACCCTCCGACGGGCATTGGCCCGCCAGATGGTTAGGCGGGCCCCGAACAAAATCCCCTTGGCGGCGGATTAAGGTGTTGGGCTCCGCCGCCAAAACACCCAGCGGTCGCAGAGGATAGGGAGGACGGCAACGCAACACCGTATCTCCTCTTCCTCTGCGGCCCCACCGCGACGCATCGAATGGTGCGCCCCCATTTGGTCGCGGGAGATAGGGCGCGCGGCAACGCAACACCGACACGCCTCTCCTCCCGCGACCACACCCGACTGCGAGGGACAGACGGAACTGTCCCCCGCACCCGAACCGTTGGACGCATCCTGCGCAGGCCCCTCCAAGCCCACGCGGAGCGTCCCCTCCTGGATCCCTCTTAGCTTCACCGCGAGTGACCAATCCACGGTTACTGAGCCCCCCCACCACGACAAGGTGGAGATTCCACGGGGGGGAAGATAGTACTGCCTGACAATGAGGTAGTGCAACACGCGGCAGATATTGGACGGGACATGTATATCTTGAAAAAAGTGTGTCATTTTTATGATTATTATCATAATATCTAGCGACTTCTGAGGAGTAAGTTTTGCCTTTATTTGGTCGCCTCTAACGATACCCGCGATATGAAATGGGCTAGTGTCACTATGTTATTCTTAATCCGTCGCCACACACAAACATTCGAAACTTTATTGAATATAATTAGAACAAAAGTAATAACTAACATAATTATGTATATGATTTTATTGCAGGGTCATTGCAACGTGTTGAGTTACACTGGAAGAAGGTTACACTGGTTGAAATGCTATTGGGTTTTCCGAAGGTACGTTAACTAAATTACTTTATTTACATCCCAAATACGTTTTATTACCTACAGTGTATTTGTGAAGTGTTTACATGCTCACCAAGCACGTGAGTAGCACAAACTACTACCATGCTTTGTACAGTGAGTGGGTGTGTGTAGGGTCAAGTATATCAAAATAGACATGGCCTACGAACTGTCACCGGTCCTCTGTAAATTAAGCTTAGTATTTTTTGAACAAATATATAAAAAGGTCATCTATGATTTACTACAGGTAAGTAGTACATCCGAAAACTACTTTTCTGTTGCTAGAAATCGTAACCAGTTTGTGCATTCGTTACGCAGCTATGTACTGCAGTACATTAACGTGCGATTTAAATTCATATCCAATGTGAGAACTGCCTTTACGTATTATTTTTATTATTCTCAATACACTCGTTGTGCATATAGACTATGCATATTTTACTCCATGAACATACTTCCCCAGCGAAGAATATCAGTTGTACACTTTGCTGAACAAATTCTTCAGAGACCATCATAGAGAAATATTTTAAACTTTTATATATAACTTTATTTTTTTTTATTCTTATTTGTACCTAGAATATTTTTTATTTAGCAAAGGGTCTCAATCGCGTGACTTAAAAATAAAGGGTAGAATAGGTCGAATAGGCCGAGATAAAAGTCAATCCGTGACCTCAGCTGGTATAACCAATAACCAAACATCGGGACAAATACTAGTTACTTCGAACGGTGTTTTTATTTTCGAATAATTACGTGATTGAGATTCGTGGTATAAATATTAGTAAGCATAGTAAGCACTTTTTTAAACTTTGCTTAACTTCAATTAATTTTATGTCGGCTAATATACCAATCAAATAATTACTCTTGCAATGTAAGCTAATACTTATTTTTACGTCTGCCAGTCCATTGTCGTTACAGTCCCCGCAGTCATTTAGTAGTTCTCAGCAAGACGTTTGTAATGTGACCAGGTATACACGGTGGTGACCGCGACAAACTGCATATTACTGCACGTGGAGTACAGCGCGCTGGTACAGTGTTGGGGCACGTTCCCCGACATTAGTCACCCCATTACCAGGGTGATTCCTGCATTTAATATCTCTGCTGCTATTCAGCTTTGTATAAGGTATGTATTCGCGACAGACATTAAAAACGATGACGGTGAATAGTGTAGTCGAAACCGCGAGTGAAAATCGTGTAAAATCAGTGTTATCTAATCGTGCGGTACACCGGCTTCGGTTCCCGGACGCGTCAAAGTGTTAAAATACAGCTAGAATAGTGTAAATAGTTAAATCATTAATATAAAGTACTATATAGTTCATGAACATTAGTCTAAAACTTGTGCTAACTGTAGGGACCTAGATATCGATCATAAATAGTGTTATCAATTGTAACAGATAAGAACTAATACTTGATAATACAGCTGTTTGTTTACATATTCGTTTTATAGTTTTATAAGTGATTTTTGGCCTTCATATAGGTTTGAAATCATGTCTACATACTTCCTTATTGCTAGTTGTTACCTTATATAGTTAAAATAAGCATAATAATAAACATTTGCATGTTTATCATAAACTTTGTTTATGTACGATAGGGTTTACTTAAGAAATTCTGTAATTTTTCTTATGCATCATAGGTTTTCATGTAATGAATTCGAATTAAATAAAGATTTTTCATGGTGTTTGTTTTAATAGATGCCCCATATAGTTGCACACAACGGCCTACCAAAATTTCATATATAAATTTAGTATATAATAGTTTTTCAATAGAAAATATAGTGGGCGGGCCCTTGTGTGACGGCATTTTTTGGGAGTTTTTATGGAATAACTCAGTGACGCTAGTAGTTAGGTTTAGGTATTATATACCGATAGATAGAACTTAACGAGACCTATCTATCGATGTATAGCACACATATGTATGTATCGTAGTACCTAATATAAATAGACATTTGTACTGTATATGAAATAAAAAATAAACCAAGATTCTCTGTGCACGTGTTCGGTGCGATGGTCGTCGTTAAGGTAAAGTTCCGAGGTACCTAAGCGACCATGTATTCGGCCAGTTCGTTGGCGTCCCAACCACCATATTGTGACCTATGTAACCATCAAGCACCGAACACCTGAACAGCATGGCTCTCAACGTATGAAGATGTTTTATTTCTGAAGCCTCAACTCATACAGTAGCCATACAGTCCACACATATAGAAGAACACGCATCATCGTAGGCACACGTCAGCAACATACTACCAGCGCACTGTAACGGACTAGCAAAGGTTCGATTCCTGGCATCCGTTACAGTATGAAAGCGTCTTTGTGTGAGAGTGTGTGTTTTTATTTGATGTAAATATTTATTAGAGAAATAGTTGTGTTTAAAATCTAAAGATATCGTAACGTAAGTAATTATTGTAATAGTAACGGCATTCTTTAAAACCACTTGGAAATTCCCTATCCTCATTCAACGTTAGTCTATTCTGCATAATAAATGTGAATCATCAATTTCATATATCGCTCAGAAATGCCTATTAAGAAAAGAAAAAAATTTTGAAAAGAAAAGAAAAATTTATTTTGAAACAGCACATAGGACACATAATAGAAAGCAATTATGTACCTACATAATACAACAATTAGTAAACTTAGAACATTTATATAAAAGAAAATAAATAAATAAAAACAAAAAAAGAAACAAAAAACAATTACAATAGAATATAGTGAGGTATGTGTCCCATCGCTGGCCAAAAAAGGTGGCTGGATCAGCACTATGTCCAGTGATACTAGTGCATACCGGACGCTGGTATTCTTCCAGCCCCTTCCGGACATCCCGGATGCGCAACCATCGCCGTGCCGATCACAACATGCAATCCGTGTGAGGTGTTTCAGTGAATGTGTATTGTGTAATGATTTATATATATATATATATATATATATTATCTAATTAGTGAAAATATACACACATACTTAGTTGCATAAATAAAATAGAATAAATAAATATACCTATGAATGATATAGTTACATAATATAATTATAGAAGCGCGCCAAACTGTGGTGCAGACTCGCCGTCGGCTGATGTGTACCTATGCACGTACCTACATTAATTATATAGGTATACACATTGTTGCATATTCTAAATTATCGCCGCGTCCACCTTGTCGGGAGGCGAGGGGCGAGCGGGTGTGAGGTCCAACACTCGGCGCTCGCTCACGACGAAGCGGAGCAAGTGCACACACCATCAGAGGCGGTCACCGCCTGTCACCGCCTCTTGACGCGACACTAACATTTTTCTCGGACGATCGCACTTGAAATTATGCACGTTATACGCGCAATGAATCACCCGCACGCAACAAACAATAAATACCTACTCAAAGATAAGAATCAAATGAATTAGAAGGTATAGGTATCATTATAATATTGGCACAGACTCAAACATGGGTAAGTCGTAACCATAATAATTAATTCTAAAATCTCTAAATATTTATTTATTGAATTTGTTTATAACGCAGTTTCAGCTGCGTTATAAACACATTCAATAAGTATTTCAAAAACTTAAACACACGACTGTTGGAATAACTAGTGTTTTGAATTTCAGATTTCTGCAAATAACTGTCATACTGTGTCTGGGCAGCGATACTCAAGCCTGGCCCTTTGAAACATGCCTACGATACGAATATGTGTGACGGAAGCAGCGATGTGATCTACGTAATTTTTACGGAGGAGAAATGGAGATAACACTACCACCGGTCATACTGATAGGGTATGTAAATGAGTCATTTATCAATGGGAACAGAATGTTTGCGTTCGTGAGAATACATGTATACCTAAGTTACAATAAATAATTATTTAAGTTAATAACGTAAACAGGAGGATAACAAGGAATTTTATTTCAGATCTCGAGCGTTAAGGTGGCAGTGGCAGCCCCATCTCACCCCAGCAAGACTGCGGGTGTTCGTGACCACGACGCGCTGCGCCGCCACACTAGTCCCATCCGGGAGCCAGCCGGCCATCCATCGTGCTGCTGAGTGCTGACAGACCGTTTGTTGGGATGTTTGTTATGACGACGCGCTGTAAGCCTGATCATGTGTCATGTTATTTTATAAATTATATTACATGGTAATACAGTTCAAGTTGCTAAACAATTAAGTTTAGTCAACTTAGGTTACTAATTTATTAAAATATAATTAAAACAATTAATTAGCTTTATCAGAATTGCAACAATATTAGATAACAAAATTAGATATAATTAAAAATAAGCTTAACATTATGTATTTACCATCATTTAACATACGATATTACGAATCTATAGATATCAAATTAAAATTATCATTATTTTACATAATTACGATACTACGAAACTACAGAGGATATTTAAATGTATATGAATTATATAGATTAGAATTTAATTATATTAAGGAAGATATTGTAGGTAACAGAAGGAAATATATAAATTCAAACATTAAACAAAAGACATGTCAACATTCACGTTACCCAGCTCACGTTGAGACTCTATTAGGTATTGTCTAAGCCGCTTTTTAAATGTAAATATGCTTTTTATTTGCCTCAAAGGTGGGGGCAGGTTGTTCCATAAGCTGCGTAAAGAAAACTTCCTGTAAATGAAGTACTACTGTGAGCGCGTATCGATAGTTGTTGTGCGCACCTCCTACCCGAACACTGTCTATTACTCGTCACCCAATTGAGCTTGTTGTATGGATAGGTAGGTTCTTTGTACTTGATGAGACCAAAGAGAAGGCATGCTAAGTGTAGTTTCCTGCGCGATTTCATTTTTAACATGAAGTGCTGGTTTAAGAATGGTGTAACATGACTTCTAAATGGAATCGAGAAACAAAAACGGGCACAAGTATTCTGGACGCGTTGAATGAGACGGTGAGTTCTAGCTAAGAGTCTAGGTCCGAAGACAGTGTCAGCGTAATTGAGTTTAGAAAGAACTAGGGATTCCACCAGTTGCATTCGGAGTTCCTCGCACAAGTACGGTCTCATTTTATATAAAATCTTTAATCTGTAGAAACAGTTGCGAACAGATTCTGCGACATGATCCTCAAATCTGAGCTCACTGTCCATGCGCAAACCAAGATTGCGGGCTTCGTTAACTAGACCAATAGGCTGTTCCATCAAGGATATTGGGAGCGTGGAGGGTAACGAATTGAGCCTATGTTTAGTGCCCAAAAGCATATATTTGGTCTAATAAGGGTTAAGCATGAGACCGTGACTCTTACTCCATTCGGATATACTCTTTAGGTCTTGGTTGAGGGCGTTGACAGCCGCTCCCTACTCATGTGGTTTGAACGAGATATAAATCTGAATGTCATCGGCACAAATGTGATAACTACTGTTTTTAATACTCTTCACCACGTCAGCACAGTATCGGCTAAATAAAATAGGTCCAAGTATTGAGCCCTGCGGCACTCCTTTTCTGACAAAATCCCGCTCAGATACATGGTTTCCACCATCACCTGACTTCAACTCCACGTACTGCTGTCGGTGGTCCAGATAACTATGAAACCAAAGCAACGAATTTTGATCAAAACCATAGTAGCGCAGCGTGGATAAAAGCAGGGAAATGTCAATACTGTCAAACGCGAGCGAATAATCTAAAAACTGAATTTCAGCGTACTTTCTTCCATGCAAGCTTCTCTTTATCTATATCGCGGGAATGAAAGAAATAAAACCGGTCAAGTGCGAGTCGGACTCGCACTCCGAGGGTTCCGTACAAACCTGTAGGTATATAAGTAAAATTCCACCAGTCATAGTTCTGGTATTTTAATTGCGAAATGAAATCCATACATTTTACACATAAAATAAAACAATAATTAATATTCTTAAAAAAAATAACAAAAATAAGTAAGCGGCGATAGCCCAGCCCACGTAACGGACTGACGAGACGATGATTCCCGGTTTGATCCCCAGGTACCCCGGGCACACATCACTGACTTTTCGGAGTTACATATGTGTGTATTTAAAATGTTAATTATCGCTCGCTTAATACTGTGCCCGGTAGATGACAATAGGCTCGCCCCTTATTACATTGGGACCGAAACATAACTGGCGAAGTATGGGTGTATAATGTACTTCTGCCTACCCCTTCGGGGATAAAAAGGCGTGAAGTTATGATACGTTATGTAAATTTAAAGAAAAACATAAAAAGGAAATGAAAATTTTCAAGTATTGAGTCATCAAGAATTAAGTATCAAATTTGAACCAGATCTGTAAATGGTGACTGAAAAAGGTATGAATAGTACCACATTGAACATTGAAGATCAAAAAAACGTTATCTATAATTATCCTACTTCGTGTTGTGCTAGTGTTTATTAACGGAAACATGTTTATAGATGAAAAATATGTGGAACTTCCATTTTGGGTATTCATTCTAAAATCAATATTGAAGTCTCCCACGACAATCAGACGAGAACATGAATTATACCTATTGAGGTTGCTGCCGTATATTTTTGTATTTATGAAAATATCTTTTACATGATCCATCTGTCACGGCATCCTTGAGATTACGACGTACATACGCGATTGATCCCCAACCTGGATTTGCATTATATATAGCTGGACCATTTACTCTGCACACCTCATAAAACCCATGAAGTTCAAAAAAGTCTCTGCGACACCCCCAGGTTTCAACAAATAATACTGTATGAGAGGAATGAAAAATAGGATCTATGATGACGTCTGAAAAATGTTTGCGCAATGATTGCACGTTATGAAATACAATTTGAACTGTATTATCTTCAGGTGTTTGCAAAAATTTAAATGGTACCAATTTGTTTTGCTCCAGTCTTTTCATTTCTATACCTACTTACAGCACTCGATTTTAATATTTCAGAGGGGGCTTTAAATATAGGTACCTGAATTCACAACTAAATATAGTCCAGACGATAACGTTACTCTTGAACAGGCTACATATAACATCGATCTTTTAACATTTTTTGAAATATGAACCACAACTTTTTCTAAGGTTGCACCTTGCGACTTGTGAATTGTAATACTTTCTGCTGGTACTATTAGAAACTGAGTACGCTGCACTACAAGATTTGAAGATATTCACCTTTTCACAGTGTAAGTGACAGCATCTAATAGCGTCCAATACGAATTGAGGTATTGACCATGTTTCCATCCAAGTTTTCCAGGTTATTTGACATTACCTCTTGTCGTTATTACCGTACTTTTATCGAATAGAACCCAAATACGTAAAGGCCGCTTTTCATTTGTCTTCTTGTGTCGACCATAGTCTTATAGCCTTCAATATACCGGTAGTACCATTCACAAGGCCATCCGTAGTGTCAATATTCACAGTTACCATATAACGTGCACCTATTCGTAAAAACAAGCTCTTAGGAAGACCGTAGGTCTGCATTGTACCTAGAGCATTTACAGATTGCAAGGCTTTTCTAGCAGCTTGCGGATTTGGTGCTCCAGAAACCACATCAAGTGCTTTAACCTAGTACCTTTCAGTGTTCATTTCAGATAATACTTGATTATTGTAATCATAAATCATAAATCATTTATTTGCATGAAAATGGGTGTACAAAGGATGTTAGAATTTCGTTGAGTCCATTTAACCATATTCAACCTCATCAGGTGTGCAAATTTAAAAATACTGTTTTTATTACACAATGGAATTCAGAAAAAATAAATCGTAAGATGAGCTAGTATGTCAAAGAGTTATAACCTCAGTCAGCAATAATAATACCATAATTAATAATACAATGTCAAATGAGTCAATATTTCGAGAAAATGTCAAAAAGTAATAATTAATAATACAATAATCGAAATGATTGAATATAGAGAATTCAAATAATAATACTGGTTAATAAATATAATCAATTCAATGTTTTAGAGCCATTCATTTACAGAATAAATCATTCTTTCAAGAAGTAACGATTTCAGCTTTTTCTTGAATTTTGATAGAGGAAGCTCTAGAATATGAGATGGTAATTTATTGAAGATTTTAACACACATGTAGTAGCAGTTTCTTTGAAACAACGTTGTCTTTGAAGCTACATCTAGTACAAGCCGTTCTCCACGTCTTGTGTTTCGATAATATACGTCTTTTGCCTTTAAAAATATATGAGGATTAGTTTTTACGAAGACGCATATTTCAAAAATATACATTCCAGGCAAGGGCAATATGTTTAACTTTTTGAAGTGTGGTTTGCAAGATTCAAACGGTGGTATTCCAACTAAAGCCCTGATACATCTTTTTTGACACAAGAAAACTCTTTGTATATCAGTAGAATTTCCCCATAGTATTAGACCGTATCTCAATACAGCACTTACATAACCATGGTAAGCTAGAAGTCCAGTCTGCAAGGTTGATGTAGCTCTTAGTCTATGTATATATAGTATGTATGTAGTCTATGTATATATAGTGTGTATCTATTTAGTATATTGTATTTGTCGACTTCATTGTTGGTCGCAAATAAATGTATCGATCCATGTGCCTCAATAGGTAAGGTATTAATACTGTAACATTTAGAATTTATTAACTCTATATCCATTGAAATCTCAATCTCAATCAGCCTATCGCAGTCCACTGCTGGACATAGGCCTCTCCTAACACGCACCACAGTACACGGTCCTCAGCATTCCACATCCTTTATCTGTGCTATAAGACGTTGCATCGTACCAAATTTCAAGATTTTGAGTTCACGGGAAGTACCCAGTAGGTTTTGATTCCCTTGCGAGTAGTCGCAAGTTTGAAAATATGATTATATTGCTCTTTCTTTTGATTGCGTTGACATAGAAGTTTGATTTTGATACAGCCTAACGGTGTTATATACCTGAGTATTTGATATGAATTTAAATTTAATACCTCTACGCGTACAAGAGAAACTGGTAGTAACTTTAAATTTCCTAAAAATATTTTTATTATATGATGTAACTAAAATTTTACGGTTTTCGCAATTTTTCCTTTATATGTGATATAAGACGTTGCTTCGTACCAAATTTCAAGATTTTGAGTTCACGGAAAGTACCCTGTAGGTTTTGATTCACTTGCGAGTAGTCGCGAGTTTGAAAATATGCTTATATTGCTGTTTCTTTTGATTGCATTGACATAGAAGTTTGATTTTGTTACAGCCCAACAGTATTATATACTTGAGTATTTGATATGAATTTCAATTAAGTACCTCCGCGCGTTCATGAGAAAGGGGTAGTAACTTTAAATTTATTTAAAATATTTTTATTATATGATGTAACTAAAAATTTACGGTTTTCGCAATTTTTCCTTTATATGTGTTATTAAACGTTGCTTCGTACTATATTTCAAGATTCTGAGTTCACGGGAAGTACCCTGTAGGTTTTGATTCACTTGCGAGTAGTTGCGAGTTTGAAAATATGCTTATATTTCTGTTTCTTTTGATTGCGCTGACATAGAAGTTTGATTTTGTTACAGCCTATCGGTGTTATATACCTGAGTATTGGATATAAATTTCAATTTAATACCTCTACGCATTCAAGAAAAACGGGTAGGTATCTTAAATTTATTAAAATGTTTTTATTACATGATGTAACTAAAAATTTACGGATTTCGCAATTTTTCCTTTATATGTGTTATTAAACGTTACTTCGTACCAAATTTCAAGATTCTGAGTTCACGGGAAGTACCCAGTAGGTTTTGATTAAAATGCGAGTTTGAAAATATGCTGCAATTTGCGGCATAAACGGCTGTATCGTTTGATTGCGTTGGATTAGAAGTTTGATTTTTTTACAGCTCAATGGGACCGTAGATTTGAGTATTTAATATAAATTTCAGTTTGATACCTCTACGCATTCCTGAGAAAAAGGATCTTGACAGACGGACGGACAACAAAGTGATCCTATAAGGGTTCTGTTTTTTCCTTTCGAGGTACGGAACCCTAAAAACAGTTGATAGGCACACTTAAATTATACCCAATCACTTTATTGGTCGACAAAACAGCAGCAGATTTTCATGCTATAACCTTCAAACATTTACCTCTGGAGTAATCAATCTGCGGTATTTATTGAACTATGCTGAAACTTTGACTTTAACAGTATCCCAACGCAAAGTATGGCTTGGGTTTTGCGGTTAAGTGGCAGACCGCAATCTCAATGAACTAGGCCGTGGCGTCCACTTAACGGCACTACTTAAGCCGCCGTGCCACTAATTATCTAGATAATTTACCTACTTTATACAAACAATAAAATACTTGAAAATTTGTATTCAGAACGTTAAGAAAATATCTAATTGCTACTTACATAAAAAGAATGTTGTGTTAACAACTATAATGAAACATTATGTTTGATTTTCATTATGGGCAGATTTATTAACAAATAAACAATTCAATAATAATAATAAAAAACATTTTTCCACTACTTCGTGTACCGGATACATTATTAACATACGTAATACATAACGAGAGAGATTCAATGATTATGTAATCAAAATAATAAAGTTGAAAACCTACACAAGTTATGATTGCTTATAAAACTTTCAGTTGACAAAATAAATACTTTACGTCGAATATGATACGATATTCTACGTAAGGTATTTATTATGAAATCTAATTTAACGTAAAAGTGGCAGTTATGTGCGTGTACCTACACATATTATGTATCTAGGAACATGAATACAAAATTAATAAGCTCAACATTACAAAGAGATTATAAAGTTTTAGAACGCTTGTGAGTTATACTGAGTGTTGTATGAAAGTTTAAGTAGTTAGAAATATTTAATCTTCTATCTTAATATCATACTTTTGTGTAGTTTGAAACTATGTAAATCATTGTCATTCCTGGTATCATCCCTTTCTAGTCTCACCAAATTGGACAGAACATCAAGTTTTCTGACCTCGCAAAACCACAATTGACAGATTTTTTAAGTTATGTGAATATTCTGTCGACTACTTATGTCTAGCTTGAAGTTATGTGCATATCCTATTTCTACACTTTGTAGTATTGCTATTTCATAGTACATATGTGCCAAACAAGGCAAAAGCGGTCATTGACCCACCCAACTACATTTATTGCTGCACTTCATTAAAAAAACTAAAATATCTTGTTAACGTCCTGAATGGACGTCTATCTTGATCCTTAACTTGGCATACGGTTATATTCAAGGTTTCAAATTATTCAGAGAATTCTGATAAAGTTGTCGAAGAGATTCTATTGAAATTGAATTTGTATAATAAATTCAATAAATTCAAGTGATAGTATAATAAATATGTATTATCGTGGAAAAAATCATCTATATAGATTATGATTAAAAGTGAACAAAGATTATATTATTACTGACTATCTCAATACATGGCTTAAGGAAGTTAAAGGTAAATCTGTATTTGCAACGTAAGCATTAATTTTCGCCTGTAGGTTACCTGTTAGTAGCCGTTGCCAATCGACTACTTTATTTATAAATATTCTCGTGTATCCAACGCCACGCCACTTTATCATGTATCTAGAAAACATGTAAAACCTGCAGCATTTGGTTCAAAATATTATTCTAGTGGGTAATCCCGCATGCGTGAATGATATCCCGTTTGCAGACACCTCAGGTACATTTCGTACCGGGATGCATCACCCCCCACGGCATATTCCTCAAGTTCTGGTGCGCTCTGCGGTTCCTCCTCGACGTGTTTTACATCATAGTTGTATCATACGACATTGCATTTATTGTGGTATGATGGTGGAAGTGGGGTATGATTTATTTTAGTAGTGCAATAGTGTCCAGAAATTGTTGTAGCGTTGTGTAGTGCAATTGTCCGATGAATACCGCTGGTTTTGATATATGTAGTTAGTTATTTTAGTTTGTAGTAGAGGAAATCTAGGTATTGTTAGATTGAGCACAAATATATTGAATGTATATGCATAGGGCTGTTTGAAGGAACACTCCTTACGGACAGTCACGGATAATCACAGGAAATTTAAAGGATGAACATATTAATCTAATCTGTGATTATCCGTTTTCTGTCTTACCTGTAATTAAATTACCATGCTGAGAATGGCTAGTATGTATTATCGTGGAAATATTCTAAACCATTCAAAGCATGGCAAATAAGAATATCATCATCATCACCATATCAGCATTATAGATGTCAACTGCTGGACATAGACATAGTCTAGGCATACAGACTGAATAAAATACTTGAATTGAAATATTGAAAGAACAAGCGGGTTGCTAAGAAACGACCTGAAAAGCTTAAAAAAACAAGTCGTAGAGAATGTTCAGTAGAAATCAGTAGTATCTGCTTATCCCGCTGAGAAATATAAATGTGTATGTCCATTTGTCGAATTTATTATCTAAGTAGCAGGTGCTAGTATTAACTGATTTTAAACATTTGCTATTTTTATTCCACAAAAAGTGGTATATTTTTAATAAACTTTAAATACATATTTTTATACTCTATTAAAACTCTTTCAAGTATCTTGTAAATAATTTATTTGTTTAGATATGTGTATACTTTTGTATCGTATTTGTTTAGTCCGCCATAATCACATAATGCTGTTTTTCTAACCAGCGTGACAGCTATGTATATTTATTTGAGTTATGTATAATATGTATGTATTTACAAAAAAAAAAGTATATAAGTATGTTTATCCATTATCTAGTACCCATAACACAAGCTCTGCTTAGCTTGGGACTAGATGGTGATGTGTGTATGTGGTAAAATATTATTATTATTATTTATAGTTGTAGTTAGCCATACGAAACAAATATTTTTGTATAAAAGAAAAACAGTTCATCAATGTCACGTACATACTCCTTATGGTAACTTCCATGTTTCTTTGGTCGAGCAATCAAACGCAATTTCCTCTCATTGGCCATTATATTTTGTGCTTATAATTCACACTGCGTCAGGCAAGGTTTCTGGGGCGAATAGGGCATTCTTAATAAAGCATGAATGAATGAATGATAGGTTCGATCAGTAACAATCATAGCTATCAGAGAGAAACGTCAGTATAGCACAAAAGTATCGTCATCAACGGTCCTGTATAAGAACGTTTCTACTACTGGTCACGGCGGGCCTTTTCCACCATGACAAAGTCCATATTCCATCCAGGCCGATTATGGCTTGGCAGACTTTATATATTTTGAGAGCTCTGTAGGTAACTCTCAGACTAATTAACAATTAAATACGCACATAACTTTGAGAAGTCAATGGTGATCCCCGTGGGTTTGAATACAAGGCTCACTACGTAGCAGTCTGTTAGTTTCTTTACTATTGCAGGCACTGTTATAATATTATTTCTATAAATTCTTTCAATTTTCTTTCTTTCTAATAATTTATTTATCAGATTTATTGTGCCAGATTAACCTAAGTTAGACAACAATATTATTAATGTCTTACAGCTACAGAAGAGACTTCGTCAGTTAAGAGTTGTTTTAAAAAATAATTAATTTGGTTTTAGCACCGCTACAAGTTGTTCAGGATTACGGCTTGTAGCTAGCAATCTGAATTCACAATAATTATTCTAGTCTGGGATTGTTGGTAACAAATTACAATTTCGACAAAACTAATTTAACTAGGGATAAACCGATGAAATGATACAATACTGCGAGTAATATATAGATATATTCATACCTATAGCAGTTCAACTTATCAAGACTTATTACTGTATTCTACTACGTAGTACCACATTTTATTAAAATAATATCAGCCCATGTATAAACTGCCCACTGCTGGGCACGGGTCTCACTATGAGAAAGGTTTATTTCCATAGTCGGCTACGGTACCAAATGCTAGTAGGCGGGCTTCACACGGATTTTGAAAACATTTCGGAAATTTTTCAGACATGCAGTCGGATAATAACATCACGATGTTTTCTTTCATCTTACAGCAAGTGATAATTAACTATTTAAATCACACTTAACTTCGAAAAGGCTCTAACAGCATACCTATACTGTGCGATTCTAAGAATATTTCATAACTAGCTGTGCCCGCGGCTTCGCCCGCGTGGAAGTCGGTATTCTTTAAGTTTCCCTTTCTGTGGCCTTGATAATGTAAAAAATATGAACATAGTGATCGGTGATCGGTCGTATATACCAATTTACTCTGTGGTGATCGGTTGGTGAAACACACTCAGTTTTAAGTTTCTTACTTACTGTATTAGAAAAGTGCCACTTAAATTCTTAGCTTATTTATATTGCTCTCGGAGAATCTTAACAGTGACTTTAAAAAAATGACGTCATTTAGTCAACGACATCTAGTAGTAATCATTGACAAGAGATTTTAAGTGGTTTAAATTAATAACGTTAGATGGCAGTGACCACATGACATCATTTTTTAAAAGTCGATGTTAAGATTTTCCACAAACAGTATTAATACTGCGAAAAATAAAATTTGGATTTGTAGTGCTATGAATCAATCCATACGTTGATCTGTCTGCTAGGAAATGGTACATCAGTTTTAATATCTGAAATTTAAATTTTATTATTATAAAGGTTTAACAGAGCTTACTAACCTATTGTATGATATCACAATAAATTATGTTACTACTAACATGCGATTGAATGAATGGATTTTGATGAAATAAAGACTACTGAATCGAAATAGGTATTATCTAATTCTATGGAAAAAAAATAAAAGTAGGTACGTACCTACGCTACGCACTATCAAATGAAAGTTATAAACCCTATTGTGAGGATGGACAGGTACATCAGCCTAGCGCAAGTTCCTAAGAAAAAACCGAATGTATGAAACGTGCTATCTTTTTAATAGCTACTATTATATGTATAAAACATGAAGATAGCATCCTTCACTATGTACACTTGGAACAGTATTCTTTCAAAGTTAGACGGGTTATACATACATCACCGCCTTGGCTGTCAATAGTGTCAAATGTCACAACTGTCACATTATTATCCAGATTGAACTTTGCCGCGTTATGTAGTTTGTTTAAAAAACGTAAAAAACATACTGATAAGTGCTTTGTGTATACCAAATAAATGTGATTTTACACTTCTAGTGTTAGTGTTACTATATTTATTTGATTAGCATTGAAAGGAGCGCAATGAAAACAAGCAAAATAACGTGCGAAATATGGTATACAACAACATGCCGGTCAAGCAATGAAAAAAAGGTAGGTATTTATGGCAAAATGTCCCTAGATAAAGATCAATGAATATTCATAATGTTATATACATACATACATACATATCGTCACGCCTTTTATCCCCGAAGGGGTAGGCAGAGGTGATACGATAATGTTATATAATGTGATATATTTCAATAAAACAAAAAAATAAGGAAATATTCAAAAGTTTCATATCCTAGTACTTTGTAGGTATACAATAGTGCTGCCTGTCAGTTATCGATAATCCGTTATTAGAAATTGGCACAAGGACTAAAGCCCGCTCCACATTCACGCGAGAATCTCGCGCGAATGCGCGAAAACCACGAGAAACGTGAATGTGGAGCCGATTCGCATATTCTTCGCAGGTTCTCGGATTGTTCTCCAGTTTGTGTCGGGTTTTTGGCGCGAGACAAAGGAGCCGAGAACGCGCGAAACAGGCGAGAACATGAACGGCTCCACATTCGCACGTTTCTCAGTTGCGCGCGAGTTGCCAAAGAGAGTAGTTAGGTACCTACTTATTTGAGTGATACTGATACCGTTTGAGCCACTTTGATTATGAGCAGCGTTAGTTGGACTAATGAATTAGAATTGACATTTCTGGAATGCATTCAAGCGGAACTTTTTTTGTGGTATTGTCTCCGATATTTTAAGGAATGGGGAATTCAATATTATATAAAAATCTATGTTTGTTTGTTCATCATTTATAGACTCTGAAATGATAAGAGATTAAGCGCTTAGTCAATGGTAACTTTGGAAAAGGGGCTTGGAAAACATACATACATAACGTCACGCCTTTTATCCCGGAAGGGGTAGGCAGAGGTGTATTTCTACACCCACTTTTCGCCAGATATACTTTAGTCCCACGTAATAAGGGGCGAGCCTATTGCCGTACCGGGCACATTTCCAGACTCCGTGCGGCTGCTGAGAATTTCGTGACAGAAAAACCCAATAACACTGCCCGACCCAATTATCGAACCCGGGACCTCCCGATCCCACGCGCACATTTATGCCACGAGACCAATGAGGCAATCGTATAGGGTTTGATGTCGAGTTTTCCGTCTCTACGCAAAGATGGTATTTGCATCGTGTTATCCCTTAGTCGCCTCTTACGACACCCACGGGATGATAGGGGGTGGTGGGTTAATATAAGCGTAATTGTAATACGCAAATGCGCTCAACAACAAGCTTGTCGCAGTAGCAATTTGAGCGTCTATTGTCGTCGAGTGCGTGAACTGTAGTGAGAACCTTGCGAGTGTGGACCCAGGGCAGTTCTCGCCGAGATTCTCGGGGAGAATCTCGGTGAGAATCTCGGGTGAAGTGTGAAGCGGGCTTAAAAATTCTATTCTTTTTTTTCTTTTCAGATGTAAAAATGGGTAGCTGCAACTGGAAACCAAGACTTGATTTATGTGCCCATTGAAAAATTACATCAGTTGAACTATGTGTGTGGCAAGCATTTTAAGCCGAAAGACTTAAAAAAAAGGGGAACTCAAGTCAGAAAAACAGCTGTGCCTTGTATCTATAGACATTTCTTTAAATCCTATTTACAGAAGAAATGTTGAAAACCTTTCCATTACATGTATAAAAATACGGAACGTAAAGAGTGAATGATGTCATGATGAACGAATAAGAATAATTGTTTTTATCTGTGGTTGATATTTCACAAACATTTCTTTAATTTCAGTCACTACAGACATATAGTCCGTTCACAGTTATTTTACCTCTAGCTGTTAGATTGGCCAACCTGGGCGTTGTGTTGCTATATTTAGTATCTAATACTCCCATTTTAAATATACAGTATTGCTAAAAACGTACTTTTTTTTTATTGCCTACGCGATCGTATTAAATATTTGGAAGTACCTAATGTTTGTAACAAAACCTCTTGATATCGGCTTTGGCTATACGCATGTACATTTATTTTTTTACAAAATAACTAATTTCCCATGAAGATAAATAGTTATAATAAATATTTTGTCAATTTACGTCAATGTGAGGTTTTAATTATCAAATACGAAAACTGCAAATTTAATTATCACATTTATTTTGAATAAGAATGATCCATGCGGACTGCCAATGACAATTCGTAGCTGCTGTCAGATTCTCGGACTGCCAATGCTGATTCGTAACTGCTGTCAGATTCTGTATCAGACTCATAGTTTAATTCTATTATGAACCTGTCCATCGCAGCATCCATAGACCCATTTGTTTCACGAAGCTTGTCTTCAATGTGGCGCACATGTTCGCATTGTTTTTGCCACATGCCGGTCTTCTGCAGTGATAGATTGAAAAGCTTCTTCAGCTAAATTGACAATGTTGTTTGCCTCTTGTCCTATTTCACATAGGTACCTGTCATAGCTTTTATCTGATCCTAAAAAGATTCTCGGCACCTCATTCCTGTCAGTTGTTTCTCTGAGCGAAAACTTCTTTTCTTACACTTTGTATAGCCTAATACATTCTATCTGCATCCCGAATCCCTCGTTCAGTCACTCTTGCCTCAAATTTTGGCATTTTTAAGTCTGTCTGCAAAAATCATATAGACTACAATTACTTTCCTTATCATAAAAACCTATTTAATACAAAAAACGCGATAGACGTATTTAAATAAGGATTTTCTCTCCATTCAAAAAATGTCTATAAGTATAGATAAGACTGACATTACATACTCATGGTGGTTACAGATGGACATTCTAGTTTCCACTAAAATTGGGTAAAATGTTATGCACTGGTAACATACCTGTCATCACAGAGTACCATACCAACATAAAGCAAACAAACACCGACATTTGTCAGAGGTAAAATAACTGTGAATGGACTGTATATATTTTAGTTCTGCGTATTTTTCTTCGCAAATCTAGAATAGATTTATAGAATAGGCTAATTTGTTTGAATAAACATATAAACATTAAATACATCTTTTATTTGTGTTGGAAAAGTATAATTCTAGTCGAAACATAATTATAATTATTTCTTACCGAATATTATCGATATCGATATTTCGTTAATCACTAGTGGATACATCCCTATATTGACAAATATGACAATGCTGACAACATAAAAACGATGTCAATTAGTATCTTTATGTTGGTACGAGTTCTCCCTGCACGTTTCATACAAAGCTGAAAGTCTCGCATGATCTATGGCACATCCGCCTCTTCTTACGTAGTATTTAGAGGTACATCATTACAAACATTCGCTTGTATAATACGTAGGTACCTATGGATGGATGTTGATTATCAGTATCTCTTTCTTCTTCTCTACACGCAAAAACTACTGAACGGCAAGTAATTCAGAATATGCAACACATAGGCACAACATAAAAATATCGTGTGTTTTAATCCAGCCAGTTCTTGTTGTGAGCAAGTCGCCAGAACCACTCAATAATTATTTTAAGTTTTAACTTAAAATAATTATTTTAGCGGTACTTCTGATCCCCTAGATGGCACCACTGGCAAAATTAAAACTAAGTCGGTGTTAAGATAAATAAATATCGCTGACAATATAAATATTAGAATAGAAGTTAAAGCAAAATTTTGCTCAAATTGAGTCCGAATCACTCGATAACCAACGGGGATAAATGTATATTTTAAATTGCGATAACTTTTGATAGAATAAATGGATTCTGATAAACTAAAGACTAAATATTAACCAAAGACACAAACTATGCGTTTGTCACTATCTCGATACAAACAATTTAGTGTGTTGCTTGAATTCAAGTCTATTAAATTTATTGAATGGTACTGCTAGGCTCCCATAGGTGATAGCGTGATGATTGTAATCGGGTCTTCAGGCAATATATTGGTGAAAACCGCATCAAAATCCGTTCAATAGTTATTGCGTGATGATTGAACAAACATACTGACAGACAAACAGACAGACAATAATAAAAAAAAAATTGTTTAGTTTTCTATACCGATATCATGTCACAATCCAATTGACATTTCGCAAAAAAATTCAATGTACAGACAAAGTGCTCTTTGACTTTTATTATAGTATAGATATAGATAGATGTATATATTTTGATATTCTCATATTTTAATAGAGTCAACATTGAGGTGCAGTTTTTATGGATAAAAGACATGGGAAAATATGGAAACATCGAATTATGTTGTCATGTCAATTAAAATAAAAATTAATAGGCTTTTCTCTGATTTTTATTAGATTGACGTAATTTTCTTTTTGCCGTATTTTTGCCGGCTTAATAACATGACACTGGCTGCTATTGTTGGTAACAGTAATTACATACATACATAAACTCACGCCTGTTTGCCGGAGGGTTAGGCAGAGACTACGGAACGCCATTTGCAACGATCCTGACATATCTCTCTTGCTTCATTCACTCCCATCAGATTCCTCATGCATGCTCTTCAGTTCAGGGTACTTCTAACCTGCCCTGTTTGTAGGATGTCTCCAATCTGGTCAGAGAACGTCCGCCTAGGTCTTCTCCTTCGTCCTGTCCCATCTACACTTGCCTTATATATCTGCTTGGTCAGTCTTTTGTCATCCATCCTCTCCACGTGCCCATACCACCTTAGCATACCTTTCTCGATGCTTGTCACTACATCTTCTTTTACCACAATACTCTCTTATCACACAATTCTTTACTCTGTCAGTCAAAGACACACCACACATACTTATCAGCCCTCTCATTTCTACAGCATTTATTCTACTTTCATGACTCTTCTGCCATACCCAACGTTCACTTCCATACATAAGGTAAAGGCTCCTTATACCGAGGTATTTCGTGACATTTGGAAGCAAGCAGGAAAAATAAGCATTTGTAAATATTTTAGCTTATGTAAAAATATTATTTCAGCTAAAATTGACAATAAATTTTGTATAACTTCTATTATTATGTGACTTTTCAAAAGATTTATTCATGAAAAAGAATAGTTTTATAGCAAAGTCGATTTTCCCTATTTCCGAGGTATTTTCAGGCTTGAAACCTAATAAGTACCGCGGTAGTCGGTTCCTAATTCCGAGGTAGAATAAAAAGGAGTTAATTGGTTCCGTACAACAATTTTATAAGTTAAATAATAATAGTAAAATAGTAGTGCTATTTCTTAAAAATATGCTTTTACTCTAGTCACAAAGGAGTTTTTAAATAAAATAATAAATGTTTAAAAAAGTTTGATTAAATTTCAAGTAGATAGTTTACTTATTCTAAATTATTAATAACACACATATTTGTTCATATAAAATTTGAATATATCTTAGTAGGTAGGTATCAAGAAAATCCAAAATGCGGCTAAGCGCAAACGCTAAATTGTAGCGGGGCGGCCGGCGCGTGTATAAAGGATTCCGATATGACGCAAAAATTTTGGTCTCAGGAACCCTAAAATACTATTTGTGGTTGCCATACCTCGGTATAAGGCTCTATGGAGATCCGTATACGGAGGCATACCCTTGGTATTAGGAGCTCATAGAGCCTAACACCGAGGTATACAAATATCCTACCTCGGAATTAGCGTTTCCGACCCATAAAAATTCGGCCGAATAAATAACTTATTCAATTGTTACTGGTACCAACATTTCTGTGATTGAAAAGTGTTAATATCAGTCAAAATCTGTACAAAATAATTACATTTTATTAGACTAAAGAGCTACTTCTTATTTAGGCTTTTCAAAGAAAATGTTGTTTTCTGGATCATGTTTGACAACATGTAATAAGATTTATATCCAATAAAACATACCACGGAGTTAGGTCTTTACTTCGAAAGAATATTAATAATTTTAAATGAACAAACGCCTCATTAAAAAAAATATTGTATTAAAAGTAATAAACAAGTGAATACGATGTAGTGTTTCTCATATTACCGATGGTACCTCCGAATTAGGAACTATGCTTAAAAAACGTACCCTAACTTCGTGGTATTTTGTTTTATATTTTTAGATACTAAATCAATTTAAAACATAAATTATCTTGATAATTATGGCAAGTAAAATAACACAAAATACTGATAAATTGCTTACTTTCAGTACCTTATGTTAAAATCACAACAAAAAGAAACGTTAAAAAAATTAGCTCACTTACCTAACAGGATCCGTGTTTGTATGAAAAAATCACTCGTGTCGACACCGTGGCAGAGACTGATTGATTTTAACTAGTTGCTCCGGGGTTACACTTACGAACTTCACGTATGTGAGCAAGTTTGAAACATGGAATGAGTGAATCCTGTTTTTAAGTAGTTACATAATAATATTCAAAAGATAAGAGCAAAAAAAAAAATACCTCGGAATTAGGAGCTGATTTTGACTACCTCGGTATTAGGAGCCTTTACCTTAAGTGTAGTTACCAACACCCCTCTATGCACAGCCAAACGTTCCTTTTTGGATACACTATGACTGTTCATAAAAGACTTCAAAGCTCCATTCACCCTATTACCTGCATTAACTCTTCTTTTAAATATCTTCTTCATTCTTACCGTTCCTAGTAAAGAGCGTACCTAAATACACAAAATCATTCACTTGTTCCACTCGTTGTCCATCGATCATAACATTACAAGCCGTAACACATTCTTCCTTTTCAAAAACCATAACTTTCGTCTTGCTCACATTCATTCCTTTCCTCCCTAAAGCACCATGCATAATTGTTACCATCTCCTGCAACTCCTCCGCTGAAGACGCAAGTATTACCTGATCATCAGCATAAAGGAGGCATTTAACGAGTAACCCATTCATCCTTAATCCACAGTCACTATGTTTCAAATCTTGCAAACAACTGTCCATGAAGAGGTTTAACAGCCACGGCGACGCTACACATCCCTGTCTAACACCTGTCTCGATGGTAAACCAGTCAGTGTACGACCCGTTTATCCTCACACAAGCTCTGGAATCTTCATAAAGGGATTTCAGGTAACAGTAATTATACATCCAAATAACACTAAATAGAATATTACTATATGATAGAGTGAAAAGAAAGGAATTATGGAAGGTTTATCCATGTATGGGGTGGACAACTTTATAATAAGGGCTCTGAAATCCCTGTATAGGGGTTCTAGGCCCTGTGTATCAATGGTGCCTATACGGACTGGTTTAACATCTCCTCCTAGGCTGCACACCCTTGTCTGTATCCTATACAGACAAGGGTGTGCAGCCTCGCTCTGGTTGTTCAACGTATTCATGGATAGCTGCATGAATGATATGAGAGAAACTGAATGCGGGATCGATATGGTAGGAGTGCGTGTTAAGTGCCTCTTATATGCCGATGATCAAGTCATTCTTGCATTATCGGCGAATGAGTTGCAAGAAATGACGGACTGTATGAAAGTTAATGCACGAAAGACGAAAGTGATGGTGTTTGAAAAAGATGAAAGTGTGACTGAGTGTAATATTACGATTGGAGGTGAAATTGTAGAGCAATTAAAGGAATTTGTATATTTGGGTAGCGTATTTACAAGGGACGGAAGATGTGAGGGAGACATTGAAAGGAGAGTGACCGCGGGAAATCGTGTAAATGGAGCACTGTGGGCGTTTATAAACGGCCAGACGGTGCCAAAAGAGGTGCGATTGGCGGTTCACAATGGAGTGCTTGTCCCCACGTTGATGTATGGAAGTGAGAGCTGGGTATGGCAGAAAAAGCATGAAAGTTGAATTAACTCAGTTGAGATGCGATCACTGCGTAGTATGTGTGGGGTAAGACTGACTGATAGAATTCCGAATGCAACTATACGAAAGAGCAGTGGACTGAAAGAAGATGTGGTGACAAGGATTGAGAAAGGAATGCTTAGGTGGTTTGGACACGTGGAGCGAATGAGTGAAGAAAGAATGACGAATCAGATATATAAGGCAAATGTGAGTGAGCAAGTCGGTCGCGGCAGACCTCGGCGGACATTCGTCGACCAAATTGGAGACATCCTAAGAAACGGAAATGTCCGAAGTACCCGAAACCGGCGAGCATGTACGAAAAGAGTAATGAGTGTAGAAGAAGCGCGTGAGGTTTGTAAGGATAGGAGCAAGTGGCGTTCTGTTGTCTCTGCCTACCCCGACGGGAAAAAGGCGTGAGTATATGTATGTATGTATGTACTATTATCGAACAGTTTGTCCGGTGTAAAGTACCTAGTAGTAGACCATTGAACGTACGAGGTAAATGTTGGACTGACGATGAATGTATGCAAAGCTGTGTGATCAGGATCACGTGTAATTAGTGTGATCTGAATAATTAACGTGTTGTTGTCTTGCAGCAGTTGCTTATTGCGTGATAGAATATATATGTCTGTGGCTTTTCTGCTTTGCTCCTTAGTTTTTAATCTACGTATTAGCCAACAATAATGCCTTGTAGTGCAGAATTTATACTAATTAACTTATTTCCTTTATTTGACACAAATCGGGCTTTTGTAGTGGATAAGCCCCTATTCTCTTTATTGGAGTAAATTACCCAAAAACGCTCTACCCATCTAACTGGTCAACGGATACAAATAAGTCATGTACATATAGTACATGACTTATTTGTATAGTACATACAGTCACGTATCGTTGCAATGCCCTACTGATTAAATTGCTTCCTATTTAGGTTAAAACAAGCCGCTGACATGCCCATCAACTAAATGTAGAGTTCGCTTGAATCAGCAAACATTTACTACGCGTGGCAAATATGACGTTACAACAAAATTAAATACAATAAATTATCTTTCATCGCTTTCAACTCCTGATTGTGTAATCAGGAGTTGAAAGCGATGAAAGATAATTTATTGTATTTAATTTTGTTGTCCCGTCATATTTCCCTTTGTCTTTAGTCAGTTTACTGCATGTGATGTTAAGAAGAGCATTTTATCTAATAGCTCCAACGCTGTTGGTTGTGACGGTATCACCCGTAATATGATCCTCCCCATCCTTGATATAATTCTACCTATTATCACGCACATATTTAACTCCTCAATTTCCACTGGCGTGTTTTCTGCAGCTTGGAAGTATGCTCATGTGATTTCACTACCTAAAAGATCCAATCCTGTATCCTTCTCTGAATTCTGACCCATATCCATACTACCCTTCCTTTTCAAAGTCCTTGAACGTCTCATCTATAACCAACTCAACACATTCCTTATAAAAAATTACATCCTCAATCCTTTTCAATCAGTTTTCCGTTCTGTTCATAGCACCACTACAGCCCTTGTCAATATTACGGATGATATCAGGTCAGGCTGTTTGCTGGATTTCAGCAATGCTTGCAACACCGTTGACTTTGATGTTCTTCTTGCCATTTTAAGCTCTCTTAGCATATCTCCATCAGTAATTGACTGGTTTCATAGTTACCTGTTTGGCCGCCGGCAGCGTGTCCATCTGGATGAAACTTATTCGTCCTGGTGCGACAATTCTGCGGATGTACCTCAGAACGGCGTTCTATCACTGGCGTGTTTCGGCATCGCCAGTATTAATCAGGATCTAGTAGTCATATCAGAATGGACTAAAATTATTGGCAGCTCTAGACTGATTTCTAGGATTAACTGGTCAGTGCTTCCCCAGGTGTCTTTTGCAGGTGTTTCTATTCCTTTCAATAAAGATGTTAAGAATCTGGGGATATACATAGACACAACATTTTCGTGGGCCGTCCAGCTGCAATTCATCAGCCGACGTCTTTTTGCTGCCATAGCATCATTGAGAAGACTGCGTAATTTCCTCCCGACTGCCACTAAAATTGCACTTGTGCAATCTATTCTTCTTCCCATTCTTGAATATGCCGATGCCAGCTATCTCGATCTCAATAATGACCAGCTTGATAAACTTGGGCGGCTCCAAAATTTCTGTATAAGATTCATATTTGTTTTACGCAAATATGATCATATCTCTGAATTTCGCACAAAGCTCAAGTGGCTGCCTATCCGCCTTCGCCGGAATACTCACATTCTCTGCCTTCTCTATAATATTCTAAACAACCCTTCTTTTCCCATGTATCTGAAAACTCGGACTTTGAATACCTCCATGACACACATACGAAGTGCTTAAGATCATCGGAGAATCTTAGATTGAAGGTTCCTGCATACTCTACGGTTTTCTACGACAAACATAGAGGTATCATTACAGTTACCCCTATGACGACAAATCTTTTACAGTACAGGCTGTACGATTGTGGAATTCGTTGCCTGAGACAATAAGACAGGCTCAATCGTTGACATTATTTAAGAAACTTGTCACCAAACACTACTTAGCAGATATTCCATGACTGCTCTTTTAAACTTGCACTGATATTGTATTTATTTATGGTATCTATTTATATATTTTATAAAGTATATATTTATTTATGTTGTAATATTAGTATGTGAGTACATAGTATTATTATTAGTTTTGTTGAGCTCTTTAGGATACACTATTCCATTAAGTACACCATTACCTACCCATTCTATCAGTCAGTTATGTATTCCATTTGGTTGTCTGGAAGAAATTTTGCGCTAAGACCGCCCTTGTACCACTATTTTTAAGTTGTTTATAATTTGATCACTGTATTCTTGTATCTTTGTTTTTCTGGTGTACCATAAAGAGTTTCAATCAATCAATCAATACGAGAGGAAGCCGCAGGGATGGAGGCAGGGCTGCGCAGCGCCTGGGGTAGCGCACTCAGCAGTCTCAACATTCCGCGGTGACAAAACTGCTGACGCGAAACTTTGGACTGACGTATCAACGCAGGCCCCTCGGTGTTGATGTTACTACGCGCCGGTGAACCAATTACTGCAACTGTATTACATGGGTCGTCCACCTCCGTGCGCAATAGTTCGACGGTTTCCTGGGATGCTTCCAATTTCTTGTTAACATCCGCTAAACTTGTCTTAAGAAAGACTTTGTCTCTCAAGAGGCTTGTGACATCGACGTGGTCGAAGGTGACGGGAGGCAACTTGTTCAAGTCCCTAGCCACAAACGTCGGCACGTCGTCAGGATCAGTCTCCTTCAGCAGCGTGATAATATCCTGCAGACTTTTCTTCGTCCCGTCACGCCTGCGGGACACCATCTGATCGCATTTGTTTAGCGACCTGTACGCAAGCAGCTTGGCAGCCGCTATTTCCTCCTCGCTGAAGTTTGAAGCACAGATCTGAATAGCCAAGACTTCGTCCAAGACATCCAGCTTCTGTTGCAGGAACGCCAGCAGCTCGTTCGCCACAAGTTTGTCACTCATGGCGATAAAAATTTGCGAGCGTCGGCTTGCGCCGCGCTAAATAATAAAATTAATTATTTCTACGCGATACACGTCCGCCTCAGAGCGCGGTACAAAGAGGTCCTATATCTTTATATATATTTCTTGAGTGCGTGTGTATGCCACTGAACTCCTCCTAAACGACTGATCCGATTTTGATGTTTTTTTGTGAGTGTTCAAGGGGACTTGAGAATGGTTTAGATTTAAAATTTAGTCCACTGGAAAATGTTTTTTTAGTTAATTTTTAATTTGTAAACTGTAGTTGTTGATTTTGGAATGTTTCACATTGGAACCGACAGACTGCGCTACCATCGCAGTGTCAAATGTATATTAATAGTTTCGTCAAGTGGTACGGTAGACTCGATCGAAACCTTACCTGAATAATAAAAAAATTAAAAATAAAGATTTCGAGTTGACAACATATATCCGCAAAATTTGGACTGCCGAGTATTTTGTTAAATTCTAATGGTTCTGACAGACAAATCGCAGTCGCCATATTGGCCACTCTAGCGAAACGTCACTGATAACGGATAGCATTTTTATTTGAGTACTACTAAGTCTTAGTACCTACTAAGTAGTTTTTATGTGTAAATACTTTTTGCAGTTATATTTCAAAAACAGTTAGAACGACAATAATAGAAGTATCCGCCCAATAAAGGAGATTTGTGTTATCCCAAACATAGATGATATACTATAACTAGAGAACCCCAAATTTAGGCGAGCGAAGTCGCAGGCAAAAGCTAGTATTATATAAAACGTATTTTAATAAAGCCTTCGTTTTCGCTTCTTTATAAAAATCAATATGACTTTGTACGTCAGATCCACAAATTGAATAACAAAGCAAAATAAGATTTTGATTTATATTGTTTCCTGTTGTTGGAATCAATTGTAACCGTACCGTAAGCGATATTGTACTTGTACCGTAAGCGATATTTCAATTGCTTTCAAAGCCGATCAAATATCTAAAAAGTTAATATTAAGTCGACCCAATATTCCAAGACAATACGCGCAGAGGACTCGCAAAAATAGTAAAATATATCAAAGCGAAGTGAACGAAATCTAATTAACAGCCGAAATTGTTAGTTGTAGTACTGCGCATTACGGCTGAAGTTCGGTCATTAAAAATATTACGACTTCACAGTCCCTTCGTTGTAATTATTTTAGTTTTAACGAGCTCCGGCTTCGTTTGTTTCATAGGAAAAAACAAGCGATCTGGCAAACTTTCTATATCAAGAGAACGTGGACCCTATGCTCACGGCGAAAAGATTGAAGTACTCTGAATACGTATGGAAACGAACCAACGAGAGCAATCCACAGGTTTGTTAAAATAATAAAAATATAAACTCGAACGCGATCTAGCAGGACTTCGTAGACTGGACTGGAAGGAGTACATCCACGACAGGAAAAGTTGGAAAGATCTCGTGTCAGAGGCCAAGACTCACTTTGGGTCACTGCGCCACCACGAATGAATGAATGAATGAATAAACTCGATACCTATGTAGTTACCGTGTGCTACGTTGTATGCTTTTTGTGTAATAGTGAAAAACATCAAGTATTCACCGGTCACGTAGCGCTGATATATTGGCTTTATGCACTTTTTATGAAAATGTACACGCATTAATTCCAGCAAAACGCTGACGGCTACTGTAAAATATTTTTTATCTGCAGTGCATTTGTTTGTTTTACTCTTTTCGTTTCTGTCATGGAAGTGGATTTCAGTTTATATTCCACCAAGGTTAGCATTTATGCGACAAAAGCTTAAAGTGAGCTTTAATGTAATTATTTAAATACTTAATACATAAAATTGGATATTTTTTATAGAATCTTAATACATAAAATCCTTGCGTTACTGACTGACTGACAGACAAGCTACAGCCGAAACTACTCGGCGCAAGAAGCTGAAATTTAGCATGTATGTTCCTTGGGGACCGTAGGGGTGCACTAAGACGGGATTTCCCGAAATCCCCACGGGATCGGGCAAAACGGGAAATTCGAAAACATGTGCGTGCGAAGCCCCTGGCATCGACTAGTAATAAATAATTTATTTGGTAGAACAAATTATATAGAGACAGATCCTCCTAGCGTTATCCCAATTGCGAGAGCAACTGCTTGTTTGACCTCCCTAACCCAAAGGATAGCGATATTTCATGAAAAAGACTAGCGTCAGTTTATTCAGAGATACTGACTCCCTATGATTTCTGCCAAAGATCATTATGACAGCCGTGACCGACGGCATTTAACGTAGGCAAGCGATAATTAATAATTCAATATGCACATAACTCCGGAAAGTCTCACTGCATAGGTCTGTGGGTATCACCACTAGTTTCCACTATAATCTAATATATAACATTTGGGGCACGTCTATCATAAATATTGGCTGCAAAACTTTGTTAAGTTCACGTGATATTATTCGTTACATTTCTTTTCGTTACTTCACGGCGTTGTCTCAATCAGTTAGTAATTTTGCGGCCGCAGGTGGGATTCAGCTGACAGGTGCGGGTCACAACGTTGCTTCGTAATTTTGTTACCAAATTACACGTAGTTTATAAAACCCGCCTACCACATCCCCGATGATAAATCATTTAATTAATATTTCCATTATGTACCACCGTAACGAGCGTCGAAAAGTGACATAGTATGTTTTTATACGACTGTAAGGTCGAGTGAAAAAGCCTATATGTATATAGGTAGTTGCTGTGCAAAATAAACTCAATCCCTGTAACACATTTATTAGGTGGTAAAATATCGAATATGCGACATAAAATATACACGTACACTGAAGCCATTTCCATCCTATTTCGATGATAATATTTTAGTAATACTTTGGAATGAGATAGGAGAGTTCACAGCAAAATGTAGTCATATATTACGCATTCATGAGTTATTTAGATAGTGTGTGTGTTCCGTAGAAAATATGCCGGCGGTTGAACTCTGCTCTAATGGAAGATACGTTAGTGTTTATGTACGAACGGGCTCTCCGCGAGGTCCCTCTGTTCGGCAAGGGGAGAGGTCCTTCATCAGGGTCATCACGCAACACCTGATTAAATGTACTTTCTTAAGGGTGACACCGTGATACAGTGCAGGGATGTGAAGTCGTTCATATTCGTTATATATCGCGGCAAGGTATGTATCCTACGCATTTGGCTACATTGCATAATTATACAATTAATCCAGTGAAACTGATATAATTGATTAAAATAGGTAATCTTATACAGTTGAGACCAGGTGTTATTGAATGAGAGCCTCGTTGGTTTACTATGTTTGACAGATATATTGATCGCCAGACGGCATAGCCTTTGAATCAATTTCGTTGTGGATCAAAATATTAGACATTTGTTGATTTGCAGTAATGTTGTGAATAATATTGGGTGTTAATTGTGTCCGTTAGTTGTATGTTTGTAAAGTCCTCCGCGATACCGGTATCTCCCGGACTTTATACTCCCGCACTAGGAATAGATCCTGTTTATTCCTAGTGCGTACTAGGTAGTTTTTTTTTAAAAAATAAGAATAATATATTGTATAGAATATAGTATTTAAATATACATATAAAGTCTGGCAATGTTATTGGAAGACCCCAAGTAGGATCTAATTTATTAGACAAAATACATATGTCACACTGTAGTTATCATTAATTGCAAGTTCAATACGTAATGGTCGGTCAGATTAGGGGTGAAACATCAACTACCTACAAATATTTATTCGGATGCACTGTTTCGGCAGCGCTTGTTACAACAAGTTTACAAAGCAATATTTCAGCTAACATGATGTGGATGGTTGGTGCGCAACTTAATTGATTCACATTTTGGCAACTCTACTGCAGAATATAGTAGCGTGTTAGAAAACGAATAAAGCGAGTTAAAGTCTAATGTACCAGAATGTATTTTGACAGATCAACTTTGTTTCTGAAGCGAGCAGATTCTGTTTCTGAAACCGGGTTTCTAAACAAGTTGTTTATAGTGAATATGTCTGATACAATTTACTCATGCGTCATTTAAAATAATGTTATAGGCTCAGCTACACTGTTCTTAATCAGACATGAAAACTGGAAAACTGCTTTGCATATGGCTATTATGTAAATATTGTATATTTAAGATATACATACCCTATTTATATTCATAGATATTTTTTATTACACGCACGACAGTCTCGTGTCCACATTCAATATTTCAAGTCAAATATCATTCGAGGTAAGTGATGGCGTATTTTATGTATTCCCGGGACATGATACCGGCTCACTGAGTTGGAAGAATAAGAAAGGTTTATTTCGTTTATTTCCATCTGTGTATCTCACTCGCTTTTTATTAGAAGCATGAATACTTGCGTGCTCCGACTTCGATGGGATATCATACGAGTACATTGTATATTGCATCCCGAGACCCATCGTAATCAAGTCATTGAGATTTGAAAGCTTTATCGATGCCATGAAGTATTCAAAACACTGGCAGTTACTTTGTTTCGAAAACAAAATATTTACAGCTTTTAAAATCGCAATCTTCGTATAAACATAACAGGGAATTCTCTACTATCAAATTCAGGTTTGTGTGTAGATGGATCAACGATATAGCCTAAGGTTATAATCATTTAAACTCTTTGTAGGTGGATGTTTTGACATCGTACAATGAAATGATAACTTGTATGGGTCCTGGCGGCATATTTGGCAACTTTACAGGGGTAAGTATTTCATGAGAATATGATAATATTAACATAATTATTATTATGTTTGTATAAGCTTTGTGGGAGGACAATACAGGCGATCAGGATCCAGGGCGAATTTTTGCCAAAATTAGTAAAGGATTACTTGAACAGAGTCTAAGCATCTGGCAAAATAATGCTTGGCAATGCGAATATCCGACGTCGCAATGACCCTTGTGGTTCACAGATCGTTTTGTATTTTCGATGGTCATGTTACTCCAATGTATTGAGTGCAAACCGCTGTAGGGTTAACTGTGCTAAAGTGCATGATTTGTGGACCGTGTTCGGCTTAATTATCGAATGTCGACAGTGCGCTGATTAAAGTCCGTTGGGACCGATTGTCTCCATTGTCACAGAATTAGATTGAAATCCAAGCACTTCATTATTATGACCATTAATTAATATGAATCGGTATTCAATTTTGATTTAGTTTAGACATACAAACATACATACATATACTCACGCCTTTTTCCTGTCGGGGTAGGCAGAGACAACAGAACGCCACACCACGCATCTATCCTTACAAACCTCACACGCTTCCTCTACATTCATTACTCTGTTCATACATTTATTATACGTTTAGAATGAAGTTAAAATAATAGTACCTTGAAATTAAACTACAGTTTACGGATTTTATCGCGTTATATTTGTTTCACTGGTTATTATTTATTACATTTAAACCGAATGATCTAGAAACTACATTTTTATTACTAGCCGACGCACAGTGTCGCGACTTCATAGAACATTTTATCATAAATCTAACTTTGGGTAATTTACATGTTTAACCTGAAATATATAGAAATATGACCAAAACAAAGAAGTTTAACTTATATTTTTTTATTCTATATCCAAAAATTCAAAAATTGCCTGAAATCAGTATCTTAAATATTTATTTTCTGTTTATTTCCCAATCTAGTCGTGGATATAAATGGATCGGAAGTAAGTTAAAGCATGGTAATTAGGTCTTGATTAGTATCCGATCTTGAGGTTTTACGTGTATGGTGTTCTCTAAAATTTCTGGCATCTTTATGTCGTCCTTCGTCAGAAAGCTGGCCAATTGGTAAGGGCAAAGATTGTATTAATTCGGTCGAAACCTAAAACAAAATATCTCAATTTGAGCACGTTCTAGCAGTCTGAGAGTTTTCTAGCGTAAAGTATACTTATTGAGCTAGCATATATAAAAAAATTAGAGATGTGATATGATGTGATTTTTTTGAAAATCGATTCAAAGTATCAATATATTGAAAATTTTTAGTGTGTTTAAAAATGCTCAGAACTTACCAACTTCACACATCTTGAATTATCAAAACAGCAAAATAGACAGATAAGTAACTATTCAAGACTATATAATAATATAACACTGATTAAATCTGAATATCACTTGTAACTGTAGCAAGAAAGTTATTTGTGCGCACACAAATTATTTCAATGCATCAACAATATCAATGTTTACTAACCCACATTTACTATAATATAATTCCTGGAAAACGATAACTTCCTAAATTTGATGAAAAAAGTATTCGAGACAATATTACCATACCAAAAAATCACCTGCAAAAATGTTGCAAAAAAGCATTTATGATAAAGGCTCGCGACACTGTGCGACGTTTCGAATTCTTTACAGGATTCATGTTCACGGCAGACTGAGGTGATATTTGTCTTTGTCTTGAATTTAAAAGTTATCTCGAAGTACCCGAACATTTTTCAACTATTGGTGTTACTATCTACGCAGAATGTGCTCACTGTGTCTTGATGTCTTCTGGTGACTTTGTCCTTCTTGGGTTTCATTAGCCTGATAACAGGGTCCCAAGCTGGAGGAACATTCCAACCATCTTCTCTATTGAAATTAGGATGTTTTTTAATTTCAATAGCTTCACGTATCATTATCGCCGGCGTCGCTTGAGACTGCCTCGAGTGTTGTGAGTTCGATTCCCACATAAGACAAAACATTGAGTGATCCATAGTATTATATTGTTATTTCCGGTCCGGGGGTTTATTGTGTCCGTTGGTTGCATGTTTGTAAAGTCCTCCGCGACACACGAATTATTCTTAGTGCGTGCGTACTATTTCACGAGGATAAAGCGTATTCATCGAAGTCCAGAGGATTTATGTGGATCGTAAAAATTCGCTATAACAGCAAACTAATTTTATCTAACAAATGACATGCCTATAAGTCTGCTAAAGTCCTGTAAACTGTGACGACTGTACTTTTATTTTATCAGATGACTCATCAGCTGGAATGATATCAATGGAATCAGGTCTTACAGCGCTGAGTGGTTCTAGCAGAGGTGAATTATCGGGTAAGAGCCTGTTGTCAGTATAACTCCGCGAATCACATTTTTATTTCTGCTAGTGGTAGACTACACACTGGATCCTCTGATGGTTAATGGTCACGCTTCTCATGGACTTTCCTATATGTCAAGTGTATACGCAACAGAACAACTGCGTACCGTAAAAGTAATGCTCTCTTTAATAGTTTAAAGCTCTGGAGAGGACCACTTCTGGCGTTCGAGAAATACTGCAGCAGGTAGTTCTTTCTAATTTTTTCTAAGCCTACACATACTTACCTTATTTCCAAATTGTTCTAAGCTAGATGGATATTGGCAAATAAGTTTATACACGTGTCGCAAAGCGCTTTTAACATCTGACAGGTCTGTTTTTCTCCGAAAGGCCGCTAAAAGGGCGTTATTAAAGTATCAAGTTGCACACTCATCCTATAGTTACCAATAGAAGAATCATTAGAAAGCGTGTTTCAACTTAAGTTTGTCGCAATAGACTACTCTACCACGATTACCAGTCATTCAGCGGTAGTTATTATAAGTCCTCAGGTAACGATACTTATGGCTTTATTTACTAGACTATTGTAGCACAAAATGATGCCATAACGTGTCTTGATTTGCAGTTTGTAATAGATCGGCAAAATAAACAAGGTTGGCACAGGTCACAACTTTCATGGCTGACCGCCTATTGTGGCATTGACATCACACAGATACAGGGCTTTGGGGGGTACATAAAGTACGTCGTTCCCAGTTCTTGTTATAAAACAAGAATAGTCAAGCCGAAGATCTTCGGACGACCTATAAACTCTGATACTAGAGCTGAACACACAAAAATAAGAAAAGTAGCGACTTAATGAAATGTGACCAAAATTCGCCTCTCGTGTATATATGTAACACGAGAGGCGAATTTTGGTCGCTTTTTGTAGTTTTAGTTTCCTTTCGTCTCTGTAATTTCAAATATATTTCTAACAGCTACTAAGTAATAATATAAATAGGCAAACAACACGTAC
The DNA here is from genome assembly GCA_944739405.2 of Euclidia mi. Taxonomy (NCBI): domain Eukaryota; kingdom Metazoa; phylum Arthropoda; class Insecta; order Lepidoptera; family Erebidae; genus Euclidia; species Euclidia mi. The sequence goes on along the minus strand of OX123182.2, from coordinate 84,970,227 downwards.
CATAGTTACACATGGTTACACGGACGCCTCTAATCTGCTGCGTCCCGGCACTCTCTTGTTTCAGGTAAACCGATATCCTTGTGCGCACTAAGGCTGCGTACGTCACAAAGATGAGCGAGGCAGATAAAATTAGAATTTATTTAGCTAGTTAGATATACTGAAGTGTATGTCTATGATTTGAAATTTTGAAAATGACTTTACATAGTCATTATTATCATACATAAGCACTCGATTATAGATATTTCCACGACATCTAGTCGTAAAAGAAGATTTTTTTTATCTGGCTGCATGTCTTGCTACTTTGCCGGAGTTTTAATTTGGGATATCTGGAGCGTCTTAACAGATTTTATTGGAAGATATAAGAGTCTTCAGGGCATTTTATTCTCAAAAACTTGATGGGCTCTGGCATTCGCAAAATGCCTAAAAATACTTGTTACTTGCATAAAATTACAAAATGTTATCCTATATCGAAACATGTATCCAGGGCTTGAAAGCTTGTAATCAATTATTCCATGAATTCTTTGGGTGAATTCTTGGATAATTTACATTACTTTATATAATACATGAAACCCATTGCATATAACACAGATGGGCAGAATAGCCAGTACCAAATAAAATGATACTCCACATTGTAGGATGACGTCCTCCCGGCTCCCAGCTCAGCTGCCTCGCACATCTTTGTTAAACACACAGCCCACTAAACCTGTTTAGTTGTCCATTTATAATGAGAGGGAATCGTATTGCTTAGTGTGTGTAATTATTGCGGTTGTGTGCGTGGCTAGTGAATTGTAACAGTAGAATGTAATGTTGGGTAGTGATAATTGTAACCACGGACGTTTCATTATACACTTGTTAATGTTTGCATAGATTTTTGTGAGTTTCCATCGCATTTTAATTGTGACTAGCTTTTGCCCACGGCTTGAGCCATGTGGTTTTCACTAGAAAAGATATCCCATGTAGTAAGCAAAGTTTCATCAAAACCTGTACACTAGTTTTTTGCGGAAACGGTAACAAACATCCATCAACCCTCACAATTTTTAGGGTATATAAGAGAAAAATATTTTTTCATAGTTGCAACACGATCTAAGAATCTTGACTAACGGATGGCCAGCAGGTTACAATAGTTGCCTGGTGTCTGGTTAAGTGAGGGCGTCGAGTGTAATGGGTTCGATCTCCATTTGGGGCAAGCGATTGAAGTTATTCCGCTACTACTATGCCACTATTATGCCAAGTGTTATGGGTCCGACAAAACTTGAGAGGTTAATAAATACTTGTGCCGACTTAGAGTGTTCTTTGTGTCTGTTATTCAAAGGTTTGCAAAGTTCTCTATATTAAGCAAAGTTCGAGAGCGCATAGTTTAGCCCATGATCATTGTATTTCTTACGTTATCGCGGTTGCATACAAGAGATTCGCCTTAAAGCCCAGGGTTCGCTATAAAAAAGCCTAATGGCCGAGAATTCCCTAGAAATTATTAAAATTTAGAAATTAGGAATTACTAGATATTATTAAAAGCTCACAATAATTTCTGGGCCGCAAATAGAAATGAAGTTACGTTCATCCACATACAAACACACAGAATTATACCACGCTGCCACAGAGGCAATTCGTATACATAAAATAAAAGTGGAAGTAATATATGCAAATTACTACCCAGGAGAAATATGAATCATTTAGGGTATGTTTGCATAAAGGTGCGAAAATCATGCGCGTATTTTTCAGAGTACTTCGCTAAGATACGTTTTCTCCATATACACATATAGGTGTTTCAGAATAGGTGTGCCAACAATATGAAGTGTTTACTTGTTTAGCATTTCTATGAAATATGAATTCATGTTGCCACTCTGCATCTGAAATGAAACGAGGTGTCCTTAGTATTTAAAATCACACTATCAAACAATTTGGTGTGATGACACAGAGTTTGCATAAATTCTTCTCCCACAAGACAAATCTGGCAATGGTAACGATTCTGTGTAACGGGGAATTTAAAAAAATCAACGGACCCCAAGGACACACAGACCTGAAACAACTATATGGTGATCAAATATACTTTGTTTTGTGTAAGTATCGAACCCACGGCACTGAGTGCAGTGTGAAAAGACGAGGCAATCGCTTAAATCACGCGGCATCCGTGTAGTCAAATCTGTGCTATTCTATTGTTGCAACACCTAATCATTTCTTCTGGCATTCAGCATATTCCTTCATCCGGAATATATAATAGCTTCATTATACATTATTGGAATCCAACCCTCATTCCCACTACCGTATCACACGAATTGTTTCACAGCGTAATTACAAGCAGCTGTTTAAACCACGACTTCATCGATGTGCTTTTGGACAGAAATAGATCAGTGACATATACATACGTTCATAAAATAAGTATGAAACTTAAACATTGGTGAGAAAGGACACAATAACCGTCGACGGAGCAAAGGTCACTGACTCGAGAAGACGAATATACCCGAAACGTTGTATTATGACTCAGCACGCTTCAATCCTTTTACAAAAAATGGGCTTTGATTCTATAGACCACTATACCGCTCCCGTTGTTACCGTCCCGGGAGGGTGTATTGCGTCTGTTAATTGTTACTTGGAAGCCGTTCACATAAACCTATTGCCGGTTTATAGAACATTCAATTATAGACAGACGTTCAATGCATTTGCGTTGCTCATTTCTGCGAAACTATGCATATCTATTATTATGTATTTGCAATTGGAAAGTCTTAGCAACTCTATTAAATTTAAAGTAGAGCTGAGACAATCGATAATAATATATCTCTTGATACAATATCTTAGATTTTAATTTTATACGACTAGCTTTTACCTGCAGTTTCACCAAAACGACAAAAGTCCATGTGCTATTTTGATGTATTTATTCGTTATTTCGTTAAAAAGTAACAAAAATCACATACATCTATCCACCTAACAAAAGTTCACTCATACATCGTTTATAATAGTAGTATGAGTGCCATAAATTTATCTCAAGTGGTGAGTCATCATTTTTCTTTAATATAAAGTTACATTTAGTATTCCCATAATATAAATAATAGTTGGACGATATCGGCGGCTAAAATATGTTGGAAAATGTCGATGCTCTTTGAGCTGTCAATTAAGATAAAGTTCTGGTTAACTTAAAACAAAAGCAGTTCATTGAATCATAACAAGTCTTGTTCCATCGAAAATCAGACAAAGAAAATATCAAATAACAATAGATTAATACAGTATTTTATGTAAAAAATAGTAAGTAGTAAACAATAAGTAGTTCATTAAGCTCCCCAATGTAACTAGTTCTGTATAATAATATTTCTATTCCATGTTTAATATTGTACAACCAACTAGTGACGTCTTTGTGTTGTGCTTTACCTTTTAATTATAGAACTAGAGAACATTTGTATTTGTTCGCGACAGACATTAAAAACTATGACAGTGAATAGTGTATTCGAAACCGCGAGTGAAAATCGTAAAAAATCAGTGTTAGCTAATCGTGCGGTACACCGGGTTCGGTTCCCGGACGCGTCAAAGTGTTAAAATACAGCTAGAATAGTGTGAATAGTTAAATCTTTAATATAAAGTACTATATAGTACATGAACATTAGTCTAAAACTTGTGCTAACTGTAGAGACCTAGATATCGATCATAAATAGTGTTATCAGTTGTAACAGATAAGAACTAATACTTGATAAAACTCTTAAGAGCTTGTAAATTTGTTAACTATTTTGGTAGGGTTGTCACAATAGATTAAGACAAATCGCTTGTTCGGTATACGACAGATTCTGGATTGGACAGATTCTTGGACTCGACGGATTCGCTATACGGCAGAAGTACAGTTGTAAATAAAATAGCGAGTGGAACCAACAAAAGCATGCACCTGAAACTTTTAAAAGCACGGAATAAAAATATACATTTGTTACCAACAACACGACGTGACAACGTGATTTATTTGACATTCCCAACGATACCACTACTAGTGTTGAATATTTTCTGGTAATATGATCTATTTTGCTAATAAACATAGGAATCTCCTTTAGCTATTATGTGCCACTAGTTTTACTGCGGGGATAGGCACCTAAAATAAGTTTAAAAAGAAATTGTGTAAGACAAATGAACTTCTACTAAACAAATGACTATAAAATGATCAACCATCGATAGGGCTTACAAAAAACAGGTGCATGCGATTTTCGACCTTATTGACAATTCATGACAGACTTTTTTTTTGTATTTTCTTGCTTTCTGACATTGAAACGTTACTAAAATTATAAATTCTGAGTTACGTCAATAAGGTCGAAAATCGCATGCATCTGTTTTTTGTAATCCCTATCGATGGCTGATCACTTTCTGATAGTCATTGGTTTTGTAAACATTAATTGCTTTTACACAATTTCACAACTAATGAGTTCATGAGGATCCTTTGGGGGATTAGGCTAGGAGATCCTGGTGGACAACATGCAAACATGTTAAGTATTTCGTTGCCAACATTGACAATCGAAATATTCGCGAAACTTTTGCTCGAGCAATTCAACAAATGCGACAAAATTATCAGGAGGTATACCTAATTAAAAAACCCAATTGTACGTTACCATTATTAAAATCTTTATAATGACTGAATTATTTCATCTAGTATTATGCATACACACAGTACAATAAACAACCAGTATTAATAATAAAACACCACGTTTTTAAATTTAAATATTAAAACTTGCAACGTACAAAACAAACAACGTGCGTCGTAATAACCCTAAGATTGTCAACTGCTTGTGCCTACGTAAACCGGTTTTTTCCAGTCTCGCCGCGTACACGACAAGCGGCCAGTGGTCACGCACACATAAGCCGCGTACTTGTAATAGTGCAACCGATTCGCGCTGTTGTATGAAGCTGTGTCTCTGTTCCGTTTATCTACTCACTAGCTCTTGCCCGCGGCTTCGCGCGCGTTAAATTCGGGGTCACACATATCTACATTCAGTCTCAAGTTGTGTGAAGACACTCCTGATTATTTTAAAGAGTCAGAAGCTCTATAGGGTAAAAAGTAACTCGGTCAGTATCCACGACAAATGTCAAAGCCATGTTTCAATTATACATGTCCAATATAAATATCTATAAACACTTTCACATTTATAATTTTAGTAGGTAGAGACAATCGTTTCAGCCGTTTAAGCATAGTAGGTACCTATATAATTATTAGTTTAGATATGCGAACAATGTAATCACCGTGCACAATAATTATGACAATACGTATGATGTGACAGTACTGACAGATAGCACATGCGCAGCACTCACTTATTCGCGCATGCGTTCTTACTTCCAAGAGGAAAATTTCTGCCGTAGAAACTTCTATCCTCCCTACAATCCCTCACAGTTTATTTTTTGCAACTTATGGTAGCCTATGTCCGTCTCCATGGTCCAATATATCTCTATATTAAATTTCAACAAAATCGGTTCAGCCGTTTTCGCGTGAAAACGGAACATACATACATACATACATACACACTTTTGAATTTATAATATTATAGTAGGGATAGTAGGGATGTGATAAAACAGCTGTTTGTTTACATATTCGTTTTATAGTTTTATAAGTGTTTTTTGGCTTCACATAGACTTGAAATCATGTCTAGATACTTTCTTATTGCTAGTTATTACCTTATATAGTTAAAATAAGCATAATAATAAACATTTGCATGTTTATCATAAACTTTGTTTATGTACGATAGTGTTTACTTAAGAAATTCTGTAATTTTTCTTATGCATCATAGGTTTTCATGTAATGAATTCGAATTGAATAAAGATATTTTCATGGTGTTTGTTTTAATAGATGCCCCATATAGTTGCACACAACGGCCTACCAAAATTACATATATAAACTTAGTATATAATAGTTTTTCAATAGAAAATATAGTGGGCGGGCCCTTGTGTGACAGCATTTTTTGGGAGTTTTTATGGAATAACTTAGTGACGCTAGTAGTTAGGTTAAGGTATTGTATACCGGTAGATAGAACTTAATGAGACCTATCTAACGATGTATAGAACATGTACGTAGGTATAATAGAAACGAATATAACGTAACATTTGTACTGTATTTAAAATTAAAATAAACGAGAGATTCTCTGTGCACGTGTTCGGTGCGATGGTCGTCGTTAAGGTAAAGTTTCGAGGTACTTAAGCGACCATGTATTCGGCCAGTTCGTTGGCGTCCCAACCACCATCTTGTGACCTATGTAACCATCAAGCACCGAACACCTGAACAGCATCGCTCTCAACGTATGAAGATGTTTTATTTCTGAAGCCCCAGCACATCGAAGCCATACAGTCCACACATATAGAAGAACACACATCGTCGTAGGCACACGTCAGCAGCACACTACCAGCGCACTGTAGCGGACTAGCAAAGGTTCGATTCCTGGCATCCGTTACATTTGTTGGTCGCATCGAGCCGGATAGAAGAATGCCTACGACGCGTTCAAGAGGTCGTGCTCCCGAGGTCGCCGGGGGAGCGGCCGGCGCCGGGCCTAGTTCCAGTACCCCTGCCCGCGCCGCCGCGGTCGTCCGTCACGACGGGCCACCGCGATCGCCGTCGACAACAGTCGGGAGCGACGCGCCGCCGCCGGCCCCCCCCGGCCCCCCGGGGAGGGACGAACTGTTATATCCATAATTAGTTCTTAATTAAATGCTGATATCTGCACTATTTATATTATATATAGGGCCATAAGCCACGCGGCCAACGAGTTGCAGATAGACCGCGAGCCGCAGAAGTCCCGTCGTAGCCGTCGTTAAAACAAGTCAGACAGATTGTCATTTTCTTTAGTAAAGTAAAGTGAGGCATTAGGTGTTTGTGTCTGTGTAAAACTCTATTGCAATAAACTGTGGTTCCAGCTGAAATAAAAGTGTTTTTTTAAAAAGACAATCCGCGGCTGCCGCCTAACAGAACGAAACATCACTCAAGAAGCAAGGGAGCGAGCAGAGGTGCAATCAAAAAATGAAGACGGCAAGGAAAGGACGTTGCAACCATCCGATAGATCGAGCGTTTGTACAGCGCAACATAGTATAATAGAAAATAGAGATAGAAAGAAGCCAACGAGGGAACGCGACCAACGCTCAGCAGCTACGGGACGCTCCAATAGAAATGTGATGTTGGCTCGAGAAGATGTTTTGAAGATAAAACTACAGTTAGCACAGTTAGCACTACAGAAGGCTAAAGAGGAGGCGGACTCCGATGACTACGACGAGGATGGAAAGTCGAAACAAGACGTGTCAGAAGTGGGATCTCGTAAGTGGTTTCCGTGCAAACCCTGAGATCCGAATCCGAGGTCGCCGCGCTTTCGTCACGTTGATCGACGGTCAGTCTCAGCCCCTGGAAGCGCTGAGCCCGCATCAAGCACTTCAGCATCGTGGTCGACAGTAAGTCTCCTCCTACGTCGAGCCTGCACCACCGTCACACCACGTGGTCGACGATAAGCCTCCGCCAGCGTCGTGAGCCCGCACCACCATCGTCTCCAGACACCGCCCCGTGTTGTCACCGTCTCCTGCACTCGCCATCATCCAAACCATCACGGATCTTCGAAGCCGTCCGCACATCATTGGTCGCGCCCCGTGTCGTCAGCGTCTTCTGCACTCCACATCGTCACGGATCCTTGAAGCCGTCCGCACATCTCAGGTCGCGCCCCGTGTCGTCATTGAAGTCACCACGGATCCTTGAAGCCGTCCGCATACTTTCGGTCGCGCCCCGTGTCGACATCAATCCCGTTCGTGTACGTGTTATAATCCGACTCTGATCGGACCTCGCGTCACGGACTCGTCAGCGTCTCTCAAGTTACTCCTCAAGAATTCGATTTCCGTATAGACTCTAAAACTACATCTTGCATAGGAACAGTGCGTCCAGGCATGTTGCTGATCCTGATACTGTAAGTCTTTTTATTGTTATTCTATTGCATTTTATATTTCTGTGTAATTCTGTGTGTATCCTTCCTAAATCCTAAACCATGTCCGTAAAAACCGAACGTGAGAAGGTAACCCTAAATGTACTTACTAAATTCATTAGGCCATATAAGGGAGACCGTGAAACACTTCCGGCTTTCTTAACGAACTGTGACAATGCTATGTCATTAGCAGCACCTGAACAGCACGGCATTTTGTGTAAATATATTATATCACAATTAGAGGGAAAAGCCCAACTAGCGTGCAGTCTAAAAACATTTACACAATGGCCAGACCTAAAATCATTTCTACGGTCCACCTTTGGTGAAAGAAAGCACAGTTCCCATTTATTAATAGACCTTCAAAATTGTAAACAGTTAGCTACAGAAACAGTAACGCAATATTCGTTGCGAATTGAAGCCTGCTTGACCAGAATCCAAGCAGACATCCATTATTCGTGTTCAAATGAACAAGAACTCATAGGTAGAATAGCTGCCATGGAAGATCTTGCCCTAAATACTTTTATAATGGGCCTCAATCCCAACATATCGAATATGGTCCGCTGCCGAAATCCTACTTCCCTAAATTATGCGGTAACACAAGCCGTAGAGGAAGAGAAAATTTTCAATTTAAGCCGCTTATCGCAACGCACAGGCAAATCTTGTACGATCTGTAACAAACAAGGGCATACTGCCAATGAATGTTATAAAAAGAAAGCTAGCTCTCCTCCAGTTCAAAAATCCTATCATGTCCCGAATCCTTCATCTCATTTTCAGGCATCTCCAAGCAATCGACAGTATCCTAATTCCAATCATTCTAATTTTAATAACTCTAATTTTAACAATAAGTTTTGCGCATATTGTAAACACAAGGGTCATGTTATAAACGAGTGCCGCAAGCGTCAATATAACAATCAACACCGCTCCCAGAACTCGCTACCCGATGCCGCGCCTCGAACTCAAAGTAATACCGCCAGTACACGTGTACCGAATAACGCTGCGCGCGTGCATTGCTGTGAACACGACTCCAGATATGCACCTGTTGATGGTAATAATGAATGCGATTTAAACGCGAATTGATTTCGGATTCGTGCCTGCCGAAATCAATAAATAATAACGGCACAAATTATTTTACTAGTTCTAATGCAAATTCTTATCCTAAATCTAATACTAGCTCTTATACTAATTCTTATACTAATTCTTATACTAGGTCTTTTACCAATGATCAACAGAATCATTCGGGTCGTATTTTAAGTAAACATAACTTACCAAATCTTAATCCTAATTCTTATACTAGTTCTTTTACCAATGATCAACAGAATCATTCGGGTCGTACTTTAAGTAAAAATAACTTACCTAATCTTAATACTAATTCTTATACTAGTTCTTTTACCAATGATCAACAGAATCATTCGGGTCGTACCTTAAGTAGAAATAACTTACCAAATCTTAGTACTAAGTCTTATCCTAAATCTATTACTAGTTCGTATACCAATGATCAACTTAATCATTCGGGTCTTACTTCGAGTCAAAGTAACTCGCTTAATCTTAAAACTAGATCTTACACTGAGTCCTATAAAATACCTCAGAATAATCTGAGTCTTACTTGTACTAATTCTAAGTCTTTATCTCAAAATGATTCAAACGTCACCAAATCTCGATCTTGTGTTCTTGATAAGGTCAATATAGTGCCAGAGAACTCAACAGTTTCTGTGCCTATTTTTGAAACGAGTATTAATAAATACAGAATCTCTTTACCTTTTACTTATCTCGTTACGAATTGTTCGCAAAAGCCTCTTAGCTTTCTTATCGACACCGGTTCGAGTGTCAGTATCGTAAAAAAATCTAGTTTGTCAACTAAACCTCGATTAACTGAGGAAATAATCCGCCTCAAGGGCATCAATAACTCTGGATCTTATAATGAAACCTTGGGTGCCTATGACCTAGAGCTTCAGTTGTGTAAAGAAACATTGTTACACAAGTTTCATGTCATTACAGATGATATAAATCTCAAATATGACGGTATAATTGGTACTGATCTCTTTCGTATTTATAACGCCAATATAAATTACGATTCTAAGTACTTAAATTTGCGAGGTCATAATCTACCGATTTACTTCGAGAATAAGACTTACATCATACCGGCGCGTTGTGAAACAGTAATCGAATGCATGGTGTCAAATGATATCTCGGAATTGCATAACTTACGCGAAGCGCTTGTTTTAGATCACGTAATTAGTGAAGGCGTTTATTTAGCGAATTGTATAGTTAGTCTAAAACCAAATAATCGAGTCAATATCTCAGTTTTAAACACCACTGAATCTGAAATTCGTATTCAAGACTTCAAGGTCACTTTAACTCCTTTAGAATTCCCTGAGTCCCATGAATCTCACGAGATAATTAACACAGTTTCCTCATCTCCATCTGATCGACGAGAACGCATCTTAAATTTAATTAGACACGATCATCTTAACTCGGAAGAAAGCCAAGCCCTATTAGAATGTTGCGCAGATTTTACCGATATCTTCTATCTTGAGGGAGACCCCCTCACTAGTACAAATGCAATTCAGCACTCTATTAATACAGGCAATGCGCCGCCTATCAATGTAAAATCATACCGTTTTCCCGAGTGTCACAAAGACGAAGTTGACAAACAAATTAGAAAGATGCTCGATCAAAACATCATCCGACCCTCAACCTCTCCTTGGAGCGCACCTGTTTGGGTGGTCCCGAAAAAGATGGACGCCTCAGGGCAAAGAAAGTGGCGCATCGTCATAGATTACCGACGACTTAACGACGTCACCGTAAACGAAGTTTATCCCATCCCTCTTATTTCAGACATCCTAGACCAATTAGGCAATTCTAAATATTTTAGTGTTCTCGATCTAATTTCTGGTTTTCACCAAATAAAAATCAATCCTGCTGACGCTGCAAAAACTGGTTTCACCGTAATCAACACAAATGGTACCTCAGGTCATTATGAGTTTACTAGAATGCCGTTTGGGCTTAAAAATGCCCCTGCAACCTTCCAACGGCTTATGAACACTGTGTTATCGGGTCTTCAAGGTCTGCACTGCTATGTCTACCTCGATGACTGTATAATCTATGCAAATTCCCTGCCTTCTATGATGGAAAAGCTCCGCCTAGTTTTCGAAAGACTCCGTCAATTTAATTTAAAACTACAGCCCGATAAATGTGAGTTCTTAAGACGTGAAGTGAACTACTTAGGTCATACTATCACCGATAAAGGTGTCTCTCCAAATCCCGACAAGGTCAAGGCTGTCTCACAATATCCCGTTCCCAAGAATCCTAAAGATGTAAAATCTTTCCTTGGTCTCATCGGTTATTATCGACGATTTATCGAAAATTTCTCGAAAATCACCAAACCTTTAACTTCGCTCTTGAAAAAGGATGCCGCTTTCCATTGGAATGTGGAACAGCAAACAGCCTTCGATATCCTAAAGGAAAAGCTAACCACCGCTCCTCTCCTCCAATACCCTGATTTTTCTCAACCCTTCCTCGTTACTACAGACGCAAGTAATTACGCCATAGGCGCAGTACTATCCCAAGGGCCAGTTGGCAAGGATAAACCTATCGCGTATGCTTCGCGCACCCTTAATAAAGCAGAAGGTAATTACTCCACGACAGAAAAGGAGTTATTAGCCATATTATTTGCCGTCAAAACTTTCCGTCCCTATCTTTATGGCAATAAATTCAAAATCATCACCGACCATAGGCCCCTCGTGTGGCTTTTCAATGTAAAAGACCCAGGAAGTCGTCTTATTCGCTGGCGTTTAAAGCTGGAAGAATATGACTACGAAATAGTGTATAAACAGGGAAAGCTTAATTCGAATGCCGACGCGTTATCACGTCACCCGGTACTAGTTACTACACGCAGCAACAGCCTTAACGATCACTCTTACGAACAATATTTTAAACTACAATTTACCAAATCTATTCCACCAACAAATGCACAAATCGAAGAACATACTCAAGCTTTACACCTTACCAAATGCAAGCTGATAGCCTGCCCTACATCCCTAGATTTTGATAGTTCAATGCCACATTGCGAAAACATTTTATCTCAAATTGAAAATTCAGCCGAGATGATCGCATCCGAACGCGAACCTGAAACAATATTTACTACATTATCTAATAATAAACAATACTATTTCTTATTCACTAAAGTCCATCATTATGACGAAACTAATTATAAAACAATATATTCTCTTCTAATAAAATTACGTAACACTATGCTAGATCAAAACATAAACGAACCTGAGCTCGCGATATCAGATTTTAGCGAACCGTTTTCTAAGTTAGTCTATACTAAAATATATAACATGTTAAACTTTATCTTCCATAACACTAATATCAAAATACATATTTACAAAAATCAGCTTATTTACCCTACACCCGCTGAAGTACCCAAAATACTTCAGGAAAATCACGACTCACCCATTGCCGGTCACCCAGGTATAAAACGGATGTTAAGTAGAATCAAAGAAGCCTGTTACTGGAAGTCCATGCGTCTAGATATAGAAAACTACGTAAAAAATTGTAAACTTTGCCAGATAAATAAACCCTTACGTTGCTCAAATAAAGCACCTATGGAGATTACCTCTACTAGCACTAGACCTCTCGAAAGACTAGCGTTAGATATTGTGGGAACTCTACCAGAAGCTGGTTTGCAGAAATTTAGATTCATCTTGACCTTACAAGATGATTTAACTAAGTTTACCTGTGCTTACCCCATGATTACATCTACTAGCGATGAAGTTGCTCGTAACCTCATACATTTCATGTCACTATTCGGCTTCCCTAAAACTATACTTACCGATCTAGGTACATGTTTCACCTCAGAGCTTTTTAAACAAGTTACAGATATATGTAAGATCAAATCTATTTTCACTACTCCCTATCACCCTCAGTCAAACGGCGCTTTAGAACGCAGCCATGCTACTTTGAAAGAGTATTTAAAATCATTCGTCAATGAGAACCAAAACGACTGGCATTGCTATTTATCAACAGCGTTGTTATCGTATAATACTACACCTCATACCACTACTGGTTTCAGTGCTTTTGAATTCTTTTATTCGGTTATAAGCCTGTCATCCCAAATTCACTTTACGAAACAAACGGTAACAACACGTATCACGAGTATGTGCGTGCTTTGCAGTACAGAATGAAGTTTAGCCGCGAAAAAGCTTTACAGAACATCGTAAACAGTAAAGAAACATCAAAACGCTACTATGACGAATCAAGCCGTAGTACTTCATATAAGACTGGCGATATGGTATACATAAAACATCACCATAGGCTACGAAAGGCCTTATCCCCTATCTGGAAAGGTCCCTACAAAATTATAAAAACTAATGGTAATCATAACGTCACCGTATGCATTAATCGTAAACACGTAAAATATCATACCAATGAAATCAAACCCGCTCACACGTAGTGTTGTCTCTTTTCAGAACGCTATGGCGTCACTGCCACGCAGAGCCTACCTTAACGCCGATAGTACACAGCCCAGGAATTTATTTCGACCCTATTGATACTGTTTATTTTTATAATGATTACTGGAAAATAATAACGCATATAGATATAGTGTCTGTTGAACCGCATCTTAATAATATTGAAAATTTAATTAAATCAACTTTAGACCTATGTATCAGATCGCAATTAACGGAATTTATGCAATGTAAAGACCTCTTCAACCCAGTAGAAATAAATTTGCAAGCTAATTTGATTAAATTAGATTCTTTGTCTCATATCATATCCTCAGATTCACCAAACAGATTCAAAAGATCAATTGAGTTTGGTGGCGAAATACTAAAGTTTTTCTTCGGCACACTAGATGCTGACGATGCACGTAAATACGACGCCGCTATTGACTCATGTCAACAAAGCGACGATGAGTTGTACAACTTAATGAAAGAGAATATTCATATTGTAAAGTCTAGCATTAACACATTTAATACTACTATTTCAAGGTTAAACAAGAACGAAATTAGATTAACTGCTCAAATTAATAACCTCAATGAGATCCTAACTCAAATCACTAAAAACAATAACGAAGTATTGTATATATAAAAAATAAATAATTTACTTAATATCATCGAAGGTTCCTTATTAACTATTTCTAATTTTCTAGATTCTGTCTTAAACTCTATTTTATTTGCGAAAGCGAATGTTTTACATCCTTCTATAATTACACCTTCTAACTTATTAATAGAACTAACTAAGCAAACTCATGTCATAAATAAACGATTAGATTTTCCAGCTCCACTCAATATAGAGACCATTCATACAGTCATAGATGTGTCAAAACTAACTGCATATTACTATAAGAAAAGAATTGTATTTGTCATCCAAATTCCTCTTATCTCTCCTATAAAATACAATGTATACAAATTAATACCATTACCTACCCCTTCCGATCAAACCAACCCTAATACCTTTGCCCTTATTCATCCTACAAACCCTTATCTAGCTATTACAGAAGATAGATTAAATTATGCTTTGTTATCAAATTTAAATATAAAGGACTGTTTGAAAATAAATAATGAATATTCTATTTGTCAACTGGTAACTATATACTCTAGTGTCTCTAACCCATCTTGCGAGATGAAATTATTAACAGAAGTAGTGTTGTCATTACCTAAAGAGTGTGATTTCCGATTATTATATGGTCAAATAGATATTTGGCAAAAACTACACAAAAATGAATGGATTTATGTGCAGTCCAACCCAAATAAGTTAACAGTAAAATGCAAAAAGGGTCTCAAAGATCTTTCTGTACTTGGTACTGGGTTACTTAAGCTAACCCCTGATTGTATCGGTTATTCGAAAACTCTACAATTTATACCATCGACCACTATGACGTCAATGTATAATAATAACCCATTTACCTTAGATTTTGATATTACTCAAGATAATTGCTGTAATAAAGATTTTGTTAACAAAACAATTCCACTGTTATCTCCGTTATCTTTAAGTAACATAGATTTAGATTCTTTAACGCATACTTTTCATAAATTAGATGATTTGGAAATTGAAATTAATAAATACCAAAATCAATCTCATTTTGTTAAATATTCAACATATTATTCAGGATTCACTTACGCATGTATTGTTACAATAATTTTGTTTATTTTATATAAAGTGTATAATTATTTTAATTACAAGAGTCGCTCATCATGTTGCATCCAAATATTTAATCAATGTAACACCAGGAGAAATGTCCAAAATCAAAATAGAATCAGTAATTCTATTGAAATGATTGACCAACATGAACATTCTTTATCTGATAGCGATAACAACTCTCATCATTCATCTAATAGAAACATAAGTAATTTTTGAACCTAGTTCTAAATATATCTCTATCTTATTTAAGCTATGATTCTAAGATGATTATTATTATACAATGTCTTATACTAAATCTTATACAATGTCTTATACTAAATCTTATACAATGCCTTATACTAAACCTTATACAATGTCTTATACTAAATCTTATACAATGTCTTATACTAAATCTTATACAATGACTTATACTTAGTCTTAAACAATATCTTAAACTATGTCTTATACTATATCTTTATCCTGTGTTGATATAGTTTCTTTAATTTTCTCAATGTTTTTGTAAGCCTCATTTTTCTTGAACTCGATTTCGCTCATCTCATCTCTTGAGATAATGCTTCATCTAAAGGGGGGAGATGTTATATCCATAATTAGTTCTTAATTAAATGCTGATATCTGCACTATTTATATTATATATAGGGCCATAAGCCACGCGGCCAACGAGTTGCAGATAGACCGCGAGCCGCAGAAGTCCCGTCGTAGCCGTCGTTAAAACAAGTCAGACAGATTGTCATTTTCTTTAGTAAAGTAAAGTGAGGCATTAGGTGTTTGTGTCTGTGTAAAACTCTATTGCAATAAACTGTGGTTCCAGCTGAAATAAAAGTGTTTTTTTAAAAAGACAATCCGCGGCTGCCGCCTAACAGAACGAAACATCACTCAAGAAGCAAGGGAGCGAGCAGAGGTGCAATCAAAAAATGAAGACGGCAAGGAAAGGACGTTGCAACCATCCGATAGATCGAGCGTTTGTACAGCGCAACATAGTATAATAGAAAATAGAGATAGAAAGAAGCCAACGAGGGAACGCGACCAACGCTCAGCAGCTACGGGACGCTCCAATAGAAATGTGATGTTGGCTCGAGAAGATGTTTTGAAGATAAAACTACAGTTAGCACAGTTAGCACTACAGAAGGCTAAAGAGGAGGCGGACTCCGATGACTACGACGAGGATGGAAAGTCGAAACAAGACTACGTACGTTCGTGGTTGGAAGAGGCTCCAGAACCCCAGCCCGGCCCTGAAGATATAAAAGTGATATCGGCGCCCACTAAGAAGAGGGACGTCGACGGGGCACAGAAGATAGAAGATGGACCGCCCTCACAGAAGATGGAAGTTCATCAACAGGGAGGTGATTCGCTGAAGCCGTTCATCACGGATCTCACCTCCGCGATCGCCGCGCTCGCCGACAGGAAGCCACCGGACACATCGATTGTTGCACCACACCCGGCGGTTTCGAAAGTCATCATGACGCTACCGACGTTCGGCGGCGCGCACACCGAGTGGCTGTCGTTCAAGGCGATATACGACACCACCAAGAATTTCTTCAACGACGTGGAGAATACAGCGAGACTGAGAAGAAGTCTCAAGGGAAGAGCGTTAGAAACAGTTAGCTCTGAACTGATTGGGCATGCGCGACCAGATGAAATCATGAAGGAGTTGGAGCTGCAGTTCGGACGGCCAGACTCGATCGCACAGGCAGAGACGGACAAGCTGAGGACCCTGCCACGCTGTAGCGAACCACCTAAGGACATATGCGCGTTCGCGAGCAAGATTAGAAGCGGCGTCGTCACACTTCGTGCGTTGAAAAAGGAACACTACCTCATCAATGCGGAGCTAGTGCGTGTGTTGACCGAGAAGCTACCGAACTCGCTACGTGTGCAGTGGTACAAGACGTACACCGAGAAGTGCCATTCGAAGCCAGATCTCAGCCGATTCAGTGACTTCGTGACAGAGTACGCGCGTTACTGTAGCGCGTTCGCACCGGCTGAGAACATCCCCGATGGGCCGCCAAGCAGACGTACCGTGCAAAGGACATACACGGCGACGGCGACGGAGAAGCGAACCCATACGGTCACGTCTAACGCGAAGTGCAGGATATGTGAACGCGAAGGACACTACTCGTCGGCCTGCAGCACGTTTCGTAACGCCAACGCAGAGAAGAGATAGCAGCTAGCTAAGCAGCATGGATTGTGTTTTCGCTGCTTACGCATACGCCGAATGGAACAAACGTGCAAGCCCAAGAAGTGCGGTGTAGAGGGATGCCGCGCTACACACAACCAGTTGCTTCACTACGATAGAGGAGCCCATAGGATCGAAGACGTGAACATAGGAAAGCAAGAAACGGTCGCCAGTTTGTGCATACGTGCAAAGGCTCAAGCATACTTAAAGATAGTGCCCGTGCAGATAGTCGGACCGGCGGGAGAGGCGTCTACGTTCGCCCTACTCGACGCCGGAAGCACCGTATCGCTCATAGACGAAGACATAGCCAAGGAAGTCGGCGCGGAAGGGAACCTGGACCCGTTTACGATCCGTGCCATAGGCGATACGTCGATCGACATGCCAACGTCGCGACGCGTAGACATACACATACGAGGAGCCGGCCCCGACAGCAAACAAGTGCCTTTGTGTGCGCGCACCGTAGCCAGCCTACACCTATCGCTGCAGAAGAATGCCGAAAAGGACCTGATAGACTGCAAACACCTCGAAGGCATCAAGAGGAAACTGGTGTATGACATAGGCGTGCCGAAGGTGCTAATAGGACAAGACAACTGGCACCTGCTCATAGCGAACGCAGTACGAAGAGGACCCAACGATCAACCGGTGGCGTCGCTTACGTCGCTGGGATGGGTGCTGCACGGCGCACACTCACGCACCTTGGGAAACACCGTACACTTCGTCAACGGTCTTTCCGCTACAGATGAAAACATAGAAGCGCAACTGAAAGAATATTTCGCTCTGGAATCGCTCATAGTGAACCTATGTCGACCGAACTCGGACCCCGAGAAGCGGGCTACAGATATGTTAGAAAAACATACGAAACAATTAGAAGATAGACATATAGAGACGGTTCTTCTGTGGAAACAAGAAGACATCGTCATGCCAGATAGTTACGAGAACGCGGCACGGAGGATCGCACACATTGAGAAAAAATTTGATAGAAACATAGAGTTGAAAACAAGATATACAGAACAGATGAACTCGCTGATAGAAAAGGGATACGCAGAAGAAGCTCCCATGAATAGTACGCCAGGGAAGACTTGATACTTGCGTCACTTCGATGTACACAACCCCATGAAACCTGAGAAGATTCGTATAGTTCACGACGCCGCCGCGAAAACCAGAGGTGTGTCACTCAACGATTTCCTGCTCACGGGACCGGACTTGCTACAATCGTTGCCGGGGGTGTTGATGAGGTTCCGTCGACACCGCGTTGCCGTCTCAGCTGATATAACGCAGATGTTTATGCAGGTGAGAGTACGCCCAGAAGACCGAGACGCGCTGCGCTACCTGTGGAGAGGTGACCGGCGGGAGGGACCGCCCCAGGAATACCGTATGAAGTCCATTATCTTCGGCGCGGCAAGCTCACCGTGTACAGCTATATTCGCGAAGAATTGGAACGCTCGCAAGCACGCAGAAGAGTACCCAGAAGCAGCAGAAGCCATCATAGATAACCATTACATGGATGACTATTTGGACAGCTTCAGGGACGAACAGGAAGCGACGAGCATAGCGTCACGGGTGCGAGACATACACAGACAAGCGCACTTTCACCACACGAAATGGGTGTCGTACTCTAGAAACGTCATCGAAGCAATAGAACCAAGTCTACATCGCCAGGAGACAGTCGGCCTCGCCAGCAAGGGGCAAGAAGAGAAAATTCTCGGCTTGATGTGGAAAACGAGCGCGGACGAGCTGAGCTTCAACCTTACACTCGCACGGCTTCCAGACGGCCTCATCGGCACCGAAGCGCCTACCAAACGAGAAGCGTTGAAAATAGTTATGTCGCTATACGACCCACTCGGCCTCACATCGCCCGTGACCGTTCGAGCCAAACAGATACTACAGGAAGCCTGGTGACTCGGTACAAATTGGGACCAGAAGTTTGACGAAAGCCTCAGAGTGCAATGGGCATCGTGGATATGGCACTTAGAACAGTTGAAGTCGATACGCATCCCGCGGTGTTACCCCGGGTACAGTGACGCCTGTACACTCCAAGTACATGTCTTTACGGACGCCAGTGAAGCGGCCTACGCAACAGCGGTGTACTGGCGAGCGACTACACCAGATGGGCGTGTACACGTGACGCTCGTTATGGCAAAGGCGAGAGTGGCACCGCTTAAGGTGGTGTCAATCCCGAGAGTCGAACTGCAAGCCGCCGTCATGGGTACGCGAGTCGCTCAAGCGGTAATAGAAGAACATCGCGTCAAACCCGAGGCCGTCGTGTACTGGACGGACAGCAAGACCGTACTGACGTGGATCAGAAAAGGAGCACGGGCGAACAAACCATTCGTCGCACACCGCCTAGCCGCCATAGAAGAGCATAGTAAAGTTGAAGATTGGCGCTGGGTATCTACGAAGATGAACGCGGCGGATGCGGCTACACGCGACGTGCCAAACAGCTTTAATTCCGAACACGAGTAGAACACCGGACCGTCGTTCCTGTACGAAGACCCGTCACTATGGCCCGTAGAGAAGCACATCGCCCCTGACGCGACAGGCGAAGAGCGCAAAATGACAGCTGTAGAGAAACGTCAAACACATAGAATTATAGAAGCCGTACCGGACCCGTATAGATTTTCCAAATGGGAAAGGCTCTTACGAGCAACAGCGAGATTTCTACAATTTATAGCTTTGTGTAAGAAAACCGCAGAGAAGGTTCTATATAAAAGAACGCAGAAAAATAGACAGAAGGATCCAGATTGGCGTCACGTGACGAAGACGAAGCACAGCACCAAGTCGGGCAGAGCGGCACCTCGTCCAGCCGCCGACTCCCGAAACTTCGTGCTTCTCTCCGCAGAACACACCCGCGGCGCCGAGGACCTTCTTGTGAAGGCGGTACAAGAGGACTCCTTCGGCGCCGACCTTCGGGAGCTGCGGCGCGGAGGAGGTGTCGCCAGAGACAGCCGCCTGTATTCGTTACCCGTGGAGATGAACGACGGAATGATCACTCTACGCAGTCGTATAATAGCTACAGAAGAAATCTCCGAACAGACAAAGAGACCGCCAATCTTAGACATTACGCAGCTATACATAGATTGGACTCATAGAAAATTACATCACAGCGGTACAGAGTTGGTAATCAACGAAATACGCCAACACTATTGGATTCTTCGTCTGCGGCCGACTGCAAAGAAAATAGTACATAGATGTCTACCATGCCGCATTAGAAAAACGCAGCCACCTGAGCCAGCCACCGGGGACCATCCGAAGACGCGCCTTGCTCACCATCAGAGGCCCTTCACCTATACGGGACTTGATTATTTCGGGCCGCTCTCCGTAACCGTCGGTAGACAGCGTCACAAACGTTATGTGGCACTGTTTACATGTCTCACTTCCAGGGCAGTACATCTGGAGGTCGCCGCCAGCCTGAGCGCCGACTCCGCGATCTTGGCGCTGCGCAGGTTCGCAGCGCGCCGTGGTTGCCCCGCAGAGATCTACTCGGACAACGGCACCAACATGCACGGTGCCGACCGAGAGATGAGAGACGCCGTCGCCGAAGAAGCGAGTCGCCGTGGCATCGTATGGCGCTTCATCACCACCTCAGCGCCATTCTTGGGGGGCGCATGGGAGCGCCTCGTCAGGTGCGTGAAGACCGCCCTCTATACGGTCCTTCACGAGCGCCACCCGCACGAAGAAGTCCTAGCTACACTACTGTGTGAGGTCGAGTACACAGTAAACAGTCGACCCCTCACACACGTCGCCGTCAACGCAGCAGACAGCGAGGCCATCACCCCGAACCACATCTTGTTCGGTGGTTCTGCTCGCCTCCCTCCACTGGGCGAGTTCAGCGAGGCTGACCTCAACAGCAGCAAGCACTGGCGGCGCGCCCAAATCCTCGCCGACATGTTCTGGCGCCGTTGGGTGCGCGAGTACCTACCCGAGCTGCAACACCGGCGGGACCCCGTCCTGATCGCCGACGGCCAACTCCCGCGCAATACCTGGCCGCGCGGTCGAGTTGTGGCCGTCTACCCGGGCGCCGACGGCGCCATACGCACTGTCGAGGTGCGCACAGCAGCAGGCGTCCTCAAACGGCCGGCTAAGAAGCTGGTCCCCCTGCCCAAGTGACGAGGCGTCGCTCACCGGGTGCTCTGCAGCACCGCCACTCGACGGGGCACGCGCGTTGCTGCACGGCGGGAGAGATGTTCGCGACAGATATTAAAAACTATGACAGTGAATAGTGTATTCGAAACCGCGAGTGAAAATCGTAAAAAATCAGTGTTAGCTAATCGTGCGGTACACCGGGTTCGGTTCCCGGACGCGTCAAAGTGTTAAAATACAGCTAGAATAGTGTAAATAGTTAAATCTTTAATATAAGATATCGATCATAAATAGTGTTATCAGTTGTAACAGATAAGAACTAATACTTGATAAAACAGCTGTTTGTTTACATATTCGTTTTATAGTTTTATAAGTGTTTTTTGGCTTCATGTAGACTTGAAATCATGTCTAGATACTTTCTTATTGCTAGTTATTACCTTATATAGTTAAAATAAGCATAATAATAAACATTTGCATGTTTATCATAAACTTTGTTTATGTACGATAGTGTTTACTTAAGAAATTCTGTAATTTTTCTTATGCATCATAGGTTTTCATGTAATGAATTCGAATTAAATAAAGATATGTTCATGGTGTTTGTTTTAATAGATGCCCCATATAGTTGCACACAACGGCCTACCAAAATTACATATATAAACTTAGTATATAATAGTTTTTCAATAGAAAATATAGTGGGCGGGCCCTTGTGTGACAGCATTTTTTGAGAGTTTTTATGGAATAACTTAGTGGTGCTAGTAGTTAGGTTTAGGTATTGTATACCGGTAGATAGAACTTAATGAGACCTATCTAACGATGTAAAGAACATGTACGTATGTATAATAGAAACGAATATAACGTAACATATGTACTGTATTTAAAATAAAAATAAACGAAAGATTCTCTGTGCACGTGTTCGGTGCGATGGTCGTCGTTAAGGTAAAGTTTCGAGGTACTTAAGCGACCATGTATTCGGCCAGTTCGTTGGCGTCCCAACCACCATCTTGTGACCTATGTAACCATCAAGCACCAAACACCTGAACAGCATCGCTCTCAACGTATGAAGATGTTTTATTTCTGAAGCCCCAACTCATACAGTAGCCATACAGTCCACACATATAGAAGAACACGCATAATCGTAGGCACACGTCAGCAACATACTACCAGCGCACTGTAACGGACTAGCAAAGGTTCGATTCCTGGCATCCGTTACAGTATTTCTGTTTGCATGGATTGAAATAATAACATTAGTAGCATAGTAATTTGATATGGGCTTTAATATAGTTGATTGAATCAGGCGTTACTTGGCGGAACTCCATTGTAACCTAATGGAAGGAAAGAGGAACCCACCACGCACCCTCAAATTGACCACCCCAACTATTGCAATAGAAAAAGGTTGACAATATCGAACTCCTCTAAAAGGATAAGGGATATAGGAATGGTATGGGTTCCAGGAAGATACCTGACTTGCAGTATCCCGCTGTATGCGCCGTCTATTCTTCGACAAGTGTTTTAATATTAAAAAAATTGCTGTCAGGTTTTGGCAGGTTAGTCACGTGGATTATTTATTTTGTAACTGCTTTAAAATATTTTCGTTTATTGCGAGATTCAAGGCAGTTTTAATTTTCTATGTAACTTCATGAGTGTGTACACTCGATGTTTCCGATGAACCTAGCTAAGTAGACTGGTGTTACAGTAGTGGAAGTAAGGGTAGTACTAATGCCCGAAATATACACTCAGGCTATTGTCTATTCCGAGGGAAGGGTAAGACAATTAGGACGACAGGAATAGAAGAAGAGCAGACTAGACGACCGGGACTGCACAGCTTTTATGGTTTTATAATTAACTATGAAATTTCGTTTTCAGAGTAGTAGTTTGTAAAGCCAAAGCTTTACAACTTGCTTCATGGTGATCATTAAATACGCAGTAGGTCTGTATGATCTAGTGACTCTCAATGATTGTTACGTTCTGACTTGGATACACGCAGGCTTTGATGTATTTTTCTACATGAATATAAATAAATATTATATGAATATATTTGACTATGCATCAGGTAGATATCATCATATGCGTCATTTTGATAGATTTTTTTGTCCCTATAAGACTAATCATATCACATTATCATAGACGTAATATTATTATAACTTCTTGCCAAGTACCTGGCAAATCATTGAACGTGTATACCAGTCTGATGGCGTTTTTGAAAAGATTTTTTTAATTCTTATTATTCTACAAATCTTTAAGGTCGAAGATCTGGGGTTCGATTCCCGCTCAAGTCTAATATTTGTGTGCATGAACATGTATATTTGTCTTGGTCTGAGTGTTTTTATGGATAATGTATGTACCTATTTATAAAAAAGTATAGTCGTATGTATCATCATGTCAGCCTAGAGACGTCCACTGCTGGACATAGGCCTTCCCCAAGGTTCTCCACACAGACCGATTTTGAGCCGCCCGCATCCAACTGCTTCCCGCGATCTTAACCAGATCGTCGGTCCCCCTTGCGGTCGTATGTATGTTTATCCATTATCTTTAACCCATAGTACAAGCTCTGCTTAGTTTGGGTCTAGATGGTGTTGTGTGTATGTGGTATGTGGTACATGAATATTACTATCTAAGATTGTACTAACTTTGACTTCAGGTACAGCCAATCCAAGCAGCGATAGCTGAGTGGAGAGACCGACAGACTGCTACGCAGAGGGTCTCGAGTTCGAATCCACGGCACGCACCAATGACTTTTCGAAGTTAAGTGCGTATTAAATTGTTAATTATCGCTTGCTTATCGGTGAAGGAAAACATTGTGAGGAAACCTGCATGTCTGAGAGTTCTCCAAAATGTTCTCGAAAGATATGCGAAGTCTGCCAACCCGCTTTTGGCCAGCGAGGTGGACTATGGCCTAACCCTTCTTATAGTGAGAAGAGGCCTGTGCCCAGTAGTGGGACAGTATAAAGGGCTGATAATGATGACAGTAGACACATAAGTTAATACATAAGTACGAATATCTAGCTAAAACCAAACATCGAGTCATAAGCCTTATGGTGCTGACACACCTAAGCATTCACTTTTAACAGAACAGCGAGCATTCGCCGTCTTTTTTTTGTCGAACCGAACAACTGACAGAGCCGAACATTGCTACGAACATTTTCACGATCTTTCTAGCGAATGTACTAATCAGCAAAAACGTCAAAGGTATAAAACTGTCAATTCGCTAGAATGCTCGCCAAAACTTTCATAAGAATGCTCACTAAAACACACTCGTTTGTTTTTCTGTTTTGTAATATTACCAAGAATGCTCATTACAGGTGAGTTCTCAAATGTATCAGCACCATTACGAAAAAAGAAGACGAAATAAATAGGAAACATAAACCCAGTGAGTAGTTGATATGAAATTGTAACAATGGCTGTATCATTGCCTTGATTTCATATTAGCTACTTACTTTTTCCACTTTTTGATTATCTGGGATGAACAAAATAAATCTTATTGGCTCATAACTACATCCGTAATTAATATAGGTCTGAGATTACTATATTATTCTAAAGTCATTCATAGTTTACGTGTAAGTAAGTTCACAGTCAAATATTTAATATTTATAGTTGAGCTGTAGTTTATCTATTAATATTATATCAATTTGTAGTTGTCACTAAGTACATTCCATATTTTAGTAAACATTATGATCTAATTTCGAGATACAGATAGACCTCAAAGCAATGTCAGTATATTATCGACAATAATTGAATTTTCCCCAACTTACGCACTAAAGTACGCGGGATAGATATTGGAAACTGTTTTCTTAGTAGTGAAATATGTTTCTTAGCTGCTATTAGATGACATGTCATATCTACATAATATATACACGTTTTTATCTTTACTCCACGGCGCTCATAGTGTGACTGCAAGTGGCCGTTTCATAAAATTATAGATCGGCAAAATTAAGCAAAGTTTGCAGAGGTCACATTACTGCTTGTTAGCTCCTGGTCACATTGCCGGTTCTACCGTTTTGTCACAATATGGGTGCCAACGTAAAAGTTCGATAAATAATTACTGACAGCACATATAGCCAGAAATAAAATTATGCAATTTAAACAAACATTCCAGACAAACGTATTTACCGCCAACCTATTCTGCTATATTTCTCATTTAACATAGGTCGCATTTACGTACACTGTGTTCCAATATAATTATCTACAATGCCATGTTGTCAATGACCATTAATGATCATCGGTCAGTCATCAACATAAACTCATTACTTTCTCAACGCTTAGTCGAACCGCGGCTACGCAACTGTTATTGGCTGCGGTTAATAGTTCACTACCTATTCTATCAAAACCGCGGCATCCATATATGTTGGCATCATATTAATATCAATTTTCAGTTTATTGACCTTAAGTGCTTAAACTTAAGCGCTCTGTTTGAAGTCACTGAGCTGTTATTATTGTATTACTGTTGCAGGTCAAAATGTTACGGTAATGTGCAATTAGGTATGAATCCTCCGGCAAGTATTTATTTATTGTGCGTATACTTCTTTACTAATATATCGACTTGGAACTATACTAGTTCCAATGCACTTGTTAGCGTAGGTATTTTTTGATAACTAAATTTGAAGCAAGTATAGACGTCAAATGACGACCCGAATGTGGGCATTTTGTTAGAGGCAAATTATTTACACAAGAAACAAATCATATAATTTTAATGCGACATGTATGGCGCTTCGCCGCGCAACTCTGTGGGTAGCATTTTGCATGACACACGTTTTTTCGTCAACTGTGTGCCTTTTATATAAAACAAAGACTTTACTTAGTTGAAAAATGCAAAAAAGAAGATGTTCTATTCCCAGGATGATTATCAAAAACTTCGCTAGCTATGCATTTGGCGCACTGTTTCATTTTACATTTGGCACTGTTGCATTAGGCGCACTGTTTCAATTTAAGATACAATTAGTTGACCTACTAGCTATCTTCACCAGTAGTATGGTTGGCAACATACCCTCTAATAACGAGGATACTTGTTTTTTAAACCAAAACCTAAGACTGTCGCTAAGATGTATAGGTAGCTCAGCGTTACATTTATTAAGCAAAAATTTATCACTAACTCAATACAACTCTGACAAAAAAAGAATCTTAAATACTTTTTGTTTGTTCTTACCTACGAAATAAGACAGTTTAAGAAATAAGACAGAAAAGGTAATATTCTGTCAAATCAGTCTAGACTGTAAAGTCCCCAGGGCCCCAGCGTCCAACACAAACATTTTGGACAATACCGCGATAACGCTAGGATGACAATGGACTATTAGTTGTATTCATTATTGACAAAGAACACAACGATAAGACAATGATCCAGACGTGCGTACTTGATTTTGTGTTGCGATCGTTTTAATTAGTATCATGTTGATCAACTGAAGAATTTTAATTTACAATAAATAGCTACCTACTCCGATAAAACCTGCTTTTGGTTTTGGTACTGCTGTGTTCACTGGTGCTGGAACCACGGACATAGCGCCTGGCTCTGAGGATATTAATGATGTTAGTATTTCACCTTTGTTTCTCCTTAACTATATCTACTGCAAAGTAGCAGTGCTGAGAAGAGAGGTTACCCTCGCTACAATCAAATTAATCAATGACAAATAATACCTTGAGCACAGAATATATAATTAGGTAGTACCTTATGCCTTGAGCCTAATGTGAATAGTGATATTAATATAGACATCTCTTACAGTCACAGTAATGAATAGACCATTAGAATAAACAATTGTTTCAAATAAGATATGAGCATGGATAACATCAGCATAGAAATAATTTTAGTGTGTTACATAGATTAGCGCACGTAGATATTTTTAGAAGTATTGGCTCTTACATAAATCAAAGTGCAACCATATACATAAAGAATGGCACTAATATATAAAATCTGTACTAAATAGAAGGAAAACTGCATAATAAAAAATAAATTAAGAATAACTCTGCTCGAGTTAAAGAAGTACAAGGATGACAACAGTCAACTATTAAGGGAACGCGTTGACTGTGAAGAAGAAATTTAAATTGTGAATGACCGTATATCTGAGCTGAAGACACAACTCACGGAGCTGCATATAGAGCATATGGATGTCTTGGATCAACGGGACAGACTACGAGAAGAAGTTAGGTGTTTCAGCAGCTGCGACGAAATTTACTCCAGACAACTTAGCCGCAATGCAGAGTTAGAAGCAAGTCTCAATGAGGCTTATGGCAGAATTTCAACTCTAGAAGACACAATTGCGGCCTTTAACAGTACTGCTACTCACAACTTAATCTCTGAGCTCCTGGGTGACAAAATTAATGTGCTAAAAGCTCTTAAATGTAACTGTCACAAGAAATGTCTTAGTAAGAATAAATTTAGAAAATTGTTTAAGTTAAATAAATTAATTAAGAAACTTAGATCTGGTCCTAAGTGGTCTACCAAATTGAGTCAGTATGCACAAGATAACTGTAAATTAAATAAAGAGTGTGAGTCTCTTTTATTAAAGCTTGAGGAAACAAATGAAGAATTAGTTTCTGGTAGGTTGTTATATGAACAACACACAAGTGAGTTGCAAGCACAAATATCAAATCTACAAGTTCAACTCACTAGAACTATAATGGAACACCAGAATGAGACTCATGAATACATCTTAAAATATGAAGAAATTTCAAGAGTTGGTCGAGAAAATTTAAAACAACTTATCTCATTATCCAACTCTAATAATTACTGTTCCAGTTGTACAACTAAGTGTGCGACTACACCTGCTGAATCAATAGAATTGAATGCACATGGATGTCAGTATAATACACAAAACAAACTGCATCCAGTAAAGACTGACAGTAAGAATGTAATATTTTTTTCAGACCAACTGGGAGTGGGTTTAGGGAGCTTAATTGATCATTACACTGAGCGACCAGTACAGAACTTTTGTTTACCTGGAGCTCAGTCTTGTACCCTAGTTGATAAGATTAAGAATGCCGACTTGAATGCACAAACTACTGTCATCATATTGTATGGTGACAGCTCATTAGTCTCCAAAAACAGTCTCATAGAATTAACAGACTTACGGCCATTTTCAATATTCGAACTATAGATAGATCTGTAGATTTTAGATTCGTGTTTGACATTATTTAGTATGGAGCTTATGTCAAAAACTGTCAAAAACGAATCTAAAATCTACAGATCTATCTATAATTCGAATATTGAATTCTGTAGTTAATGATAGATGTTAGCACAAAAATAGGATGTAGCTTTATTATTTGTGCATTGCCTTATTCATATGCTCTCACAGATGACCAAAACAGGCAGATAGGCAAATTAAATTTATTATTGTACAATAGGACATGTCATAGTGACAGTATTTTATTTTTTGACACTAATATTTTTATTAGTAATTTCTTTTTAACAAAAGATACTATGTATCTTTCTTATGTACATAGGCGACAACTTGCTAAATTATTAGCATTTAATTTATATACTGACAGGAGTACTACTAGAGTACTTAGGAATTTGGTAGATAATAGTTATACCAATAGTAGTATTGACACATCTATTAGTTTAAACTATTAGATGAGACAACAGATAGGCATTCATGTGTTTTAAACTTAGTTCATCAAAACCTATCTGGCAAAGAATTAGAAATAGATTTATTTTTAAATAAACATAAGATTGATATCTTATGTATTACGGAACATTGGTTGCGAGGTGACCAATTAATATTTAACAATCAACATTACTCAGTTATAAGTGCATTCGTAAGAAAGAAGGCTATTCGTGGTGGCTCTCTAATATATGTATGTAATAGTTTGAAATGTAAAGAACGTAAGGATATAGCTAAACTTTCTACCGAGCGCACTGCTGAGATTTCTTGTGTTGAGCTTGAACAACATATTATAGTGTGTGTGTATCGACCATCACAAAGCGACTTTACTCAGTTTGAAAGCATTATAGAGGATGTCTTACGTGCTTAGCTAAAGGACAGGACACAACGTGCCGGAGAAACTCTGCAGAAGTGGGCTCTAGAGGTGGAAAAGCTGGTCAGGAAGGCATAGACCTCAAGACCTCAAGGACGCCTTAGCCCACGCTCTGGAGGTGGAAGCAGTGCGACGCGACGATCGAGGACACCGCATCAGGGAAGTTGTGTCTTCACCTCGATGCTACAACTGCGGGGAAAGAGACCATATCCGCTTGAGCTGCCCAAAGCGTAAGCGGCACGGTGGTACCCTGTCTCCACCAAAGGGGTCAGGTGACCTACCTGTTTGGCGGCGAGAGCAAGGTAGCGCAGATGCTCTGACGCGTAGGCCAACGCAAACACTGTGCAAGACAGGAAGCGAAGCCACAAGCCTCAAGCGATGCGCCCGCGAGGGGAAATTTCACAGTAAAGTACCTTAATTCATAATCGTACGACAATTTTTTGTTTGTTTCAAACGACGTAAGTATAATCTTTATTACTATTTTCTGATGACTTAACAGGTAACATTTTTCAATTTCAATTTAAGTAAAATGGTGTAATTACCGAAACTATAAAAGTTTGAACGTATCTCAGAAGGATTATGTAACATTATACATCAATACCAATATAAGCAAAAATGGTTCAAACGTCATTACAAAATAAAACTGGGCCAAGTTGAAATGGTTCAACCGACCAGGCCTCTTATTAAAATGGAAGCAAAATGGTTCAAGCGACATAGCCTATCTTTATTATGTAATGCAAAAATGTCTCAAGTGACAAAACCACGTAGTCGAGCAAAAGGTCAAATGTCTTAACGCGCATTGGTCATTCAAAATAGTTGTAGGAAAAATGAATCAACCGACGTATGAAAAATTCTGGGTTTAGTCTAAGTTACCAACTACAAAATATTGCTCAAATTTTGTGGCGGTTAGACCATAGACGTCCAAAATGAGAGCAAAGTTAGTGTGGGGTTCAAGCGCCAAAAATATGCTCATAAAAATTTGAAACCTGATTCAAAAGACGCAGAAAAATTCGCTGATTCCAAATATGTATATAACTCAATATCGCAAAAAATGTCGCTTAGACCAATTAGCCTTATAACCGTCGATATAATTTTTTTGTAATCAATAATTACAAAAACTTCGGAGTGTTTTTAAAACTTGAGACATACAAATCCTTTCAGACTTTTTTAATTAAAAACGAACTTGAGTAATTTAATCAAATTGTTATGTATTTACTTTACTCGTTCCTTTGGAATTGATGACGTAGTTTTAATACCTGACTGCTGACTAATGTTGGAGAACTATTTTCGTTGTTTTTTTGTTCCTTCCGGTAATTTCTATCTCATTACGAACACCATAAAACCACCAGCTTTCTGCGACTTCTACCGCCCTAAATTTTATGTTAGAGGTTGACACGGTCAGCCTTATTTTACCGCCTTAGGGACGAAATAAAATAAAAATCTATAGTGAGTGACGACGTAACTATCTTTTCATATTCCACTATCTTTCCATATTATCAAACGAAGTGCCCACCGCGTCATGCCTGTTTTTTTGTTTTTTTTTTTTATAGTAATAGGCGGCAAACGAGCAGACGGATTGCCTGATGGTAAGCAATTACCGCCGCCCATGGACACAAGTAACACCACAAGAGTCACAAGTGCGTTGCCGCCCCTTGGGATTAGGAAAAGGGATAGGATGAGGATTGGGATGAGGGAGAAGGAATAGGGAATAGGGCCTCCGGAACTCTCACTCACCGTACAAAACGCAACAGCTTAGGTACTGTTACTTTACGTCGATATCAACGCGATAAACTCAGAAACTACCGAAGTAAGAAGATGAAATTTAGCATGTATGGATCGGGCAAAATGGGAAATTCGAAAATATGTGCGTGCGATGCCGCTGGCGTCGACTAGTCTTTCCATACTATCAAACGTCGTCCCAACCGCGTCATGACCCCGTCTATGTGAACGTGATAAACTCAGAAACTACCGAACGGATTTTTGGACGTTCTTCACCAATAGATAGTGCGATTCGTTGAGGAATTCATCTGAAGAACATTTTAGTGTATAATTTACGCAAGCGGTGCCACATCCGAAATCTAGTTATTAATTAAGAAGAATACGCGTGTGAATGGCTGTTGTGAATTTAGTTCCGCCATGACGGTGCCACGACACCGCCACATCCGCGTCTTACGCCACACATTATGTGTCTAGCACGCTTGGATGATAGTACGTCAATACTAATCCAATACCAGTTAGTTTATAAACTTCATTTACTCATACTAATTACATAAGTCAATAATGTAAATTACCTCATAACACAATTTCCTCGGGCATGCAAACAAATAAAGAAAGCATCCAGACCAGAGGCAGAATATGGAGAACATAATGTAGTACTTCATTAAATTCAGGAACTAAAAACAATTTTCACAAAGTGAAAATTCAAAACAAAACTTTTATTAACTCGTCCAAGCACTGGCATTTCCATCTGCTGACAACTAGGTTTATATTTGGTAACATAGGTCAACAATTTCGGATTGACTGCCTATACTTTTTAGGTGGTCACCAAGTCAGAACCTGATGATGGATTACCAGGAACATCCAGGTCAATTTACAGGCACTTAAAATATTTTTCTGTAGGTAATCAGTTTATTTGTCTTAATATCTTGCTTTACTGCTAACACCCTAGTATAGCTGTTGCGTTTCATAAGTACTGAAATTCAACAAACCGCTCGCAAGTGGGAGTGATGCAGCTGCTTGTTTTCACTTCACTTCACCGTCACTCCCACTTGCGAGCGGTTTATATATGCGGTAATAATCACATACAGCGATGCGGCGCGGTACGATATAGCGGACACGTTCTCAGCGAGCGGAATGTTCTGGACTGTCCCTCGCGTCGACGATCGCGGCGACGAATCAGGCGAAAGGCAGTGCCTCTTCCAGGGAGTGGGATAGAGGGAGACGGAAATATGGTATCGCTCACACTTGTACGTGAAACGATTGATCTAGGTGCGATTAGTTATAGATAGGAAGGTAGATGGCGCTACCATATCCCCCCGGCCCTAAAGGGTTGCCTTTAAGAAAAATAGAATTGAACCTAGCTATGTTGGGTGTACTACCGCATAACCCATCAATAGGCTAAGACAGCAATATGACAATAAAATTAATCTAAATTAACTTTAGCGAAAACTACAAACGCAATAATAGCGAAAACTACTAACTAAATACTTAAACTAAGAGGTAGGTCCAACTTCAGGCTAGATCTCACTGAGTTGGAAGCGGACGCGAGTTGATCAGTGCCTCGACTTGTGCAAGGACAGTTAAAGGCTCTTCGTAAGAGAGGATCTGTTGACCTATAACTTTGAAGAGATGCGTTTTAATTACTTTGACCATGCTTGCCCAACATCCACCGAAATGTGGTGATGCTGGTGGAATAAACTTCCAGTCAATATGATCTATGGAGAGTTCTTCCTGAAGACGAGTACGATAACCCGCGACGTGATTGAAACAAGTAGCGGGAACAAGTTCAATCAATTTACTAACGCGGTTGGCGACAAAAGTCTGCCAGCGATGAGGAGAAGAATGAATCCAAGCGAGCACTACTTTGGAGTCGGAAAATGCGTATATTTATTAATAGAGTAGTGGGGCAAAACTGTGTCTTGAACCTTGTGGAGCAACTGAGACAGCAGAAGGGCCGCGCACAACTCCAGTCTCGCAACCGAAATGGTTTTAACAGGCGAGACCTTACAATGACAATATGGTCAGGGGGTGTTTCATCCCACTCACACTTTGATAGCCAAAGCTCTTTGATCAAGAGCTTGGCGTACAAAATTGTGGGAGCCACAAAACCCATTATGTCCCATAGTCGAGCCACTGTGGACAGCATAGTGCGTTTGGTGCACTTATCATCTGGTGGTGAGACGTCAAACCGAAAACTATCACAGGATTTGTCCCAGCGTCAACCGAGAACCTTATGCGGTACAGACTTCTCAAACTCAATGTCTGGAGAAGCTTTATGAGAATCTGGTATGCGTGCGAGAACCTCCTTAGAGTTGCTTGTCCATTTGACAAGATCAAACTGGCCTCGCTTGAAAAGCTGAATAAGCTCTTCACAAAGCGAAATTGCTAGCGGAGCGGGTATGAAATTGCAGGCAATGTCATCTATATACAAAGCGGATGTGTAGTATAGTATAGTGTAGCGTAGCGTAGCTTAGCATAGCATAGCGTAGCATAGCATAGCATAGCATAGCATAGCATAACGTAGCATAGCGTAGCATAGCGTAGCATAGCGTAGCATAGCATGGCGTAGCATAGCATAGCATAGCATAGCTAATTAGTGCTTTATCTTACACACAGTTTTAGCACCCACCTTGATCTCTTGAAGAGCAAAACAACAACAAGACGTAATACAATGAGAAGTATGTAACGTAGGTACGGTACCCATAATCACATACCCAAGTACCGTCTCAATAGCGGGCGGTAAATCATATCGCTCACTACGTACTATTTTAGTTAGTAGCAAGTGCGGAAATATTGAAGCTCCGATAAAAAGATCAATGCCTGCCGGATTCGCAAACTCCGCGTCGGCTAGCGGCAATGACTCGAGATGAGTGAGTGATGCTACGTCTACATTAGCGTTCGGCAATGCGTCCGTGATACGCTCCATGATAAGCGAAGAAATGTTAAAATTAATATTCCTATCAAAACGCGAATGTATTTTAATATCTACGGAACCCCTGCAATGCTTTTCTGATCCGCCTATCCCTCGGATTATTGAGTTCGTATTTTTAAAGTTATTCCATAATCCGAGGCGTTTGAAGCATTCCGATGTTATTAGATTGGTCTGAGATGCGCTATCTAGCAGACAACGTACCATGTGCGGCGACCCATTAACATCATATACGATAACTTGCGCTGTCGCTAACAGTACCGTCTTAGACGCCGTACACTGCGTTATGGCCCTGCGCGGATCATTATAGATGCGCGAGTGCCGTCCTCGCGTGCGCGTCGCCCGCGCAATGGATGTCGTACACAACGATACTTCGCCCTTAGACGCGGAAGGCGCAGCTACCGTGTTCTGCACTTGCGGCGTAAGTGTGTCAAGGTTAGCGGCTTGACTTGGCAATCGGTTACCTTTATCGAAATGTAACAGTGTATGATGGTTTTGATTACATGATCGACACTTTGTCTTACTAGAACAATTACTTGTTTTATGTTTTATGCTTAAGCAGTTAATGCAAGCTTTGTTATCTTTTACGCATTTAAAACGAGCGGTTGCATGTAAATTATCGAAGGCGGGACACTTGTATAAGTGGTCGTGCACTATATTACTGCACAGACACTTCTGTGAATTATTACTATTAGATTCCGAACATGTTACGTAAGATTGTGGATTAGGGACCGAGTTATCATTACTATTTCGCGATTTATACAACCTTTGTTTGTTGCTGTTAGTGTTAGACGGGCCAGGTGAACCAGACTGCGTATTATGAAATATTCGACACTGATCTTTGATGAACGAAATAAAACTATCTAGTGTAGGTATTTTATTATTGCGTTCCGTCATCTCGAATGCGCGAATTGTATCAGTGTCAAACTTTTTTAAAGCGAGTTGAAGCAACATAAAGTCGGAAAGATCTTCTAATTTTAAATTCCTAAGAGAATTAACCGCGGTTACGAAGTTATCAATAAACAGCTGGAAATTCGAGACAGACGCGTTGCCGGATAGTTTGAGATTTAAAGCTTGGTCAAAGTACGTAGACGCTAGGACGCGCGTGTCCTGATATCTGTCAAGTAGTGACTGAAATATGACCTGATAATTCTCAGCACTGGGTGTGACACCTGCAAATACGGACTGGGCTTTCGGTGACAGTTTACCTATTAAATAGTACAACCTGTCAGCATCTGTCAGAGAACCATTAGACTTAAAACTCGCATAGAATAACGGCCAATTTCGTATATCTCCGTCAAACGACATAATCTCGATTGGCGGTAATCTCGGTTTGCGGGCAACGGGCTCTGCCGAACATTTACCCTCCAATTGCGATTGTATACGCTTAATAATACAATAAAGACCTTCGAATGAGGTATACGCCTGATAGTTCGGTTTTTCATCAGGATTGATAGAAAGTAATCTTGCGTTATAATCGTCTAACAACTTATGAAAATCTGTTCGAATACTATCTACTGTCATACAATAACTGAGAAATGCTTCGCTATTACTGTCAGACATAGATGCGGTTTTTGATCGTTCATAGATGTTTTGAATGCGCTCAAATAGAATATTGCGTTTTGCTTCTAAGATTGTCATCTCTTTGTCTTCCGACACGCGTGACTTCTTTTGTTGTGACATGCTTACGTAAGTATAAGCTAATGAGACCGAAACAAAATAAGAATATCTAATGTATCTATTATTTTACCTAAGTAGGCTAAGTAGGCAACACTTTAGAGCTGAGGAATTAAAAGTTGCTTGAAATATGAGATTTATAAGACAACTATGATAGTTCCAGAATTAATAATTTAATAAGTAGGTAGCTACATAAAAGTTTACCTACTGATGCGGGCGGAAATAACCATGTGACGGTTATGTGAATATATTAGGAGTATAGTTAGGTGCTATAACTGCCTAGGTATAGCGATATAACGTATAAAAACGTAAATGAATCCGACTCGTATGGATCAAAAAAATGGTTCGGCGATACACCGAAACCGTAGGTAGGTTCTAGGCGACTTGGGAGGGAAATGGACTGTATACAAAGGATAGCGGGTTCTTAGCCGCCTAGGAGATGGATACGGGAAGAGGTGATTGTGAGTGGGTATAGGATATTTCAAGGATGGAGGGCACTTACCTTATACAATCTTCTTCGTTTCCGAAGGGCAGTCTCCTGGTGCTTTCGTGATGCAGCTGCTTGTTTTCACTTCACTTCACCGTCACTCCCACTTGCGAGCGGTTTATATATGCGGTAATAATCACATACAGCGATGCGGCGCGGTACGATATAGCGGACACGTTCTCAGCGAGCGGAATGTTCTGGACTGTCCCTCGCGTCAACGATCGCGGCGACGAATCAGGCGAAAGGCAGTGCCTCTTCCAGGGAGTGGGATAGAGGGAGACGGAAATATGGTATCGCTCACACTTGTACGTGGAACGATTGATCTTGGTGCGATTAGTTATAGATAGGAAGGTAGATGGCGCTACCAAAAATATTAATTTCTGGTTCATAGGTACTTGGCAACAAGGAATATTTTTTTCTTACAAGTAAAAGATAATTGTGTTGGGCCTTATTAAGAGGGGTGGACTGTGATTTCCTCAGAGAAAACATCAATATCTCTCTACGTACAAATATTTATATTACATTAGGCACAAATTAGATGTTTATTTTGAGTACTGTACAAAACAGAGTCATGTTTTCTGGTTGCCTGCTAATTAGCATGATAGCTAATATAATTATTTAACATTTAAATTATACGTTTAATGAGGTTACGTTATTAATAAAATTATCTCAAGCTTTGTGAAATCTTAATCTTGTTGACCTTTCATGTGTAGGAACGAATTTCGTTTTCGTAATAGATCCAATTAATATTCTAAATAAAGAAGTTCAAATAAAAAATTACGTTAGCATGATTTCTGTACACAACGCCAGCTTAATCAGAAGACAAACTATAACGATGATTCTCCTTAACATAGCAAGGAGCGTGCTAAGATGGCAAGTTTCCACAAAGTGGGTATCCAATTTTAAACGTCAAAAACTGTTAACCGCATTAGAAAATGAACGAATTAGGATGTATAATTACTGAATTGATATTAAAATTAGATATTCCTATTGGAACGGGTTATTTTTCTATTTTCATTATTTATTTATTGCTTATGTGAATCTCTATTACTACCAATAGATCGTATATGCATTTAACTGAGTATTCCATTAAGAATATAAATCTGTGCACATTTCCAGAGAATCAATCTTGATTGAACACGTCTTAGATATTAATTGAATATTGAGCTATACCGATAAGCGTATCTCCAATGTTAAATGGGACTTTGATATTGGCAGAAAGCCCCTTCTCGATGAATCTATTAACTCCTTGACGTGATATTCCGACTTGCGTAATTTTGAACGATACGTGCGTTCGCGTATGACTCAGACGATTTTATATGTAATATGAGCTAAAATAGATGTTAAAATTATATACTACTGCAGCAATTACAGTAAATGGCTAGAAATCACAAGATCGTAGCTGATATAAATGTCAGCAATTTTTGGAAGCACTTAATACTCAGAATAGTATTAAGCAGTCCTAGAGCTGAAATGCTTCGATTTGGATTCAAGAAAGGTGGCTAAGGCTTTCAAACATTCAAGCTACGGACATAAATATATCTTAGACCCAAAGCAACCATTTGCCGATTACACAAAGTATTGCTCCGTGTGGGCGTTGAACCCACAATAATCCGCGCAAACCCAAACGCCGAGGTGGCCGCTTAAACGACTACGTCACCCGTGCACATCATCTGTATGACGCAGACATATCCGTACACAATCGCGTTTCAGCCAACAATACAGATAAGTGGAAAACCGATACCACGATATTTATATACGTAGGTAGTTACGGTATAACCATTTAAACAATTCCGTCATCTGTGCAGTCAATTATTCTAAAGCACTTATAGCGTAGCTCTATTGAAATCAACTTCATTTGTTCTGAGTGAGCTCCGTTAGAAGGTTACTCCGTCACGACCCAACTTCATAGAACTAAAGTAATTAGAAGTCGTAGTTTAGAATGCGGCTTACAAAGTTTATATTAAAAAGTTTACTTAAGAGAGAACTGTGCAATGTATGTATGTGGTTGGTTGCCCTTATGACTTAAGGTTTTAATTAGGCAAGGGTGCCCGTCCTTTCGTGACGTCAAGAAGGAAACATTTTGTTAATCCTTTTAGTGGTCGCTTGTTATGTAGAAAACAAACAACAGAGAAAGACTTTGTTTTTTAGCCCTGATTATAAACTAGAATAGGTCATCATCTTCTTTCTTCACAATTACATTATTGTTAAGCATAGAAAAGTATATTTAATACGTTAAGTATAATGTATGAGTTGCAGTGCAATTTGTGCCTAATAATTAGCTGCTTCATACATGTAGTGCCGGTCTGGACTAGTTAGTAGGTATATTTTCTTTGCGAAGACAGAACGCATGGCAATATGTTATAACGTAACGATCTTTTAAGGTTACCGTGTATTTGTATGAAACAACGGATAGGAATGGTTATATCTCTCCGACGGACAAAAAAGTCCATTGTCTGAGTCGTAAATTGTCAGTCATAAAAATCAATTGCTTTATTTTGAGATTTTACATTTCGATATGCCATAATAATATATGTTTTTATTACGAATTCCAAAATAATCTGTACTTCATCAATCTAGCGTTATTCCAGTTGTATCCAAGACTTTCGCTTTGAAGCCCGAGGTTCGCTTGCTAATTTAAAATGGAAAAGCTATCATTGCGACAAATGTATACCTATAGTTAGATTTGACACATGTTAACTTTTCCATTGATGCCTGAATTGCTCTTTAATTGAAATTACTTATACGAACTTCACACTTAGACGTTTCGTTTCGAGCTGTGCGACATTCATTTGATTACGTCATGCAATTCAAAGTTGAGGCAAAGCTAATAATCTCTTCTAGTGGCAATTTGGCCATGTGTAACTGAATCTCGTGCAAATGGCTGGTCCGTACCGCGGTATTGCGTTACACAAGCGACAGGGGACGTCCATTTCCCGGCCAGGCGCTAACTCAATCACTACTGCAGGATTTTTCCCCTCGGCGGCTACGGTAAGGCGAGGACGTGATCGAACCTTTGTAAGCTAGTGTCACAGCGACTTTTCGAGCGGGCTGCTCTAAGAAGTAAGAACTATTGGCGATCTTCTAAGGATGGCCCAATACAAATTATGGTCTATGATAATAAACCTATGAACATACATACATACATTCATAGACTCACGCCTGTTTCCCGGAGGGGTAGGCAGACACTACGGAACGCCATTTGCGACGATCCTGACATATCTCTCTTGCTTCATTCACTCCCATCAAATTCCTCATGCATGCTCTTCTGTTTAGGGTACTTCTTAACTTTCCTCTTTTAAGGATGTCTCCAATCTGGTCAGTGAACGTTCGTCTAGGTCTTCCCCTTCGTCCTGTCCCATTCACACTTGCCTTATTATATCTGCTTGGTCAGTCTTTTGTCGTCCATCCTCTCCATGTGCCCAAACCACCTTAGCGTACCTTTCTCGATGCTTGTCACTACATCTTCTTTATATACATTACTCACAGTTTTTGTTTTTGTTTGTTTAATTTGAAGATACTCGCATACTTCATGAAATTCTCTTCCGCCTCAGTTCTCTAATTGTTTTGCTTAGCGGTTGGCACGCAACTTTCACATGTCGCATTTAACTTTTATTTATAAAATTGCGCTCGCTTTTCGGACGTTTACAATTTTTTACAAAATTATATTAGGGCTCAAAATATACAGTTCTTTTATTCTTCGTAATGTATTTTTTATACATACATGGTAGCGGGATCAATAAGCATGGAAAATATGATTTGTAGCCTATGTCAACTAAAGTTCTCAGGTAAGAGCATATTTTTTCAGAGTTCCCATAAGTACCTAACGATGAATTCACCAAACTGCATTATGTATCCGGAACAAACATGTACGCGGGTCCTTTCTGAACAATAAAATAAAACTGGTTAGATGTGGGGCTGATTCAAACCACTTTAAAAACCTTAACTATGCAGCAAACAAATTATGAAGCTTGATATCATTTATTCAGCAAATCATGAAATCTTTTTTGTATTAGTTGTATAATGTAAAGAGTTTTAATGGAGTTGATATATCTTTACTGGATAAAAGTCCTCAATAAAAGTACATTGAAGATACAACATTAACTTCTTAAAAAACACGAATAAGGTCTTGTGTAAAATGTATAATTAATTAAATGAATACCTTTAGTTACAAAGCAACTATTGCGTGACCCGAGTTGTAGTTTCATGTTAAAAGCGTATAAGCCTCGGTCAGGAAACCCAGAAAAGTAGTTGTACACGAAAAAATGGAACAGTAACGTCCATTCTACTTTACATTTGAAATGGTTATCTGATTGACGACTCAAGTCGTCGCAACGACACAAAAACCATTCTGTTAGACATAGGCACAGGCATAGGAATAATAGACCACTAAGATACCTAGATAGTATAAGAACTGAGGTCTGTTGTTATACTGAAAATTTGGTGCCGAATTCCACAAACAACATTAAATGTTAAGTTATAAAAACAGAGATGTTACACTTTTATGTCAAAAACCTACGAATAAACAGAAGTTTGCAAAACATTATTTTTCCTCTCACCGATTTAGTATGAAACTGTTTTCGGTAAAGCCAATTCTACTCATCATATTTGCGTTTAGATTTGTTTTTAAAATAATGTGAAATTGCTTATAATTTTATGAATAAAAAAATATAATATTAAATATTTTTTATTTCAAACGAAAAAAGTACAATTACAATGGGAATCACTTCGCTATCTTACTTATTAATTCTGGTCTATTATTTAGCATTTAAAGTTCAACGGTTACTAATACTCTGTCAAGAAAGTACCAGGATAAGATCAATAATACACAAACTGTTTGTTATTCATCCAAATTTATTTTATCACGTTCAAAGTATGCTCTTTCAGAAACGATACACTTACGCCAACGAATAATCCAATCATCAAAACTTTTTGAAACGCTTTTTCCGGAATTGAGTTCAGTACTCGCCGCGAATTCTCCTTTATGTCTTCTACCGATTGAACACGGGTACCACGAAGTTGTAATTTGAGTTAAGGAAAAAGAAAGAAGTCGGTTGGGGCCATATCTGGTGAATATGGTGGGTGCTCGATGGTATTTGTTGAGTGTTTGGTCAAAAAGTCGTTTAGAATGATAGCCTTGAGCGAAGGCGCATTATTGTGGTACGAAATCCAAGAATTTTCCTTCCACAAAAATGGCCTTTTACCTCGAATTTTCTCTCTTAAACGCCGCATAAGGCTCAATTAATATTCCTAATCATGATACAGTTTGACCTTCCGGCAAGAATTTCAAGTGCACAACCCCAATAGGACTTCACTGTCAGCATACCATCAGGCAGCGTGAAGTCAATTTGACAGGTTTTTTTTTATAAAAAAAACAACACCACGATAGTCAAAGAAAAGACTTTGGCGTGGTTTTACCGGTTTCGGTTCAGTTGAAAGGCGCCACTCCGAAGTTTGTTGACTAGTTTGCATGTCAAACTCGTAAATCCACGTCTCGTCACCAGTAACAATGCGTTTCATTAATGTTAGGTCGGAATTGACTCGTTCTAGCATGTCCTCAGTGACACTCACGCAGGAGAAACTCCA
The DNA here is from genome assembly GCA_944739405.2 of Euclidia mi. Classification (NCBI taxonomy): domain Eukaryota; kingdom Metazoa; phylum Arthropoda; class Insecta; order Lepidoptera; family Erebidae; genus Euclidia; species Euclidia mi. Next base: position 84,928,570 of record OX123182.2, on the reverse strand, counting down.
GGTCTTTTGGGACTAGCCGAGCGGCAATATGTTTCATACCCAAATTATTTATTAAAATCATACGGATCGACTAGTGAGATACAGAAAATATGGCAGCTATCTCCCTCTAATTTGAATGAGGATTTTCAGTCACTGTTTCCTTCACTTTTGCGATGTTAACTTCAGTTGCAGACGTTGATGGCCTACCAGAGCGAGGCAAATCTTCCATCACATCTCGACCGCATATGAACGCTTTGTACCACTCATAAGGACGAGTTTTTGATAAAGTCGATTCACCGTAAGCCTTCTGTATCATTTTCATTGACTCCGAACACAAAATCCCATTGGTAATGCAAAATTTAAGACAAACTCTTTTTCGATGTTTTTGTCCAATATGAAATTTGCAATACACACTAGATATGATACAACGAAAAACAGCACTGTATTTAATATAACTAACAGATGCATCTCAAACTCCGCGCCAAAATAGAAAACAGTTTTGCCAATCTAATAACAAACAAAAAAATCCATTCCTGATATTTTTTTGACTGAATGTATAGTGATAAAGTTGTTTCAAGGTTGTTTAATTTTTTGTACGAAATATTTTACTCCACTCGTACCCCCTAACCTCCTGATGCTTGTTATAATCGCAATAAATTGTGAATTTATTGCAATTGATATCGCGTAGGTATACTGTATTCATTTAATCTTTCTAGAAATAAATGCAATATATATCTACTTACTAAATCAATTTAAGTATCCTTCCCATAATTATTAATAAGGTCCCTTAAGATAAGTGCAATAACTCAAGCCTATTGTACTTATAACTAGTAAATGAGAATTACAAGTAACGGAAAATGGTAATTATAAATGGAGTAACTCTACTTATTGCAGAAATAATTAATACATTATTTAATACCGTACATAAGGATCCGTATCATATAACATAGCAATAACTCAAACATACTGCACTTATAACTAGTAAATGAATATAACAAATGACGAACTATGCTAATTATAAATATAGTATACTATACTTATTGCAGATAGAGTTAGTAAAATTTCTTAATAGCGCGAGTAAGATATTCCTATCTATAGTTATTTCGGTCTTGATATGTTAATCATAAAGCATCGACCTAGATATAGCAGTTAGGCTTAGTATTAAAACCAGCTGCGTCATAGATACGTAAAAAGTGTCTTAAAAGAATATATAGATCTCGTTCTGCTGATTCCGAATATGTACTTATCTCAATTCGGTGCAAAACTCGAGTTATTGCACTTTTCGTAAGGACGGCAGTATTATGACTTGAATAAGCATTTAATTAGTAATTAATGATTTAGATTTTGTGAGCATCAACTGTGCAAGTGCAGATTATCTGCAAGAGTATTTTTGTAAGACTTTGTCTCATGAAATAGAAACGCTATAAATTTAAATTATGTGATTTACTTATTATCATCATCAGCCTGTCGCAGTCCACTGCTGATTATAAACCTCTCCAATGGCACGCCACTGAGTCCAATTTTCGGCTCCTCGTGTCGCCGCTAACTTACTTATGCTAAAGAATAATTATATATTATAGTGACAATTATGCTAATACTTATTCAAAAAAATTGCTTCTTTATTTTGGTCCTATACCCTGCGTTTGTAAAAAACAATTATAATCCAATAAAATCTAGTTATCTTAAATCAACACTCCAGGGGATAAAAGTTGTCTTGTGGAAGAAACCGGTGAATATTTTATAAAGATACTTATATAGATTTACTCAGAAAGAAATAAATATTAATTGTGAAGTGACATTATTCGTGACAAAGACAAGAAATACAGTGATAAAAGGCAAAAACTTTTTAGAAGAGCTATTTCTACTCTTGAAACTCGCTATTTTCGTAAGTGTTTTATGATAAATATTCTTTTAATAGTTATGAAAGACATAAAAGTACCCAGATTATTTATCTGAAAACATATTTTAGCAACTAAATACTAGCATTGTTGTACATTTTCACTGTTATCGTGTTTCAAATGCTAAATAATTCACAGCCACAGTGTTCGTAACAGTAACATGGTTGCCTGGCACGGCGAAGTTTTTGTTACGCGTTCGGATTATAATTTTTTTAGTGGCGTTAGATTCGTTTTTTACAAATAAATAATGTATTGTGTGAAAACCTAAAGGTATTTTGATAATGTTTTTGTGTTTATGAACCAAACAAGTAATGAAATTCATTAATATGTGATGAAATGTTTGTGTGAACGAGTGAAAAAAAACAAACCTCTAAGTTTGTAAGCTTGTTTTGCCAGAAAAATGAGTATTTAGTAGTAATTCATGTTATTATTATGATAGCTGATTTATATTAAGGTGTCATAATTAATTTTTTTCCGGTAACCTATGCCAATGAAAATCTGCAGCAACGTGACCTTTGGCACTTGTGGCACTTTACCTTTAGTTTGATCGCACCTCAAGGGTTAATAAATTATTAACATTTTTAGGAAATCTAGGTCTGAAACTGTACTCAATTGGTAAATTTACGCGAGCTGGATAGTCCAAAAACTATTTACAATTCGCAGGAGCGAGGTCGATGGAAAACATAATAAAACATTTGAGACGGAGGATCTCAGGTAGGATGTCGGGGTTCAAGAGAAACACTGCTAGGCTGAACAGGTTCTTTATTATGTCTCACTACCGCTTACATACAGCATGACCGAACTAGGTAAGCACTGGCCTGAGCTGGCTGGAGCGTAGACTCCTGCTGCTCTCGGACGCTCGCAGGGTAGCTGCTCGTAGGGTCGCCGATGAGCTGGCCAAGGTGCGCTGCGCAGGCAGCTCTGTGGTCGATGTTCAGGCTGAGCGGGTCTCAGGCGGTGCAGCCGATGTGGGCCTAGCGGTCAGGCTCAGGCGTCCGTGGCCTGGCTGTAGGAGCTCGTAGGCAGGAACGGAGGCTTGGGTGGCAGCTGGCTAGTAGCGGCACGGCGCCAGCAGCTCGTGGCTTGTAGCCCGTAGAGAGAACGTAGCCCGTAGGAAGAACGTAGCCCGTAGGAAGAACGTCAGATGCAGTGAGCCCGTAGGAAGAACTGGAAACAGCATAGAGAATACACAAGAACCCGTTAGGAACAGGCTGTCCCTAGATCGGCTGTTATGCTTAGGAGACACAGATACTACAGACAGAACGTATAGGCACACAGACAACTAGAATATGCTTACCCCCAGCGGGACAGTAGACAGAGAAGTAGGATTTTAATAATAGTAGTAATAGTCGCTACAACCATCAGCGAGACGGTGTGTAGGGCAAGTGATCGACTTAGATCGCGCACCCATCTTATATAGATGTAGGCCTATGACTCACAACTGCCTTTGACTAGTGAACATGACCATATTTGGTAATATTGCGAACGGCTAAGCTGGCGTTAAGCGCCTGCGAGATATTATAACGCAATACGTGTAGTATTACGTTACAATACCCCGCTCTGTACAGCAGGATTTTTCGTGTCTAGACAAGAAAAATCCGTCTAACTAAGTCCTCCGAACTTCTGTAGACAGTGCTAAGTAGATAGTGACTATGAAACTCAAACTGCAGGTAGGTACAATGAAAGAATCTAGTTAGGTTAGGAATCAGTGTAGTTAATTAGTTTTAAATCTTTAATGTGCCAACTGCCAATAGATTTACCCGACGAATCCGCTAATTCGTATACTAGTTGTGACTTTTTAGCAATAATAGTACACTTGGTAAACTTAGGAGCCAGTTTTTTGCTAAATGATTTGTCCTTATCACTTAGATAGAAGGTTCTTTTCCATACGGTATCACCTATGTTAAACTCAGCCGGTTTACGACGTAAGTTGTATGTGTGTGAGTTTCTAGCGTGAGCTTGGATTAAAAGAGACTGGACCTTATCGAAAATACTTGATAGACAGCCTATATTTTCAGCATAAGAATCCCTAGTTATATAAATAACATCATCTGACTCGGCATCAATATAGTGTGAACCGCAAGTTACTAGTTCTCTGCCGTACACTAAAAAACTCGGAGTATAACCAGTTACCTCATTAACCGCAGTATTTAGCGCGAATTGAATTTTGGGAATTAAAGTATCCCATATTCTATGGTCGTTTTCGATAAACGAAGATATAGTAGTCACGATGGTTTTGTTGTATCTCTCAACAGAATTTACGTGCGGAGTGTATTTCGGTGTAAAGTGCAAGTTAGGTATTTTATATTTTCTAATCATAGACTTAAGAGTTGCACTTACAAATTGTTTACCATTGTCTAGAATAACGGTTGAAGGTATGCCATGTATTAAGAAAACTTTTTCCTCGAGAATGTTAGTTATAATCTCGGCGGTAGCCCGCTTGATGGGAAAGAGAAGACAATATTTACTGAAGCAACAAGTAACAACAAAAATATAGCTATTTTGTTTTCTAGTTGAGGGAAGGGGTCCAACAAGGTCGATACTAATTGTTTGGAAGGGACGAGAGCACACCTTTGGTCGTCCCATAACACCTAAAGTAGCATGGTTTTGGTGTTTATGTGCGACACAAGTATCACACGAAGATATAAATTTAACAACGTCGGCGTGCATACCGGGCCAATAATAACGCTGTGCTAAACGTTTATACGTTTTAAAAATACCTAAATGACCCGCAGCGAGTTCCGAATGGTTTTCTTTAATAGCTGTAGATCTATCCGAGGTAGGTAGAACCTCTTTCCATTCGAATTCTTTCCGCAGTGCACATTTCGATACCATATATCGATATAACTTATCATTTTTGATGGAATAGTTAGGAAAACATGTAGGTGAGTTTTTACAGCCATTGTAGATAGTAGTAGTCGTTCAACCACTGATCCGAGGTTACGGTAGTATCATTATCAGTGTTAGTATCAATAGCCGACACGGCACTTGCCCGCGATAGTGCGTCGGGTATGACGTTATCCACGCTGCGGCGATGTTTCACATCAAAATTAAAAGAAGACAGGCGCACCCCCCATCTCGCTAAGCGACCCGTAGGGTTACTTAAATTTAAAAACCATTTTAAGGCTGAGTGATCTGTGTAGACAGTGAATTTCAAACCGTTATCTAAGTAACATCGCCTATGTTCTACCGCGACTAAAACAGCTAGCGCCTCCCGTTCCGTAATACTATAATTACGTTCCTGTGTAGACAAGGATTTGCTCATATAAGCTATAGGATACTCCACACCGTCAGTAGTTTGTGTGAGTAAAGTCCATACGCCATAGTCGCTAGCATCCGTGTGCACTTCGAACGGTTTGTTATAGTCCGGACAAGATAGAATAGGCGCGGTAGATAACAGGTGTTTGAGTTTAATAAATGAGTTGTTAGCTTCCTCCGACCACACAAAAGGAGCAGCCTTTTTACTGGTAGAAGTAAGTTTATTTAGAGGCCCTGCAATTGAACTAAAATTAGGTATAAATCTACGGTACCAAGACGCGGTACCCAAAAACCGTTTTACCTCCTTTTTATTTGTAGGTACAGGATAGTTCATTATTGCTTCCACCTTACTAGGATCTACGTGAAGTCCTTTAGAATTGACTACGTAACCCAAGTATTTTAAATCGTTTCTAAAGAAATGTGACTTTTCTAAATTAATAGTTAAGTTAGCTGATTTTAGTTTCGCGTATACTTTAGATAACAGCTGAATGTGATGATCAAAATCTTTTCCTATAATACAAATATCGTCTAAGAATACGAACACCGCGTTTTCGAACTCTGGACTATTTGTAAATAATTGATCGACCAATCTTTGTTGCGTAGCCGGCGCATTAGTTAAGCCGAACGGCATAGTAACAAATCGGAATGTTCCGCGGGTAGGTACGTAGAACGCGGTCTTGTCCCGATCGCTACTCCGAATAGGCGTCTGCCAAAAAGATTTAGATAGATCAATACTACTTAGGAATCTAGCATTTTTTAGGTTATCTAGGATTTCGGAAACATACGGTAGTTTGTACGCATCCTTACGTGTAACCGAGTTTAGTTTTCGGCTGTCGAAACAAAACCTTAATTTACCATCTTTCTTAGGCGTTAATAGGATAGGTGAAGACCATGGGCTTTCACACGGTTCTACGACTCCGAGGTTAAGCATGTCGTCTAGTTCCTCAATAATAACACGCAATTTTTCTGGCGGCAGACGATAGTATCGCTGACGTATTGGCGGTAAGTCACCTGTATCAATACGATGCTCGACTAAATGGGTACGTCCAAGGCCTTTCTTCTCGGAAGATATACATTCCAATTGCTTAATCATCTTATCCGCTAAACGTTTTTGGTAGTCATTAAGCTCATTGTAGGATTGTAAGGCAGCATTAGGTTTATTAGGTAAGGAATTATTACAAGGGTCATTATTAGCTAAAGAGACAGAGTAAATATAATTTGGTAACAATTTAAATCTTTTCCAGAAGTCAATACCTAAAATTAACGAACTAGTGACTTCTGGAATTACGTACGCTTTTAAGTTATAAGTTTTATTTTCAAAAGTGGTGGGTAGGTTGATATAGCCGATCGGTGTCAAACGATGACCACCCGCCGATCGAAAAAATATAGTAGGGTTGTCGCACTTATTCAAAGGGAGATTAGTTTGAGAAATAATTTTTATATGAGAATTATTGCCCAGTATAGTCACGGCAGAACCTGAGTCAAGTAACCCAGTAAGGGGTAGATTCTTAATGGTTACATTAACGTAGGGTCGAAAATCATTATTAGGTTTTTGATCACGGATCGCAGCCACAGAATAACTGGAAAAATACACTTTTAGAGTGTTCAGCCAATTTTTCCAGTCTTCTTTGTCAAAATATTTAGGTTTAGAAGATGTACAAACGGTAGGGTTTGTCATCTTATTTGACGAACTACGATCCGAGTAAATTAGTTTTTTGAAAAAGATTTATTTTTACAGTTAGGACAATTTACGAACGTGACATCCCTAAGGCCACACTTAAAACATATCGGATAACGTTCACGCTTGCACGTCCCTAGCGAGTGATCAGTTGAACGGCATCGCGGACAGAAAACAGACCTCTTATTAGTTATTTTTGTAGGAACAGCTGATTTAGATATCATGTTGACATTATAGTGTTGTGGGTTAGGCACAGGTGTATCGTTCGGTTCGACATTTATAGATGCGACAGAAGCGTAGTTTTTTAGTTTAGACGGTTTATAGTACTGTGAATTATTATAGTGACCGTGCGTGTCCTTTTTATTTATGTAAGCTAAATCAGGTGCTACTGTGTTAGACGTAGGGTAACTAGGTTCGTGAAATTGTGCACTTAAACACTGGAACCTCTCATAGTTTAGACATAGTGTTTTTAGAGTGTCTATAGTGTCTATAGCCGTAGTACATGAAGCTAGTACTGTAGAATAACACGGTCTAATATTGTGAAGCAATATATTTAATTTTTCATGTTCGGTTAGTACCGTGTTCGGTGACAATCGCGCAAAAAGTTGGAACATAATTGATAAGTAGATGATTATACCCTCAGTTTGCCCTTAAGTACGATTACGAATCTCGGCTAAAAGTTTATAATCATAGTCGTACGGTGTAAAATCAGCTGTGAGTTTAGTAGCTAGTTCGTCCCATGTAGAAATGGAATTTTTAACACCGCAAACCAGTGTAACGCATTACCAGTAAAAATTTCGGACGCGTAATCGAATAATCTATTGGCAGGTAGATTTCTAACCGTCCTAAATTCCGTCACGCGTTGTAAAAATTCACGAACGCAGCCTGTTCCGTCGAATTTGAGATTCGATAGTTCGCCAACCCTCAAATGCTCACAGTGGACAGTTACCGGAGTCGACGCTGCCTGTGCAGGGGTTGAATCCGTGCAAGTCATCGTGACTCCGACTTCCGCCGACGGAACATTCGAGTGTTCTATCTTAGATAGCTCTGCCGACAGCATCCGAAAGCGTTCAGTCAGGTCGGATATTTTCTTGCCGTATTAAGGTTCGGATTTGTCTAATCTGCCCAATCTGTGGTAGACCTGGTTGTGCAAAGCCGTAGTTCGCTTCGCCAAGTTGTGGTCGTATAATTCCTTAAGGGAAGAGATTCGCGAATCTAAATCGGTAATTGACAGGCTAGCTCCCTTGAAGTCGTCTGCTATGTCTAGGCCTGACTCTAGGATTTCGTCATTCGGAATCAGCTCGAGTAGTTTAGGTAGCTGCTTCCGTAAACCTAAAACAGAGGTAGCCGGCTCCTCTCCGCGAATAGCGACCTCGTAGGCCAATTCATTTTTATTAAGTAGGAAGTACTTAATGGGGTTAGTGCTCATGATGAAATGAAGTGTATGATAGGAAAAGAACGTAAGTATATTACAGCCCTCTGTGTGCAATCGTTCTGCTTTACAAAGAAACTACGACGATTCGGTGTAAAAATGTAGACAATAGATAAGTGACTTGCAAAAACAAAAAACGGTTATTTCAATTTGCGAACAGTTACGTAGGGAATCGGTAGTTGTTTGAATTAGGCAATAGTAAGATAACACATAATAGTTATACAAGAATAGAAATTAAAGATAGACTGCAAAACACAGATATACACAAGTTAAATAGTACGTACCGGTTCGCTGATGTCTGCACCTCCTCGTTTACAAAGACTGACCTCCTAAACAAGAACAACTGCAATAATTGGAAGTGAGACAAATAGAGTTGGGCGCCACTGAGACGGAGGATCTCAGGTAGGATGTCGGGGTTCAAGAGAAACACTGCTAGGCTGAACAGGTTCTTTATTATGTCTCACTACCGCTTACATACAGTATGACCGAACTAGGTAAGCACAGGCCTGAGCTGGCTGGAGCGTAGACTCCTGCTGCTCTTGGACGCTCGCAGGGTAGCTGCTCGTAGGGTCGCCGATGAGCTGGCCAAGGTGCGCTGCGCAGGCTGCTCTGTGGTCGATGTTCAGGCTGAGCGGGTCTCAGGCGGTGCAGCCGATGTGGGCCTAGCGGTCAGGCTCAGGCGTCCGTGGCCTGGCTGTAGGAGCTCGTAGGCAGGAACGGAGGCTTGGGTGGCAGCTGGCTAGTAGCGGCACGGCGCCAGCAGCTCGTGGCTTGTAGCCCGTAGAGAGAACGTAGCCCGTAGGAAGAACGTACCCCGTAGGAAGAACGTCAGGTGCAGTGAGCCCGTAAGAAGAACTGGAAACAGCATAGAGAATACACAACAACCGGTCAGGAACAGGCTGTCCCTAGATCGGCTGTTATGCTTAGGAGACACAGATACTACAGACAGAACGTATAGGCACACAGACAACTAGAATATGCTTACCCCCAGCGGGACAGTAGACAGAGAAGTAGGATTTTAATAATAGTAGTAATAGTCGCTACAACCATCAGCGAGACGGTGTGTAGGGCAAGTGATCGACTTAGATCGCGCACCCATCTTATATAGATGTAGGCCTATGACTCACAACTGCCTTTGACTAGTGAACATGACCATATTTGGTAATATTGCGAACGGCTAAGCTGGCGTTAAGCGCCTGCGAGATATTATAACGCAATAAGTGTAGTATTACGTTACACATTGTAAACATTGTAGTATCAAATCTGTCGTACATAAAGTTGGGTAAGTGTACTGGTACGTTTTGGTTGCAAAGTAAGTGATTTGCCACCCGAAACAATGATCCTTATTTTCTCCTGTTTTCCTTCGTCCCACTAAATGATTTTCAATGACATTGCGTTTGTAATGCCCATATAAGCTGTGAATATATCTAAAAACTACGGCTATAGCTTACATAGACATTAGGAATACCAATGACACCGATAACTATGAAAAATTTAAAGCCTTTGCTAATGTATAAGAAAAGAATTTTGTTACCTACGTATTTATTGAAACATTTTAATATTACGCGCTATATACATGCGAGCTAGGTATATATATAATATACCTACAAACAGAAACTTATCGCATTCAACGATAGCTACCATACTTAGTATGCAAAGTGCAAGTTTAATTAAACTAAAGTAGTCAATAAAAAGACATGGCCGCTACGGTACCGTAGCAGTACGTGCTACGGACTGCTACAAAAAAGGCATAGTATCTTTATGCTGCCACGTAAAGAAACGAACAGATAAAAAAAATGCTTCTGGACTCTATGACTGAAACGTGACTGTGTATTGTAAGTATGGCAGTATTTGTCACGTCAACAAACTTTTTCGTCATACTGTTTGGATATAAACAAATGATGCAACTTTAAAAACCGCTTCACTTTACACTTTTTAGGGTTCCGTACCTCGAAAGGAAAAAACGGAACCCTTATAGGATCACTTTGTTGTCCGTCCGTCTGTCAAGACCCTTTTTCTCAGGAATGCGTGAATGTATCAAACTGAAATTTATACTAAATACTCAAATCTACGGTTCCATAGAGCTGTAAAAAAAACAAACTTTTAATCAAACGCAATCCAAAGATACAGCCGTATATGCTGCAAATTGCAGCATATTTTCAATCTCGCATTGGAATCAAAACCTACAGGGTACTTCCCGTGAACTCAGAATCTTGAAATTTGCTACGAAGCAACGTCTTATATCACTCATAAAGGTAAAATTGCGAAAACCGTAAATTTTTAGTTACAGCATATAAAAAAATATTTTTAATAAATTTAAAGTTACTACCCCTTTCTCTTGAACGCGTGGTGGTATTAAATTGAAATTCATATTAAATACTCAGGTATATAACACTGTAAGGCTGCAACAAAATCAAGCTTCTATGTCAACGCAATCAAAAGAAAGAGCAATATAAGCATATTTTCAAACTCGCGCCTACTCGCAAGTGAATCAAAACCTACAGGGTACTTCCCGTGAACTCAGATTCTTGAAATTTGGTATGAAGTACCGTCTTATATCACATATGAAGGAAAAATTGCGAAAATCGTATTTTTTTAGTTACAGCAGATAAAAAAATATTTTTAATAATTTTAAAGTTACTACCCCTTTCTCTTAAACGCGTGGAGGTATTAAATTGAAATTCATATCAAATACTCAAGTATATAACACCGTAAGGCTGCAACAAAATCAAGCTTCTATGTCAACGCAATCAAAAGAAAGAGCAATATAAGTATATTTTCAAACTCGCGCCTATTGGCAAGTGAATCAAAACCTACAGGGTACTTTCCGTGAGTTCAGAATCTTGAACTTTAGTACGAAGCAACGCCTTATAGCACATATAAAGGAAAAATTGCGAAAACCGTAAATTTTTAGTTACATCATATAAGAAAAATATTTTTAATAAATTTAAAGTTACTACCCCTTTCTCTTGAACGCGTGGAGGTATTAAATTGAAATTCATATCAGATACTCAAGTATATAACACCGTTAGGCTGCAACAAAATCAAATATCTATGTCAACGCAATCAAAAGAAAGAGCAATATAAGCATAATTTCAAACTCGCGACTACTCGCAAGGGAATCAAAACCTACAGGGTACTTCCCGTGAACTCAAAATCTTGAAATTTGGTACAAAGCAAGTTCTTACATCACTTATAAAGAAAAAATTGCGAAAACCGTAAATTTTTGTTACATCATATAAGAAAAATATTTTTAATAAAATTAAAGTTACTACCCCTTACTCTTGAACGCGTAGAGGTATTAAATTGAAATTCATAGCAAACACTCAGATATAGAACACGGTTAGGCTATAACAAAATCAAACTTCTATGTCTACGCAATCAAAAGAAAGAGCAATATAATTATATTTTCAAACTCGCGACTACTCGCAAGGGAATTAAAACCTACAGGGTACTTCCCGTGAACTCAAAATCTTGAAATTTGGTACGAAACAACGTCTTATAGCCCAGATAAAGGATGCGGAAGGCTGAGGACCGTGTGCTGTGGTGCGTGTTGGGAGAGGCCTATGTCTAGCAGTGGACTGCGATAGGCTGATTGAGATTGAGATTTCAAATAATTACATAGTCTTCAAACCTTTTTGCTAATTATTCTGTACTTTATAAGTATTTTTGTAAAAGATTTCTAATAGTCACTAAAAACTTTGTAAATCAATAACTTTGATAAAAAATCTTACCATCATTCATCAGCAGACATTTGCAAGGCTGCTGCAAGGCTGCTGCAGGGATGGTATAGGTATTTCAGTTAGATTATAAAATAACATACATACATACATAGGCTCACGCCTGTTTCCCCGAAGGGGTAGGCAGAGGTATATTAAACGCCCACTTTTCGCCAGTGTTTTGATCCCACGTAATAGGTGGCGAGACTATTGCCGCTTATCGGGATATAAAATAAGCGATATATGTTAATATAAAATAAAGGATGACTGATTACTAACGACAAAGACCCCTTTTTCTTTAATTTATGCTCCTCCAGCTTTCCATACTGTAATGTTATGGATTTCACTTGGCAATAAAAATACCATAACTATGACTGGTGAACTTTTACTTATATACCTACAGGTTTGTACGAAACCCTCGGTGCGCGAGTCCGATTCGCACTTGACCGGTTTTTATTTATCTATCAGTTATATTCAACGTTTTGTTCGGTAAGTGAGTTATATTATAATATATCGGTTAAATCGGATAAAATATATTGCCTACCAAAATAATATGATACAGTGGATTAATAAAAAGACAAACAGGTAAAAATATTTTAAGAGAATATGACTAGAGCTTATACGGTCATTATACGTTGCTCGTGTACATTTATTTGTAAAATAAAGGTAAATTTTAAGGGTAACCTGATACAGCAGAATATTAGATGTATTGAGGCACCGTTATCCAAAGGGATAATGATATTTTGAGTCTAGAATATTTGAGACCTTTAGTCGTAATATCAAATAACACAGATGTTGAGGCCAGCTGATACAAGCGGGTTCAAGATGCCCGTCATATAAGGGTTTACCTTTTTCCCTGGATTATTAGTAGTAATAAAACCGTCTAGGTAAACGCTTACTCACATGGCATAGATACTAAATAAACCGTTCTAATGCTATTGTTGTCATTATTGTGGCTCACAAAGAGGCTCGGCTGATTGGATCAAACCGTACAAAGCTTCGCGTGTACATGGTTAATGCAAATCGATTGTACGCGTGATGGAGGAGGTATTAATTTGAATGATGAAGTAGGCTGTTGTGTGCTTAATTATAATAATTGTATACTTAACTGATAGAGTATTGTGAGGAGTGTAAATACTAGGATGGATGACCGCGTGTGGCATTTATATCAGAGCTCTACCGTGCTTCGGAGGGTACCTAAAGCTGTCGGTCTCGGTTCCTGTCTAAGGACGAGAATCATTAGGCCCTTGGGTAGTCTGAAAACTCCGACACTAGAGATGGTCACCTACTCACACGAAAGAGTAGAAACAACTCTACCTGAAGGCCTCCAATACGCGTCCTTCTTACGTGTCTTCCGAAGCATAATGAATGAATATCTTAATTTTGTTTACCATCACGTAAAACTACGTTCACGATAGTCGTGAAAACCTTCTCAATGTTACCAGTCTCTTGTTGAAACTGCAGCGCTGTGTATGATGCAACACCATTATGAAGTGCGCTATGTCAAACATTGGCGTCTGGAATATAAGTTTACTTAGAGAAAATAATTATTATAGCATGCAGAGTTCTAAGAACTACAACAAGCCATCCGTACCTACATTAGCTCAAAATTATTAGAAAGGTGCGTCAGTCCTAAAGAATCTAATTTGTATCAAATTTTTTATTGTTGAATAATTCACGTTCCCATATTTTTATTCAGAGACTCTTTGCACTACAAACATATCTCAAATACCATAAATTATCAAAAATTGTAAATTTACTCAAATTTAAGTAGCAATCTGTATGTAACTGTACTAAATATAACAAGTAAAATTGTGAACTGCAAAGTACACACGAAATCTGTGTCAGGCAGTAGTATCCAGGGGAAGTTGGATCTCAAGCAGATGCGGGGCGCTTCGATAGTCGTCACGTTGCTGGACATGCGATACAACTCCAAATACTCCGTTGTGAACTTCGGCTGACGTTCGTTGTTCTCGTCTGGGGGTGTAACATCACAACTATTGCTTTAATATGCATGTGCTTTATTCCTAATATTGGAAGCAAGAACAGATTTCACGTAAAATATGAACTTGCTTTGGCGGCGCATGAGAATCCAGTTTAGCAAACATTTGAGTTATTTGTTAACATACAGACCACAGAGGACTTTGTTTAATATTCAACTAACAGGGTTTCTAAGATCAGCCTGGATATATTGCTATCTAAACAGATATTGAGTTCTAATAATTTCAAAATGAATGAACATTAGGTTTATTGTCAAAAATAAACACTAAACTAAGCAGACACCAGATAGCAGAACTATTAACAAAGTTTCTGTTTCAATTATAACTTTTCCATTTTCTTTTATTTTGGTCTGTGTCTCTAATATTGACCTTGGTGACACAAGATAAATAAACGCTTCTGACAGTTCTTAGTCCGAAGAAATTTGGAAGATTGGAAGAATATAAGTAAATCAATATAACAATTTTAAAGTAATCAACTGTAAATGTCAGACCATCAAATTAATAACGAATTGTACTATTCATTTTTTTTTTATAGTCTCACGCCTGTATCCCCAAAGGGGTAGGCAGAGGTATAAATATTACACCCACATTTCGCCATGAATTTTTAGGTCTCACGTAATAGGAGGCGAGCCTATTGGCGTTACCGGGCACATCATTACACTTTGGGCTGCAACTGAGCATTCAGAAAAACCCAGTAACACTTTTGCCCGACGCAGGAGTCGAACCTGGGACCTCCGATCAGATCATACGCTATCCACTGCCATTGTATGACGATAAAAAAATCACCGTGTATTCTGATAGGCAATTTATTTTTCTAAAGGTTGACTCAACATATTATAATTGTGTTCAACATTTTGTATTACAACGAAGCTATTTAAGTATGATCCCCTCAAGAAAAAGCAAAACATTAGGTACGCCTCTTGTGTCGATAATGTAATACAGCCATGCTCCTGTATAATTTTAAAAGAACAATCTCATCTAAGATTGCCTTGATACATAAACGTTTTACCAGCCTCCATCCTTTCTCTGAAGATAAAATGTAATAAAAACAACGTACTGAGACGCTTCTAGAAAATTCATACAAGAATAATAATTTTATATTGAGTAATCCATAAGGCTTTGGATAAAATAAGAAACGATAGTCGCGGGTAACATAATTACTATAGAAGAATATGTTCATCATCATCATCATCATCATCAGCCTTTAAAAGTCCCCTGCTGGACTAGGCCTCTCCATTGAATGGAGGAATTGGCCTACTATACCACGCTGGCCAAACAGGTTGGTATAGGGTTTGTATCAAATTTTCCTTCTCTTACAGTGCTGTTCTCTGCTTAATATGCTCCCTCTGTCGGCTCTTAAGACAGCCATGGGATGATATGGGGTGGTGACATTTCGTATTCTTAATCCGTGTGGTGACCACACGGAATATATTATATATTCTATGTTATCTTAATATATAAAATCCTTGCGTTACTGACTGACTGACAGACACGCTACAGCCGAAACTATTGGGCGCAGGCAGCTGAAATTTGGCATGTATGATCCTTGGAGACCGTAAGGGTGCACTAAGAAGGGATTTCCCGAAATTCCCACGGGATCAGCCAAAACGGGTAAATTTAAAAAAATTGCAGGCGTAGCTGCTGGCGTCCTCTAGTATATATTTTATGTTCATAACATAGAATAATTTGAATGACAAGAAGAACAAGGCCTGTTGTAAAACACACGCCAAAATATAACAGCTTGTACCATATCTGATAAAACATAAAATTAAAAAGTAATTTTCTCAAAAGTTATTTTTATGCCGATAAAAACTGCAGAGGAGATTTTTTTTTTAATTTTATAAGTATTTCGTGTTCGACAAATATAATACATGTGAGAGTCGTCCACAAAACTGGGGTTTTCTTCCTCGACACTACCAAATTGTCTTTGAGCACTATCATGGGGCGGTAACGCGTACGAATTAGTCTCGAGTCTCCTTTATCGTATTTCTCTATTGCCTCCTGGGGAGACAGTTTTATTTAACTTATGTATAAGGAAATGAATTCATACTTACATTATTTTTTGAAGTAATAAAGGTATAAACTAATAAATAATATATTTTTTTTAATAAAAAATTGCGAGTTTATTTTTATAAATATGACGGCAGATTGCTTGATTCTTGGCCGGTATCAACACTTCACGTCACAGTTTGTTTATAAGTTCACACCAAATCAAATTTAACAAAGCTGACTAGTACTGAACACGAAACGAGTGACAGTTTCTAGGTACTTGTTGCCCGCCCGGAGTCTCCAAGAGAAGTGATAGTTGTCGTTGCTCCGTTGAACGTCAACCGTCATCCCCCCTCTTCAACTCTAGCGAATGTCACTAGACTCTGTCGAAGCGCGCCACCTTCGTACTTCCGTTTCGTAGTCAATCGACGTCCTGTACTGGTCGGTGGTGACGTCCTGGTCATCAGACCATTCCGTTAAATATAAAAATAACTTACGAGTACTTTACAATCTATGGCAACGAACAAATACAATTCAAGTGCAAATAAAAGCAGAGCTTTATGTGGAGTAATTAAGTACACTTTACAAATAACAGCCTTCATAATTATTAATTCATTCTATTTAAGAAATATTTTTATTATTACTTTCTGTTTATTTAGCCTACGGCCGTACTAGCGGTTGCAAGATTACGTCGCATTGTCGAGAGTTTTATTATTTCTATAACTTTAAGAAACAAAGTAATAAAAACAAATGTAAGCTAAAATATAACTGGTGACTTGGACTTTTATAAAAGTTAGTGAAATCATCCTTACTTGTCTTTGTCTTGCATTGACAAGCCTTCCCTGTATGTTCTTACGGATGAGTTCATGCATTTTCGGATGTTCAGCGATGACCCGCATAAAATCCGTTCTACGCAGTATCTGTATAATATATTCTTTATCAATATATAGGAAAGCAAGTGATGTATGTCACATAAAGTGTATAAGAGATGAAACTGGAGTGGTACTTGCCGCGGATGCGAAATGACAAAATTAAGGATAGATGGAGGAATTACTTTGCGAGACTGATGAATGAAGAGAATGATTGGAGTGGTGTGCTTGAGAATATACCCGTAAATGTGGGGCTAATAAGAAAGGTAAGTGAGAAGGAAGTGAGAGTAGCAGTAAATGGAATGAAGAATGGAAAAGCAGCAGGGCCGGATGGAATACATAGGCTGCACTTAAAGTATCGGGAATGGAATATTTCCACTGTTCCTGTCATATTGAAATATTTTTAATTGAAAACTCCTTGGTTTTAAAAATCGAATACCATTTATTTATTTAAAAAAAGATTCTCGGTCTTGTCACAGGGTTTTGTCAAACTTGTTTAGTCGTTGAGAAAATGGAATTGACTCGAGAAAATTCAAGAGCGATGATTTATTATGACTTTCGAAGTGGTTCAACACAAAAACAGTGTGTTGACCGGATGATTTCTGCATTTGGTGATGAAGCCCAATCCAAAACCACAATTTATCGCTGATTTGCTGAATTTCAACGTGGACGTGTCAAGCTCAGTGATCATCCCCGTCAAGGTTGTCCAAAAACTGCAGTCACCCAAGAAAACGTTGATGCTGTGCGTAAGCTGATTGAGGAAGATCGAAATGTGACATACCACGAAATTCAGGCAACTTTAGACATTGGCATGAGTCAAATACAAATAAACATGCATGAACAATTAGGTGTAAAAAAATTGTTTTCCCGATGGATACCGCATTCGCTCTGTGAAGAGCAAAAAGCGGCTCGCGTTACTTGGTGCCTCAGAACTCTCGAAAGATTTCACGTAGGATCCTCAAATGCTGTATACAACATCGTATCAGGTGACGAATCGTACGAACCCGAAACAAAACAGTCACGAGTTTGGGTGTTCGAAAATGAGTTAAAGCCAATAAAAAAATTTCGTTCACGGAGGGTTGCAAAAAAAATGGTGGCCACGTTTGTCTCCAAAACCGGCCATGTTACGACTATTCCTCTTGAGGGACAAAGAACGGTTAATTCAAAATGGTATGCTAGCATTTGTTTGCCACAGGTCGTTTCTGAACTCCGTAAAAAGAACTGCAACCGCCGCATCATCCTCCAGCACGACAATGCAAGTTCTCACACCGCGCACAGAATAAAACAGTTTTTAGAGCAAGAAAACATAGAATTATTAGACCATCTGCCGTACAGCCCTGACCTAAGCCCTAATGATTACTATACTTTCCCTAAAATAAAGAATAAATTGCGTGGACAGAGATTTTCATCACCTGAAGAAGCTGTGGACGCCTACAAAACGACCATTTTGGAGACCCCAACTTCCGAATGGAATGGTTGCTTCAATGATTGGTTCCATCGTATGGAAAAATGTGTCAAATTTCGCGGAGAATACTTCGAAAAGCAATAAATACATTTTTAAATAGTAATGTTGTGTCACTTCCTGGATTCTCGAAATTTTCAGTGCCGCCTTCGTACCCGTTGAAGTGCGGAAGATACTGCAGGTAGACGGATGGAAGTGGTTAGCTTTATTCTTCAATAAATTGTTGGTGGAAGAAGCCATACCTGATGAATGGTGTAGCAGTTCGCTGATACCCATCTACAAAATCAAAGGCGATGTGCTGGAGTGTAACAAGTATAGAAGAATAAAGCTAATTTCACATAGTATGAAAGCTTGGGAGAAAGTGATTGAACGAAGATTGAGAGAAGAGAGTGTAATTTCACAAAACCAATTCGGTTTTATGCCTGGTCGAGGCAAAACAGATGCCATTTTCGCGATTCGCAAACTATGCAAAAAATACAGAAGTGCACATAAAAACTTGCACATGGTTTTTGTGGATCTCGAAAAGGCATACGATCAGGTACCCCGTGAGGTTTTGTGTTGGGCCCTTAAGAAGAAAAGTGTGCCTGGGAAGTATGTTCAGTTGATCCAAGCGATGTATGTACAATACATGTTCAACCCATGTTCGGTCCACAGTGGGCAACACCGGCAACTGTAATGTTGCTGTAGGCTTACACCAAGGGTCAGCTCTCAGTCCGTACCTTTTCCTGCTTGTAATGGACGCTCTCACGGCGGACTTGCAGGCAGAGGCTCCCGGTGTAAGCTGTTTGCCGATGACATTGTTTTAATTGACGAGAGTGGCCTTGAGGTCCAGAGCAGACTGACAAAATGGTGGCAAAGACTGGAGAGTGTAGGCTTGAAAGTCAGTACAAGCAAAACTGAATAGGTACATGTTTTGCGACTTCGGCGGTCTCTCCAGTCCTGAGCCAATATCTCTGGCTGGAGTACCTATATCAGTCTGCTCCGACTTCCGGTACCTCGGGTCACTCATTCAAGGGGACGGGTAAATAGACCGCGATGTCATGCACCGGATCAACTCGGGATAGATGAAATGGCGACAGGTCACTGGAACAACGTGTGACCCACGGATGCCCCTTAAATTAAGGGGCAAAATTTAGAAATCCATTATAAGACCTGTCTCACTGTATGGATCGGAATGCTGGGCCGTGAAGAATAAGGAGTTAAGAAGATTGCATGTAGCAGAGATGAGGATGTTGAGATGGATGTGTAGGGTGACGAGGATGGATAGAGTTAGAAATGAGTATATTAGGGGTAGTTTGAAAGTTGCACCGGTGCAAGAAAAGCTGAAAGGAAATTGTTTGGCGTGGTATGGGCATGTAATGAGGAGGGATGAAAAGCATGTAACTAGAAAAGTGATGAATTTGAGAGTTGAGGGACATAAAGCAAGAGGGAGACCAAAGAAAAGATGGATGGATTGTGTGAAAGATGACATGAATGAAAAGGGAGTGAATGTTCAGATGACATCTAATAGAAGAGAATGGAAGAAAACGATATTCTGCGCCGACCCCAAATGAAAAGGGAACAGATGGGATTATTACATATGTAGTGGTACTTGTCAAATATTATCGGTTACCACATCTGGGGACCAATTCCCCTATTTTTATATAACATTGATATTATATTTTGAATGGATTCAGAAGCGGTGTTCTGATAACCTAGTGACATCATCGTATAATTTGAAATAAACAGTTCATCGATGACACATATTTTGACACTTGTTTCAATGTACGATCTCGTTACAACTTCGTTCAATTATCAGATAATTTAGAAGAATACGCTTTTTGTGATGTATGTATGACACTGGCATGATATCGAAACTATATTTATTTAGTAGAATCGCCCAAGCGTACGTCGCAACCCCCCGACGGGTATTGGACCTCCAGATGGTCAGGCAGGCCCCGAACAAAACCCCCTTGGCGGTGGATGAAGGTGTTGGATTCCGCCGCCAAAATACTCAGCGGCCGCAGAGGATAGGAAGGACGGCAATGCAACACCCCATCTCCTCTTCCTCTGCGGCCCACCGCGACGCAACGATGGTGCGCCCCATATAGTCGCGGGAGATAGGGCGCGCGGCAACGCAACACCGACACGCCTCTCCTCCCGCGACCGCACCCGACTGCGAGGGACAGACAGAACTGTCACCCGCACCCTCACCTTGGGACGCATCCTACGCAGGCCTCACGCAAGCCCACGTGGAGCGTCCCCTCCCGGGATCCCGCTTAGCTTCACCATGGGTGTACCTGAAACCCACGTTACTGAGCCCCCCCACCTTGTCGTGGTGGGGACCACGACAAGGTGGAGATCCCACGGGAGGGGAGTATCCTAATCCTAAATCACTAGAAATGACTGTATTAGATATAGATATATTTTGTTTGTATGTTTGTTTGAACGCTATAATCTCTGACACTACTGCTCCGATTTAATATTTCTGTATTCGATAGTCGATTTATCGAAGGCTATAGATAGTGGGGCGCTTCACGTGCATTATAGGGCAGAGCTAGTGAAATAATAATACTAGAACTATAAGTATCAACTTTTATTTTTATATTAATGTAATCCTACTTACACATTGCCCATAGTTCCTAAAGATGGCTGGCTAACAGATCTATGCATACGCCCCAACATTGTGAATTTTTTATTCCAATCTTTTATTTAATAAACTAGCGATCCAATATCCCATGTTATTAAAGCGCAGTTAAGAATTAATTAATAAGCCCCAGCCTACCTGATATCTCCCTATCTTTTTTAAATATATCTTTTTAATTTCAGCGCACGTGCTACAAAAGAGGCGCTTTAAAATTTTCTCTCTCAATAGAATACCAAATAAATGGATATATATATGCTACTTTATAGGTTCAATATAAAAGAACAAAGGGCCATTCTATTAAGCACATAAATAATTAGAAAGAAACCCATTACATTTTTACGTCCCATCTTGGTATTTCAGCGAGAGGCCAAATGAAATGCCATATTGTGGCGGATATTGAAATTTTACTGCGGGCTGCTTCGTGCTCGACTATGCTCGTAAAGTATGTGTGCTGCGAGTGCGGCAGCCTGCGGTGATAAGCCGACACGGTTGAACCAAAGTGCCAAAGTCTTCAGCGATGGATTTGTAATAAAACGTTGTATCGTCAGAGTTGTGAAATCGACGTGCAGAAACGACCCCGGAAAATACCCTCTACTCTGTGAGCGAGATTGATGATGTGAATCGTGTCAAAAATAGAATAAAACGTTCTGTCCGCAAAAATTCCACAAACCGTGGCGCAACAAAAATGCTAACCCAGTGAAATGCCCGTGCTCCGTGTGCCCGGAGCGTCGTAGGCGCTCATATAAAATGTAAATATGCGTCCAAGCTGTAGAAGCGAAAGAATACATAATTCATAATCACGAGGTGCGCGCGGGCGCGGGCCGGGGGTGGCCATCCATTTTGCTTGGTTATTTTGGTGAAATCCCCGCGTATTCTGCCCTCATGTATGTAATTAAGAGATTAAAAGATCAGTGAGCGCCGCTGAGCGAACTCGGCGAGATTTTTATGAAAAAAATTTTCATCGCTATATGCAATATCCGGCACCACGTGTCATTCTCAGGTATAACAGGACAATTCCTACGATTTAGCCGTTTTGTAATTGCAATTGCAACTATTTAAGGCAGGTAATTGAAATCATTTTGTTTTAGTTCAAATAGCTTATTTTTTAGTATTAGTTGCGTGTTTTATTTATTAGAAACAAACAGCAGTCCGTTCCTTATTTTTCTTAAAATATTTTACCAAATAATTAAAGAAGAAAGATTAAATAAGCTGTTGGTTCTGGCAGCCCGAGATACCTACTATTTTCCACAAGCTAGCACTATGCTAGTGAAAGTTATAACTGTCCCAATAATAAATAAGACTCAATTAACAATTATAGTGATATAGCAACTGGTAATCAAAAAGCGAGCTGATCTACGAAAGGGAAACATAAATGAATGGAAAAAGTTTATTAACGTGAACAACACCAATTTCACAATGTAAAAGCTAAAAGGTAACAGGGAATGGCAGGGTATTGTGGTACCAACACGAAATTTTCTGTACACAGGCCCATAAAGTTATACAAGCAAACACCTGATGCGCATCAAAATTAAAAAACGATACCCTTCCTTTTGGCTTCGCCGTAGTCGGGTAATAAAATGCAACCTGCACGGAAAGTCGAACGTACTAAAATATTTCTTGTCGTAGCGTGTATTGGATTTTTTTGTAATTTTACGTTGTTATTTTATCGCAACATAAATACTCGCTTTGTATAAATTGCATGAGATATGATGACCAAATTTATTACACAATAACTAAAAAATATTCGCATTCGAACTACAATTTAAATATGTGGTGGAACGATTGATTTAACATAATTTAAAATATATGGCTGAATTAAAATAATTATATTGTTTCTTTTGAGAGCGAAGTAGTATCACAATAACAGCGACTACAAATTGCCAAGCCAAAATTATTGACATAAATTTAGTCATATTAATGACAATTTATTTAAGGTTCAGGTACTACAGCAAACAACATACTAGGTAAACACGTAGCATTTTTCTGACTATCCGCTTCGTCCGTATGTCCCATACGTAACTAGCTAGTTCGAACAAACAAGCGCAAATGTCGGCGTTGCCCTCAGTCACGGCGGAAAAATGTTTCTGTTCAAAGTGCAGTAGCAGTATGAAAGGTGGCAGTAACTTTGTGCATTCCACCGACAGCTGCACTCCTAATTAGCAATGTTCGAGCAGCCTTTAACGGCAGCGAAATGACTTCCTTTCTACTTTGACAGGAACAATAAACTGAAAATGTCGACACTAATTAAGAAGATATTATTATGCAGACAATACACGCTTTTTGAATGTGGGAACTACACATATTTTAGTTTGCTCTGAAAAACTTGGAGAACGTTTGATATATTAGTTGTAGTTTTCGGTGAATACCAACCCTGTGCGACTTTTCACTTGTCAAATTGCCTTGCATTGGGTTGCGACTATGGAAGTTTTTTTTATTCAATACAAGATCGAATATCAAGACTTGGATTATAAATAAAACGAGTCCCAAAAAGTACATACTTATTCATAGATTGTACAAAGTATTTTTATATAAAGTAAAGTGACTAAAAGTTAGTTTTCATGCGAATAAAATGTACCAATACAATATGTATTTCTAACCGGAATCAAATGCTTTATTTCAGAAGATTTTCATAAAGGATATTCCGCAGTATTGTGAAGAAAGCAACAAGTATAAATATTACAGCTAAGCGGAAAACACACCAAGCGAAATAAACAAAAGGGAGATATAAAAACAAAATATTATTACGGCTTTTCAATCTGTTTATGTGTATCCAGTGTATCTCCTTTGCGGTTATTACTCCGGAATAATGGCGGCAGATGTTCTACATCATTTTAACTTTTTTTTATTATATTGCCTATTTTGGTATATCTTGTTGTGTCTATCATCAACACGATTTAAATCAGTAAATAAAATTAAAAAGATAATACGGTAAAAATGTTAACAATTGGTTTCTATCTGGACATAAAATCTGTATTCGCAGGGTACATTATTTACTGATACTTTGGACCCTCAAGCCGAAACAGTTTGCGGACAGTCAGCTAAGCTGTTCCCTATACTACAAGTGTGGCATATTTGGGATTACCTCGCCAAGTGGGCAACCGATTTCCACAGTTCGATTAAGGTAAGTAAAAAAATAGAGGTACCTAAGTGTGGCACATAATAAAATTATAAGCAACTTAGATTACAAAGACTGAGTGCATAAAAGATGGTGGCTTTTATTATTGTTTTTTTCTTTACAAAGGTTAAGTTAGCTACAAAATTGCATACTCATTGTTAGCACAGAAAAACGATCAAAAACAGTTCAAAGGTTTTTATTTCTAACTTTCCTATTTTGCAGCACTCTGTAGATTAGATACCTATACGATAATGGATTGTACGTGTTCTAGATAATACGCCTTTGACTACGGCGCATATTAGAGTATGTCCTTTGTAGTGGAACACAAGGCTTACGCATTGATGGTGACCTATTAGTTTTTTTTATGGTATTAGGCGGCAAATGAGCAGACGGATCGCCTGATGTTAAGCAATTACCGCCGCCCATGAACACAAGCAACACCATAGGAGTCACCAGTGCCGCTCCTTGGGGTTGGGAAAAGGGATAGGATGAGGAGTGGGATGAGGGAGAAGGAATAGGGGATAGGGCCTCCGGCACTCTCACTCACCGAACGAAACGCAACAGTTGAGGTAATGTCAGGCCTCCTTCACTCGGCCGTACCTACAGCGATAAGTGCCTACACTTTGGCGCGGCTTCCAAGCTCGTGTCGTTAGTCGGTTGTCATGGTTGTCACCGCGAGCGCGCAGAGCGATTTTTGCTAGTCGATTTGCTAATAACGTGAATTTTACTAGTGAACAACAAAAATGTCTCATCACAAGTCTGGTGCAAAGTATTGCTCTTTTCAAGGATGTGTGTCGAAAAAGGGAGATAAAAGTGTGTAATTTTTTACATTACCTACAGATGCAGAAAGGTAAGCTAATCTAATTAATACCAAATTACGTAGGTACTTAAAAGGTGTTGATATTTCTGATTTAATGATGTTGACAATCGTACAGAATCCTAGTTTTATGGTATGATGTTTATATATATATATATATATATATATATATATATATATATATATATATATATATATATGTGTGTGTGTGTGTGTATAAGTACCTATTAGATAATTACGAGAGCAACTTGAAAATTTATTTTTTTGTTTGTTGAGATACGCCAACGATTATGGTGTCAAATTAAAGATCTAGTTCAAAAACCATTTTATCTGTTTGAATCATGTTAATCAGTCCACGCATTTTTTTTAATTTTTATTTATTTACAACATAATAACAATAGACAATTCACTTATACTTGTGATGCAAACACAAACTAATTCTAGTTTTACCGTGCATCCTACTAATATGATCGACGGCGGTATAGCCATGTGTGACCATGCTTTTATTTATTTATTTAGGACCACCAATGATTATAACAACAATACAAATTCAAATATAATATGTAAGGTGCTGATTATCGGTTGCATAACCTTTTGAGGTAGCCACTGCATGCACCAATAAATGAGCTTAAAAAGACTGCTTATATAACTACTTGGTAACAATTCGAAGATAGGTATTTTTTAAAAGATACATAAAAACTATGTAAATACAATAATAAATAAATATCTAAATTATAATCAATGCGAATGTCAATATGTAAAACCGCTAGATCATAAAACTAAAAGCCAATTAATCAATATGAAATCAAAGTAATCAAAAATTTATATATAATCAATAGAATTAAATAATATTTTTTAAATAATACTAAAAAATAGAAACAAAATCAAAATAACATTAATATAAAGTCAAAAATCAAAATTAAAATAAAAAAAAACAATTATGTAATGTCAAATCCATAGAAACAAAATAGGAAGTAAAACAATCAATCAAATATTCGAAAATTCAAAATTAATGTTTAATCATCAAATTAAATCTGTTGTTAGCAACAATAAGTGATAAACTTTCCACTAGCCGACGCCTTTTCGGAAAGAAGCCAGCGAGTCACAGTAGATATCCACTGACGAGCCACATGCGTTCATGACTCGACACATACGTGGGATCAGCGAACACTTTCCAAACTCTGTTCTCCTGAAGGGGGGGCTAAACGGGGCAATTTGAAATCGGGGATTTCTAGAAGGGACCCTAAAATTAATTCTACTTAATAGCTTTGGGCAGTCTATGTGTCCTCTGACTATCTTGAACAGAAAAGTAAGGTCCAGAATGTCTCTACGCTTAGATAAAGATAGTATTTTAAAGTAACAAAGCCGCTCGTCATAGGTCTTCAAAACATGAGACAACCCACCGCCACGACACAAATGCCATAAAAATCTCTTTTGCAATCTTTCCAATCTAAGGGAGTGTATGGAATAGTGCGGTCTCCATATCTGACTGCAGTATTCTAGGATACTTCTCACTATGGTATTATACAACAGTATTTTAGTAGCGGGTCTCCTAAATTCCTTGCCATTCCGTATCACAAAACCCAGCATTCTAGAAGCCTTCTTTACAGTTAGTTCTATGTGAGGAATAAATGTAAGCTTGCTGTCCAGAATAACTCCTAGGTCTTTCACTGTTTGCATCTCACACAGACTGTTCCCTTGTATGTGGTATGATGAAGCCATAGGTTTTAATTTTCTGGTAAATCTTATGAAATGGCATTTTGAGTGATTTACCTGCATGCCATTCACTACACACCATTTGTCTAATTGGTCCAAGTCCCTCTGCAATTCTATCACGTCATTTGGCGTTAATATCACTTTCGAGACCTTCAAGTCATCCGCGTACATGTAAGGTGTAGAGTAGGTGATACATGAAGGTAAGTCGTTAACGAAAATATTAAATAGAATAGGTCCTAGATGCGATCTCTGAGGTACACCAGACGAAATCACACATGATTTGGATCTATATCCATTGACAACTACGAAAAATTTTCGCTGGTTCAAATACGACTTTAGTCACGATAGTAAAGGGCCCGTGTAACCGTACCGTGCCAATTTTTGCAACAGAATATGATGGGATACCCTGTCAAACGCCTTACTCAAATCTGTGTAGATGACGTCTACTTGTTTTCGGCGATCTAGAGCACATGTCACATCATCGATAAACGTAGCTAGATTGGTACATGTGGATCGAGAGTTGACAAACCCGTGTTGGTAATCAGTAAGCAAGCCTTTAAAGTGACTCTTAACTACTGGACACACTAGTGATTCAAAGACCTTGGCCATTGTGGATAGCAGAGAAATTGGTCGGTAACTTTGGACAGCTTTATTTTCTTCTCCTTTGTGAATGGGAACTACTTTAGCAAGCTTCCATGCAGAGGGAAATATGCCTGTTTGTAAAGACCTGTTATATACAATGTGCAACGGTACAATCAGTGCCTTTGCACACTTTTTTATCAATATGGGAGGTATATCATCAGGCCCGCTCCCTTATTTGGGTCAAGTTCTAATAGTTTTCTTAGTATGGTCTGAGAATCTAACTCCAAGGTTGATATCATCTGACCTGAGTGAGGAACAGTCTCCAGGAACTCTGTGGAATGCTGAGTATTTGTACATGTATCAAAAACTGAAGCAAAGAAGTCTGCGAACATGTTGCAGATTTCAGAGCCGTCACTGGAAGTATAAGAGCCGTTTGTTATTGTCGCCGGATAGGTTCCCATATCATGACCTCGCTTTTTTTTAATGTAGGACCAGAAAAATTTAGAGTTTTGCTTTATTTTGTCCTCCGCTGAAGCAATGAAGGTATTGTAGCAGTCTACTCTCAATTTTTTACATTGCTTACTAAGATCACGTAGGGTTATACCGTCAAGAGGGTTATTATATTTTTTAAATCTGCGAAGGAACTTGTTTTTTTCGCGGAGAACTTTAATAAGCTGTCTGTTAAACCAGGGTGGATAAGTTTCCTTTTTAGTTTTTGATTTGGGGACAAACAAATCAATGGCTTCTTTCAAGATAGAGTAGAATGTCGCTACCATGTGGTCCAAATCAATTTGACTATCCAGTACTGTAGCCCAATCAATCGAGTTTAGGTGTTCGCTGATCAGCTCGTAATTGCCCTTTATAAAATTGTATTGAATTTCATTTTTAAATTTTTCAAGTTTTTTTGGGGATGCCATAGAAATACCAAATTCTATGGGGGATTCAGTGGGTCAACAGCACTTAGCTCGTCAGCGGCCACCGGAAGCGAGAACGGCAGCGAGCCGTCCAGGGGTACTAGGTCTAGAATTCTATTTCTGTTGTTTACTACACCATTACACTGTCGCAAATTATTAACATTAACGAAATCGATTAGTGATTGTGCCAGTTGAGATCCGACTGTGAATGATGTAGAATTACTATTATACAATGTCCAATCAATATTAGGAACATTGAAATCTCCTACGATGCAGGGTAATAGGTTGGGTTTTTCAAATACACGATTGCAATTAGAAATAAAATCTTCCAACAGTACCTTGTTAACGGGTGGAGGCAAATATACCGCGCCAAACGCCAAGGTTACAACATTCTTATTGTGGAGTTTCTCGACTGTAACCCACAAATCCTCACAGTCGGTTTCCCACATTTTCTGGTGATTAGGATTGTGTTTCCTCAAAACAGCCCTTAATACCCCACCACCATCCTTTTTGTTGCAATACTTTGTAACAGATCTATCTCTCCTAAAGACAATGTATGTCGAGTCAAAAAGCTCAGTGCCCAATACTGTATCGTTTAACCAAGTCTCCGTTAGTATAATTACATCGTATGTGC
The DNA here is from genome assembly GCA_944739405.2 of Euclidia mi. NCBI lineage: Eukaryota > Metazoa > Arthropoda > Insecta > Lepidoptera > Erebidae > Euclidia > Euclidia mi. The sequence continues at coordinate 84,899,882 of OX123182.2, read as the reverse complement.
AACAACAAAGATTACGGTAAAAGTTATGAGTTTTCGTTCTGAGACCTCGTACATTTTGGTAATAAATCTTCAGCGTTGTGAATTTTATAAACAATTAATCACAATAACATCCGCCTGAATGTTATAAGTGGGATAAAACGGCAAAGTTCTAAAGTAGCTTTTCCAAAGATTCCACATTCCTAATATAAACCTGCTCCTCGCCTACATCTTTAGGTACGTACACTCGTCCGTTGCGGACCCAGACTAATTTGTACCCGAGTTCCTTCGACTTCTGTCTCGCAGCTGCGTGTAGAGCTTTGTTAGTAGGCGAGAGGTGCTCCATTCCAAATACTGGATCCTTGACTCCTGATATACCGATGTGACTGTTGTTCAGTTTCTCGTTCGCATGTTTGCGGTTGAAAACCATGACCGATGCCAAAAATTTATCCCTAAATATCTGGGAACTGAACTGGGCGACAACGCTTCTCGGTTTTGTTGATAATCGATTCATTTTTGCAATCCTGGTGCAGTTTCTTATAGAGTCGTCTCCAACAGGACAATTTATAATGTCTCCGAGCTTCCTTACTAAACTGATAATATTTTCAGATTTAGATTCTTTTACGCCCTGGATCTCAATGTTACAAGCTCGTGAGTGCTGTTCGAGTGAATTTATTTGGTTCTTGAGATCGTTTACCGATGATTGCAGTGTTTTATTTTCTTCTTCTAGAAGAGTTCTAGACGACTTCCAGCCTCCCGAACAAGCCGGTTTCCGTAAAGGCTATAGTACCATAGACCACATACATACGCTGCGGCAGGTTATACAGAAGTCCGAGGAGTATAACCATTCCCTATGCTTGGCGTTTGTGGACTATGAGAAAGCCTTCGATTCGATCGAAACCTGGGCGGTACTACAGTCTCTCCAACGGTGACGGATTGACTACCGATATATCGAAGTGCTGAAGTGTTTGTATGAAAACGCCACTATGTCAGTCCGCCTCCAGGACCAGAGTTCGAAACCTATTCAACTCCAGCGAGGGGTGAGACAGGGGGATGTCATATCCCCGAAACTGTTTACCACTGCGCTGGAGGATGTTTTCAAGCTTCTGGACTGGAATGGACTCGGCATCAACATCAACGGCGAGTACATCACTCACCTTCGATTCGCAGACGATATCGTAGTCATGGCTGAGACCATGGAAGACCTAGGCACAATGCTCGATGGCCTCTGTAGAGTCTCCCAACAAGTAGGTCTTAAGATGAACATGGACAAGACGAAAATCATGTCGAACGTCCATGTTGTACCTGCTCCTATTCAGGTTGGGAACTCTACGCTCGAAGTTGTCGACCTGGGACAAGTAGTCCAATTAGGTAGGTCCAACTTCGAGAAGGAGGTCAATCGTCGAATCCAACTCGGTTGGGCAGCGTTCGGGAAGCTACGACATATCTTCTCGTCCGATATCCCGCAGTGTCTCAAGACGAAAGTCTTTGACCAGTGTGTGTTGCCAGTGATGACTTATGGATCAGAGACGTGGTCGCTCACTATGGGCCTTATCAGAAGGTCACTCAGAGGGCGATGGAGAGAGCTATGCTTGGAGTTTCCCTGCGAGATCGAATCAGAAATGAGGAGATCCGCAGTAGAACCAAAGTCGTCGACATAGCTCTCCGGATAGCCAAGCTGAAGTGGCAGTGGGCAGGGCACATAGCTCGAAGAACCGATGGCCGTTGGGGCAGAAAGGTTCTGGAGTGGCGGCCACGTACCGGACGACGCAGCAGAGGTAGGCCCCCCGCAAGGTGGACCGACGACCTCGTCAAGATCGCGGGAGGCGGTTGGATGCGGGCGGCTCAAGACCGGTCTGTGTGGAGAACCTTAGGGGAGGCCTATGTCCAGCAGTGGACGTCGTTTGGCTGATATGATGATGAGAAGAGTTATACGCTTCAAGGTCGCAGTATGGTTACTAATAATCTCCTCATACTTGTTATTCATAAATACCATTGAGTCCTTCACATCTTGTAGGTCGTTTTGGATTAATTTCAGTTTTTCATCAAGGACTACATTCATAGACAAACGTATTTGTTTCATATGGTCTGACAATTCTTCGCGCAGAATTTTTCTTACCGCGTCACGGATGTCTTCTTTCGATAAAGGCAGTTCTTGGCTCATTTCTGATGACAGAGCGCGTTTTTTAGAGCGATGGGTACCCGTAGTGTCCGAGCTTATTGGACTAGCCCGCACAGGAGTCGTGTCGCTTATTCCTTTAGGCAAATAACATAGTTGGCACTTCCATTCTGAACATTTTACACTTTCAGGTCTAATACCCAGGCATTTGTAGTGGAATTTTTTTCTGCACTTAGAACATAGGAGGTAACTTTCTTTGTTCAATTCCTTATTGCAACATTCGGGTAACATTTTGGTTCCTAGTACTATGCAATTAAGTTAATCCTCGTGTGTATTGCTAGGAATCTGCATGCAGGCGCGTAGCAACCACGTAGAAAATATAATAAATATCTCGACAAATAAATATACAGGTTTTTGGTGGTACTTTGGTTATTGATTTAATTTATTTATTTATGATAACTTCCAATATCACACCAATTCAAATTGTATTGAATGGTCAGCTTTATCTATTTTATATTAATTATTCAGTTAGCAACACAGTGTCGTTGTCTCTGCCTTATAATATGTCATTCACTCCGTCTATCCGTTTATCACAATAAACAAGAAATCCACACAAATCATACAATTCACATAACGATGATAGTTAGATACATTAAGTATTCGATGTTTTTCTGTATCGCACATAATGTCATTGCATGAAGTGATGATATATAAAACGATTATTACGATGATATGATAAAACATCAAAATTAAATTTATTAAAATTAATACACAAATACATACTCGTACATAGGCTCATGCCTGTTTCCCGGAGGAACAGGCAGAGACTACGGAACGCCATTTGCAACGATCCTGACATACCTCTCTTGCTTCATTTACTTCCATCGAGTTTCTCATGCATGCTCTTCTGTTAAGGGTACTTCTGACCTGTCCTTTCTTTAGGATGTGTCCAATCTGGTCAGAGAATGTCCGCCTAGGTCTTCCGCTTCATCCTGTCCCATTCACATTTGTCTTACGGGTTTGCTTTACGGGTCTTTTTAGGTATATTGTCACGGTCGCGGTACATTCGTACATCTTCAAGATTCATACATCTAGAATACACATTCTAGATGTTTCTACAAATCTCTAGAAAGTTCTAGTAAGCCATGCTTATAATTGATTATTCGATAAACTTCTCGAAAGCTCTAGAAATACGGGTATTTTCACGAAGATTCCACAAAACGAGTACTAAAAATATAGTTGCGAGTTTGCCCGTTCTAATCGCAGACGACTAACTGTGTATTTAATCAAAACTATGTTATTAATATTGATAATAATTTGTAAACAAATAAAGATGATTATGATTAAATTGAGTAAAAAAGAGTAGTTATTTCAAAAGTTATTATTATTTCAATGGGTAATTTCACACACATTGTGCGTTGTATGTTAGACCTACCCACCTACCACTTACTTATGTGCATATTTTAGATAATCGTGTTGTTTACTCATAAAATTTGATTTCTTGAATTTGTTAGTTTAAAGTAAATTATAATTGCTTAAGTAAGTAAGTAGTTACATACCTAGACTCGGAATTTACTAATAGCCTTCGTAATAAGGTGCAGTTACTTATTTATACCTAGCGAAAAGACGAAAAATACTTCCTAAGAATTCGTCAAGCCAACTTGAAGTAAGTCATCAAAAATATCACTAACCATTAAACAAGGATATATCTAGGTTTGGTTTAATTTAGTAAAATTTACCGTGTAACCATACGCATCAAACATGGAATAATAATTTATTATTACGTGGTCAAGAAGGTAGATAGATGATGAATAAATATTATAGTAGCAGCGGCAAGTCGACATCCCTAGCGCGACAGCTAGTGCGTCACTACGCGCTAGACAGAGACAGCGTTATGTGTTAGAAAAGAGCGGAAACGGTTAGGTAAATATTGCGGTAGACACTGAGTGCTTATGCGAGCTGAATTGCACTTTGTTGCTTAGTAGCAAGAGTCGCAATTTCTTTAAATTGTTTTGCGAAGTGGTGCTTCTGTACGTAAGTACCTGTTTATTCTGTGGTAATGTTACTTTACGTCGATTTTCTGTGAGAGAGTAGTACTACCCCGGTCGAGCCGGCCCATTCATGCTGAAATCAGCAAGGCTCTACTACCTTGATAGTATAGTACTAGTATAGTGATAATGAAGAGGTATTTACCTGTTCTAATTACAGGTGTTCTCTAAATAATTTAATGTTTGGTGATAATTTGGTAATAATTTCGAGATATGTTTGTAACGTTCAGTCTCGTTTCGAGTAGTTAGATTTTGGTGCTACTTTATGAGAATTTCTCAGTAATTGTTAATGTTTTTTAATATCTAGACCAAGCACTTTTTGACGTTATTTCAAATAACCAATACCTTATTTACGCTCAAAGGTTAAATGGCTTAGACCAGTGTTAGTCTGTTTGTAACCGATCATCAAGCCACGCGATATTCCGATACGTAGAAGGGCTCCTTAAATTTCTGTGAACTCAGCTTTTAAGTTGATAACTAGTTTAAAAGCATTTCCATCCTGGCTAAAGTCATTTCTAATTTGCCTATGGTGGCTAGTCATATATATCGATGTGGCTAGTAAATTAATAATCTCATTCTAATTGAATAAGTAGTTTATAGTAACTTTTACCTATATACTGTGTGTTTTGTTGTGAGTAATACTGCCTCATATCATATAAGCATAAATAACTTTGAATGTTTTATGTGAGTATATTATGTTTGACCCACCTTTACAATGTCGTTCGCATTCTACTATGGAGCTGAATTTATTTTGGTTGCCGCCGTATCCACTGTAGCCGAACGTCAAACATTGATCCAGCTGAGCGTCGTAGTAGTAACTGTAAGTATGTTTGATCGGAAATATTATCACAAGGTGGCGTAAGAAAACATTGACAACACACTTTAAGAAGAGGACAAATATTTTATTAGCTGCACCACTGAACGTAGCAGAAACATGTGAATAGAAATACGAAATCCCAAACCAAATGAAGGTACCTTGCCTTGAATTTTCTTTTACGCCAATACCTTATATAAATAGAGCTAAACCAGCTAAACCTAAAACTAAGTATACCGTAAAGCGATACTTAACAACATTTCAGTGGTAACAACATGCTAACAATAATATATGTGTAGTAATCGCTTTTAAATTCAGATACCTTTTTTTGTAGTAGGTGACCGGCTCCTAGGGAATTGAGAGCCGGAGTATGTGGTGTTTCCACTAAAAACCACCTCGCAAGCATATTAATACTGCTAGTTAGACAAATATGACTGCAACAAACTATGCCGTCCCTTATTAAAAAATCTACGACTGCCTCATACACAATTATTTCGCAAGATAGTGATTAAACTTAGGTACCTACTTCTTTTACTAAATATATATAAATGCTTTTATGTGAGGATGGGTGGATAGATCTATGGATATTTGGTATTCTTTCACGATAAAACTACTAAACGGTGTTGATGATACTATGTAGTAACCAACTAAGTTACTGCAAACGTTAGGTAAACTATATCTACCTATACATCAGGATAAAACATAAGCTACTTGGTAAGTGATGGAGTCTAGTGTTTAGTGCACTATAAACTCAGCTGCATTACTATCAACCAACGCAGGGCTTAGCTTCACAAGCTGTACAAAATAGAAAGATCCATTACCGGCGATCGCACGATTTTATCTACTGTGACTCGACGTACTTTGTGCTCAGGATTTTACAATCTCTGTAACCTTCTGTAGTACCTACTCAGATCTTTATTAGATATAAGAATACTTTAAAACTTTCGCGATTTATCCACTGAGTAATATTAATGTTACGGATCTATGTCGCGTAATTATTTGAAAATATGTATAGGTAAAATACATTATCCTTCCTTCCTTCCTTCAGACTACAGTTTCGGCATGAGTTACACGCGCCGTGGTCACGAGATGACTATGTACAGTAGTTACTTAACTAGGGTGACTTTACATTAGTGCTACTAATATACAAGGCACCTATACCAAAGGAATACCGGCTTTAATTTAGTGACCGCTAATCATCACACTAAGCTACTGTAACATAGTGTACATAAATGTCCTTTACTACTGATAAAAAAAAATTAATTAACTTAAAAACAAACAATGAAAAAAAAACAACTAAAAAATAAACAATTTAATTTAAACTATTAACAAAATAAACAAATGAATTTAAACTATTTACATAATAAACAATTTAAATATAACTATAAAAAAAAACACGACAAGCAATGCGGACAACCACATTATCTTAATATATAAAATCCTTGCGTTACTGACTGACTGACAGACACGCTACAGCCGAAACTACGGGGCGCAAAAAGCTGAAATTTAACATGTATGTTTCTTGGGGACCGTAGGGGTGCACTAAGAAGGGATTTCCCGAAATTCCCACGGGATCGGCCAAAACTGGTAGGTAAATTTAAAAAAAATGCAGGCGTAGCTGCTGGCGTCCTCTAGTTTTATATATATACGGAAGTACCGGTTCCTCATCACCGCCCGCCAGCGGCCGCGCGCCGCGCGCGCACCTAGCTATCACAGGCAGACCGTAGCCGAACCTCTCGAGGCACGAACGCTGTCGCCTTGACTAATTTTCTCACTGGTTAACCGTCATTACGAAATATCAATTTTGAACGTAAAGCTATTTACGAATATTTTAAAACTTTAATATCAACTTAAGAGTGGATTGCCTTTCTCCATTATACATAAAACAGTTGTAATTATTAATTTAGTGACCGTGATTCCCAAACTTGGGTAAGTTGTGCACATTTATTTATAAAGATTTCTAACGGCCGTTACCTACCTGTTGTATTATATTCTTTGTGTTAATTTTAGAGGTACGAGTCCGACTAAATATTGTAGCTTTATACTATCCTGTGTGTAATGCTTATAGTTGCCTTTCTTCCACTATGTTATACTTAAACTTTCAAAGCTCAACGTTTGTAACCGTCTCTGCTTGCTTACATTTACTATTAAGTAATTTAGATTTTTCACATTTAGAATTCTTCCGCCATTATAAGCCCTAAATTGCCAATCTAGTTCTTGCCATGCATCCTAGCGTTACCCGTGCGCCCCTTATACCGGCAGCTTAATGATTCGGCCTTTGTTCCTAGGAATTACGTCACGGTTCAACTGACGTAACCGGATTCCCAGTCTCCTTCATCGCCTGAGTGGAGTGTCCGAGCTGACCTGGACTACGCCTGGAGGAAGGGACCTCGCCAGGAAAGTGTGGAAGGCTAGACAAGTGCGCAACGACCTAGGCCGAACCTTAAATTTTTTTTTAATATACCTTTTTTTTTTATTTAAATTTCAAAACTTAGTTTTATTTCTTCCAATTTCTTTGTTCACGTCCTATAAACGTGACAATGGCGCCCAAAAACGTGGTTTAAGGTCTTTCGCACTTGGTTTTGGTCTTTTTAGTGGTTTTATGTGGTGGTGGTTTTCTAGTAGTATTTGTCTACTTGTCTTAAATTTCTTAGAACTTTAAATAATTTCGTCATTTAAATAATAGGTTTATTTACATAAACTTTGTGTAGTTTACCGTAATTTCTATTATGTTAAACTGTAGTTATAAAATTTTGAGTCGCTTAAATAAATGTAACTTAGTGTATTTCACCTGACTTCACCTGTCTTATTATTTTATGTTTGGTTTTTGTTCTTAAATAAATTGTAACAGAGCGGATTTTACTTGATTTATGTTTGTAAATTGTGCATAATCTACCCAGTTCTTTTATCTTATTTTTTTAATTTTTTATTTAAATAACAATGGCAATTCCAATAAAATATTTACAGCTTCTGAAATCTGAGCTCATGTATGAAGTTGCTATACGTGGAGAACTTCCCTCTGACAACGTAGCGGGTTTAAGACGTCAAGTCACTAAATTAACGCAATTATATTCGTCTGATGACATAATCGATTCGGTTTTCCAGTTTTCAGAGGATAGTAAAGGCTCTCAAGAGACGCTAGAGAAGGTTAAGGCTAATCTGGATGCCTTAAAACTTAACTTTGATGAATCTCTTTTTAATAGAACTAAGTCTCTTCTACATCATTTTTATCATAGGCTTCAACGTATTGAAAAACCGCAGGCGGCTGATGATATATCGAAATTAGATAAAATAAAGAAAATTTACGAGGGGTATTATGAGATGCTTTTGAGCCTTGATAAGCCAAAGGTCAAAGACTAGAAGCAGTCCACGTCTTCAGTTATTACTGAAGAGGATTTTTTAAATAAACCTAATTTATCCGGGATGAATATTGCAGTTTCGTGTGATCGCGGGTTAATAGGAGAACTGAATAAGTTAAAATATGACGGCAAATCTTGTGTCAGATCATTTATACAGAAAGTTGAAGAATTCCGTACGTCCAAAAATATAACTGAAAATAAAATGCTTAGTTCTGCTACCGATATTTTCAGTGGTGATGCACTTCATTGGTACCGTAACATCAGGGGCGGTATCGGTAGTTGGAATGAGGTACTAATTGCGTTAAAAAATGATTTCGACGTCCCCGACTACGATTATCGCATGGTTTCAGAAATTCGTCAGCGTACGCAAGGCGAGGAAGAGAACATAACAATTTATTTATCTATAATGCAAGGCATGTTCTCCAGGCTAAGTAAACCGTTAGAGGAAGACGTTAAACTCGAAATCATTCTGCATAATATTCGTCCTTGCTACTCAACTATCATAGCTGCTAGTCCTAATATTAAATCACTGGCAGACTTAAAATTAATTTGCAAGAATTATGAACGCATAAAGGTTCGTTCAGAATTCTTTAAGGAACCACCTTCGGTTTCAGCTAATACATTGGCTCCGGAATTTGGCTACCAGTCTTCAAAGCGTAAGTCGACGACTAGTAGCCAGGGTAATTTTTACGCTCGTAATAGGTACGACGGTGCTCACCATCAAGGGTCACACAAGGTCCCTGAAATTCAGGCCCCTGAAGTCGAAACTTCGGCTATCTTCAAAGTTCCCTACTGTCACCGTTGCCGTGTTAATACGCACTCTATGAAAGACTGCACAGCTGAGCGTAAAGTCTTTTGCTTTAAGTGTAGCATGAAGGAAGTTCGCACACCAGAGTGTCCAAACTGCAAACCAAAAAACTAGTTTCTGAAAATTGTAAGAAGCATGCGGTTAGTCATACAGATAGCTCGAACTGGAATGATTGGCTCATGTTCGTAAAAACTTCTTTTCTAGGAAACATATTTCTACAATTTTCAATGTCAAACCGAGTAATGACCCTAGGCCTTATGCGAAGGTAAGAATCAATAAGGATTTGTTTTTGTATGGTTTGTTGGATTCTGGTTCCGCCGTCACTATCCTAGGTAAGAACTCTCATGAACTTTTAATAAGATTAGGTCTGATTTTATGCAACTATGAGAGAATAACTGTTACTGCAGCAGGAGGTCAAAGGATAACATCCCTTGGTTATATTCTTCTACCCTTGACCTTCGAAGATAAATTTTCTATTATTAAGGCGCACGTTATTCCAGCGATCGAAACCGTTTTAATCTTAGGAATCGATTTTTGGAACACTTTCAACCTGTGCCCTAAGTATTTATCAGAGAAAGAAAACTTATTCTTAACTGATCCCGGGCTCTCGGAAATTTCTTCGTCATCTACTCATCACCTGTGTGGCTATGACACTTTGAACTCTTCTCAAAAACTGTTAGCTGACAATGTCGTCAATAATTTTAAGGACATTTCGTACGCAGAGAGAGGTTTAGGTCGTACTCACGTCATAAAACATCGTATAGATACTGGTGATGCTGAACCTATTCGACAGCGATACTACCGCGTGTCACCAGAAAAGCAACGTATTGTTGCTGAACAGGTTGATGAGATGTTAGCGCTAGACGTTATTGAACCTTGTGAGAGCCCGTGGTCTTCTCCGGTGTTAGTGGTCGGCAAGAAGGATGGAAAGCCCCGCTTCTGCTTAGACAGTCGTAAACTTAATGCTGTTACAAAGAAGGACGCATATAAGCTGCCATATGTTTCTGAAATATTGGATAATCTAAAAGACGCGCGTTATCTTACCAGCATTGATTTATCTAAAGCTTTTTGGCAGATATTAATCGATGAAAAGGACAGAGAAAAGACTGCGTTTTATGTTCCTGGTCGAGGAACTTTTATGTTCAAAGTCACAGCTTTTGGACTTACCAATGCCCCTGCTACGCAACAGAGACTTGTTGATCTCTTATTCGGGCCTGAATTCGAGCTCAAAGTCTTTGCTTATTTAGATGATGTAATTATCATTAGCAGAACTTTCGAGGAACACGTAGAACTGCTTCAGAAGGTTTTCCAAAAATTACGTTCGGCTAATCTCACTGTCAACCTGGACAAGTGTCGCTTCTTCCGAAGTCAATTACGTTATCTTGGCTACATTGTGGATGCTCATGGCCTAAGGACTGACCTAGATAAGGTCAAAGCCATATTAGGCTTTCCCACTCCTACTAATAGGAAGGAGGTTAAACGTTTTCTGGGTACAGCGTCTTGGTATAGGCGTTTTATTCCACATTTCAGTACCGTAGCAAGTCCTCTAATAAGCTTACTTCTAATAAAAAGAACGCCTCTGCGTTTCAATGGAACCCGGATGCTGACAAGGCTTTTCTAGAATTAAAATCCAAACTAGTTCAAGCCCCTGTCCTTGCTTGTCCTGACTTTAACCTTCCTTTTGAGGTACACACTGATGCTAGTAATTTTGGTATCGGTGCAATGTTAGCTCAAACTATTGATGGTGTGGAACATCCAATTGCGTACATGAGCCGTTCTTTAAGTAAACCGGAGAGGAACTACAGCACAACAGAACGGGAGGCTCTTGCCGTTCTTACTGCTCTTGAATACTGGCGCTGTTACCTTGAGACCGACAAAACCTTCTTAGTCTACACTGACCATTCTTCGCTTAAATGGTTTATGTCTCTCACTAATCCAACTGGTCGGCTTGCAAGGTGGGGAGTTCGCCTTTCTTCCTTTAATTTTGAAATAAGACACCGCCGTGGAAAGGAAAATATTATCCCGGACGCCCTTTCTAGATGTGTTCCAGTTGACGTTATTTCAAACGGCGATGTTTCAGGCCCTGATACTCAGGATTCTTGGTATCTGAAGATCTTCCAGGGCTGCCAGGCTAATCCCATAAATTTCCCAAATTACAAGGTGGAAAATAATGAATTATATAGGTACATGAAAACTAAGGTTGACCTTACGGTTGAATTTGCTTGGAAGAAGGTTATTCCTAAAGAACAACAAGCAGACATTTTAATTCAGTGCCACTCTGAACCTATTTCTGGTCATTTCAGCGTGTTTAAGACATATAAGCGCTTAGCACTTCGTTTTTATTGGCCCGGTATGTATTCTAGCGTAGTTCAATTTGTTTCTAACTGTGAAACGTGTCTAGCTCATAAGCATTCTACCCATGGTGTCTCTGGAAAAATGGGTAGGCCTAAAGACGTTTCTCGTCCCTTCCAGGTTCTATCAATCGACTTGGTTGGTCCATTGCCTTCTTCTCGGAAACAGAATCAGTTTATTTTCGTTGTGACTTGCTGCTTTTCTAAATATTGCCTTCTTTTTCCACTTCGTCGAGCTACTTCAAATTTAATAGTCAAACACCTTGAGGATGACATCTTTCTCGTTCACGGAATATCTCAAACTATTATTCTTGATAATGGAAGTCAGTTTATTAGCCGAGATTTGGATAATCTTTTCAAAAAGTACAAAATTCCTAGCATACATTTTACTCCCAAGTACACTCCACAAATCAATACAGTGGAAAGATATAACAAAACAATAATAACTGCTGTTTCCAGTTTCGTAGCTGGGGATCATAGATCTTGGGACACCAAACTTCCTCAAATCCAATTCGCCATTAATAATTCTGTTAACGAAAGCACGGGGTATACTCCATCCTTCTTGGTACACGGAAGAGAGTTAGTCGTTTGTGGTTCTCATGACATCAAATATCCAGATCCAGCAGACCTTATATTTCTACCACGCGATGCTTATGCTGCAAATTTAGGTCAATTATCGCCAATATTCGATAAAGTTCATGTTGCTTTGTGGGAAGCTCATGTAAAAAATACACAGCATTATAACTTGCGCCGCAAACATGCCTTGAGTTTAGTGTGGGCGATATCGTTTGGAAGCGTTGCTACTTCCAGAGCGATAAAGATGCTCATTTTAGTAAGAAGTTAGCCCCTAAATTTCAAAAATGCCGGGTAAAAGTTAAACGATCACCATTAGTTTACGTTCTAGAAGACATGAATGGTCGCGACCTTGGCGTTTGGCATGTTAAGGATAAGTGGTCGGCCACAGTGAAAGGCGGGCGCGGGTGCGGGCGCGATGCGGGAAACTCAAACATATGGAGCTCTATAGGAGTGTCCGTAGTGGACGAGCGGGGCGGCAAGCGGTGCAGCGCGGGAAGCACGCGGGCAACACAAACCATAGGACTTTCATACAAGTGTCCGTAGTGAATGCGCGGGCGGCAAGCGGGAAACAATGCGGAGCGTGCGGCTCTCAAACTTTTATGAGCAATGATATCATGAGTAATTATTAGATCAAGTCCGAGTTGAACTCGCTCATCAAGGTTAACGTAGTAGAGGGATTCACTTAACATAAGCATCACATAGCCCCCTAGCCTAATATCACCATAAATTTTTCGCCTGCAAAAATAACTTTGCTTTCCTTAGTGTTTGTATAAATCGATATTGTTTTTTGATATTGAGCACCAAAGGTTTTGGGAAGCAAAATTTATATTTAGAAATCTCCATAGGCACCCCGCTAGTGTAGGACAGATTTTTTATTGTATGTAAATCGTAAACCGGTTCACAAAATACATCTACTTAGGTATTACTAGAATTTTTAAATTTGTAGTCTTAATAGTTTCGGCATAAAGTGGCTGTGACATAGGAGCGGATAGACAGACAGACATGGCGAATCTATCAGGGGTTCAATTTAAAGCCACTATGGCTACGGAACCCTAAAGATAAGTTATTTACATATCAGTAAATTTTCAGAAATTACACACTAACGCACTCGTGGATAACTCCATATTGCGATATCACACAACATTACAATGAGTCCTCACAGAAGATGGCATGTTTCAATTATCGCGAGTGAAAACGAGAAAAATGTAATTTACTATGGTGCGACAAAATAATTAATTAGATCTGACGTTTTATATGACTTAATAGATGGAGGCATACAATCGCAAGATCATTTCTAAAAGAATCTTACATTTACGACCATGGCCATACATTACCCATCAAAATGAAATAGTACTTCATTTGAAACTTTGAGATCTCGTTCATAGTATAAAGATTGTATTGATATTCGTAGTGACGTTATAATTTTATCGATACTTTTATTTTACAGACTAGTTTCGGCCCACGGCTTCGCCGTTGTGGGTGACAGTTATCGCAAGAGATGGTACCCCGTGTGGCATTGTGATGTATAAGCCATACTGCAATATTTCATTTAAAATGTTAAAAGTATAAGTTGCAAAAATAAAACTAGGAGGGAATTTAGGCAGGGTAGAAGTTTGTTAGGTACAAACTTCTACCCTGCCTAAATTCGGTACAAATTTACCTCTTGGAAGTAATAATTATAGACTACGCTAAACGGCTGAAACGATTTTCTCTACTAATATTATAAATGCGAAAGTGTTTATAGATATATATTTGGTATATATAATGGTAGATAATGTCATGGATACTGACCGAATTACTTTGTACTCTATAGAGTTTCTGAACTCTTTAGACTAATCAGGAGTCTCACACAACTTGAGACTGAAAGTAAATTTATGTTACCCCGACTTCAACGCGCGCGAAGCCGCGAGCAAAAGCTAGTAGGTACCTATTATATAATGATGAACTTAAAAATGCAAAGTATCTATAGAAATTCTAATTTGTTTTATTTGAATGTTATTATGATATTTCGAATGGCCCTTTCCTTTCGTTCCTGAAGTTACTAGAATTTTCCAATTTTTATTCAAAATATTTTTCTTTTTTAAATATTTGCCAAATATTCATAAACATTTTCCAAATTTCATAAAAACCAAAATTCTCAAAACAGATTTTCCAATTATAGATGTGATTTGAACCCACGCCCTCAGACCGTGAGGCGGTTGTATTATCCGCACGGCTATAGCCTTGTTATCAGTTAGTTGCGAATTTGGCGAACAATTGACAGAATGTTACTATGGTGAGTGTTAACGTCATCTAAATGAAAACTCATATTAATCTAGCCGCGATCCGTCACAATACTAAATTTGACAAACACTGTACACCGCACCCGCAAACGCGCCACTACGGACACATGAAGAAGCGCGCGGCGTCGCGCGCGGCCCGCACGCGGGCTGCCCGCGCTACTATGGCCAAGCACTAAGAGATACCCGTAGTAAGTTAATTCATTTTTTTTCGGATTTCAATAAGTTGAAATCCTTTTTCTGGGAAGGGGGGTAATTGGAAATTAAAAAAAAAATTAAGGAAACTTGGGAATTACGTCACGGTTATTGTCACGTTTATAGGACGTGAACAAAGAAATTGGAAGAAATAAAACTAAGTTTTGAAATTTAAATAAAAAAAATAAGGTATATTAAAAAAAAATTTAAGGTTCGGCCTAGGTCGTTGCGCACTTGACTAGCCTTCCACACTTTCCTGGCGAGGTCCCGTCCTCCAGGCGTAGTCCAGGTCAGCTCGGACACTCCACTCAGGCGATGAAGGAGACTGGGAATCCGGTTACGTCAGTTGAACCGTGACGTAATTCCTAGGAACAAAGGCCGAATCATTAAGCTGCCGGTATAAGGGGCGCACGGGTAACGCTAGGATGCATGGCAAGAACTAGATTGGCAATTTAGGGCTTATAATGGCGGAAGAATTCTAAATGTGAAAAATCTAAATTACTTAATAGTAAATGTAAGCAAGCAGAGACGGTTACAAACGTTGAGCTTTGAAAGTTTAAGTATAACATAGTGGAAGAAAGGCAACTATAAGCATTACACACAGGATAGTATAAAGCTACAATATTTAGTCGGACTCGTACCTCTAAAATTAACACAAAGAATATAATACAACAGGTAGGTAACGGCCGTTAGAAATCTTTATAAATAAATGTGCACAACTTACCCAAGTTTGGGAATCACGGTCACTAAATTAATAATTACAACTGTTTTAAGTATAATGGAGAAAGGCAATCCACTCTTAAGTTGATATTAAAGTTTTAAAATATTCGTAAATAGCTTTACGTTCAAAATTGATATTTCGTAATTACGGTTAACCAGTGAGAAAATTAGTCAAGGCGACAGCGTTCGTGCCTCGAGAGGTTCGGCTACGGTCTGCCTGTGATAGCTAGGTGCGCGCGCGGCGCGCGGCCGCTGGCGGGCGGCGATGAGGAACCGGTACTTCCGTATATATATAAAATAATGTGGTTGTCCGCATTGCTTGTCGTGTTTTTTTTTATAGTTATATTTAAATTGTTTATTATGTAAATAGTTTAAATTCATTTGTTTATTTTGTAAATTGTTTAAATTAAATTGTTTATTCTTAAGTTGTTTTTTTTTAATTGTTTATTTTTAAGTTAATTAATTTTTTTTTATCAGTTGTAAAGGACATTTATGTACACTATGTTACACTACAACAGGTCGTTTTACCTACAAGAAAAAGATTAGAGTAAGAAACCTTCAAAAAACCGGTCAAGTGCGAGTCGGACTCGCGCACCGAGGGTTCCGTACAAACCTGTAGGTATATAAGTAAAAGTTCACCAGTCACAGTTATGGTATTTTTATTGCCAAATGAAATCCATAACATTACAGTATGGAAAGCTGGAGGAGCATAAATTAAATAAAAAGGGGTCTTTGTCGTTTGTAATCAGTCATCCTTTATTTTATATTAACATATATCGCTTATTTTATAATATAACATAAATACCTATATCAGCATTGCAGCAGCCTTGCAAAAGTCTGCTGATGAATGATGGTAAGATTTTTTTATCAAAGTTATTGATTTACAAAGTTTTTAGTGACTATTAGAAATCTGTTACAAAAATACTTATAAAGTACAGAATAATTAGCAAAAAGGTTTAAAGACTATGTAATTATTTGAAATCTCAATCTCAATCAGCCTATCGCAGTCCACTGCTGGACATAGGCCTCTCCCAACACGCACCACAGCACACGGTCCTCAGCCTTCCACATCCTGTATCTGGGCTATAAGACGTTGCTTCGTACCAAATTTCAAGATTTTGAGTTCACGGGATTCCCTTGCGAGTAGTCGCGAGTTTAAAAATATGATTATATTGCTCTTTCTTTAGATTGCGTAGACATAGAAGTTTGATTTTGTTACAGCCTAACGATGTTATATACCTTAGTATTTGATATGAATTTCAATTTAATACCTCCACGCGTTAAAGAGAAAGGGGTAGTAACTTTAAATTTATTAAAAATATTTTTTTATATGTTGTAACTAAAAATTTACGGTTTCCGCAATTTTTTCTTCATATGTGATATAAGACTGTAATATAAAGATAATCCTCAGAGCTTAGAATACCAATGCTTTATGGCTGAAAGTGGTTTTCTTCCTGCGATAATTCAACCTACTAGGTTAGCAGCATGCCTTGATCATATATTTGTTAAGAACGTGGAAAACTGTGGAACGGCTGTCGGTATTGTGTGCCAAATAGATATTACGGATCATTACCCAGTATTATTAGGATTACGCATTGATAGACAGAAACCCATCCGACCAAGTCGTTTAATCCAAAAAAGAGATTTTAATGCCATTAAACATGACCTTGCGCTTATTGACTGGTCTATCGTTGGTAATTCCACCGAAGTCAACGAAGCCAATGACATTTTCACAAAGCTCCTTGTAGACATCGTTAGCAAAAATACGAAAGAAATTAAAGTAAGTAGATCAAAATATACTCTGAAACCCTGGATAACCCCCGGTTTGATGAAGTGCATGCGACACCGGGATAAGCTGCATCAACGTGCTAGAAATGAACCATCTAATTTGGTTCTAAAAAAAATCTACACACGGTATCAAAATTTCTGAAAATAAACAACTAAGGGATAACAGAAATAACCCAAAAAAACTCTGGCAATCGATTAAAGATATTTGCAATCTGAACAAAATTAATAAAGACCCAATCGAACTACTTACCTTGCGAGGACACCATAATGAGCAACATTCAATTAACGCGGTAAATAGCTATTTTGCTACGGTGGGACAAACATTGGCCGATAACATATTGGCTTCTATTAATATAAAAGAAGAAGAACTTGCACGAACAGTTCGAGTCGCTTATTCTCCAGCCGATTCATTATTCATGAATCCTACGGACGAAATCGAAGTCGAAATGGTAATTAATGGGCTGCAAAACGATAAGGCTTCAGGCATTGACGGTCTCAGCAATTCTCTGATTAAACATATTAAGAGTGAAATAATATTTCCGCTAACTCATATTTTTAATCTTAGCTTTTCTAGCGGCACCTTCCCAAGGATGTGGAAGACAGCATTAGTTTGTCCTATACATAAAAGTGGTTCAAAAGACATTCTTAACAATTGCAGACCAATCTCTCTGCTGGGAACGTTTTCTAAGATATTGGAAAGGCTGGTTAATGGGCGCCTCGTGAATTTCCTGGAATCTCGTAGATTGATTTCTGCCAAACAATTCGGGTTTCGCAAAAACAGAAGCACTGAAGACGCTGTCAAACATCTGACAACGTTGGTGTCTTCGCACCTAGACAGGAGGCAGTGTTGTGTCGGTGTATTCCTTGATTTGGCGAAGGCCTTTGACACTGTCTCCGTGCCCATACTTCTAAAGAAATTAATAAATTTGGGAATTATAGGAATCACACTGGAATGGTTCAAAAGTTACTTATCGGAACGGAGACAGTGTGTAAGGATTAACCATGTTACAAGTGAATCCCAATTCGTTCGTTTCGGAGTTCCCCAGGGAAGTATACTCGGCCCAACACTGTTTCTCCTGTATATTAATGATATTCACGATCTCTTGGTTGACAATGCTGATATGTTGTGCTACGCAGATGATACTGCACTAATTTTTCACGGACCTACATGGCCTGCAGTTTGCTCAATAGCAGAAAAGAGAATGGCTAGGGTATCACAGTGGCTGGAACAAAATCTTCTAACTTTAAACACCAAAAAAACGGTGTACATATGTTTCCACAAGAACACTGCCTCTGCTCCAAGCATGGAAACACACATCAAAATTCATAATGGATCCTGTAGCGGTTCATCCTGCACCTGTGAAACCCTTAAGCGCATACGAGAAGTAAAATATCTCGGGGTCCAAATTGATGACAATCTATCGTTTAAGACCCACATTGAAAACCTCTCAGCTCAAATTCGTAAAATCATAAGAGTTATACGTAACTTAAGAGACGTAGCATGCTCTGACACCCTTAAAATGGTATATTACGCACTATATTACAGAATTCGAAACGTCGGCTAGTAATAAATTAAAAATATAGTTTCTAGATCATTAGTTTCATATGTAATAACTTAGTGAAACCAATACATCGCGATAAAATCCGTAAACTGTAGTTTAATTTCAATGTGTAACATTCGCGTAAACCCAAGAAGATACTATATTACGCACTATGACAATCCTTGATAATCTACTGTATAACATGTTGGGGTAGTGCTGGTAAAATATTATGATTCAGGCCGAGAGAGCACAGAGATCTGTTTTAAAGGTCATGCTGAAAAAACCTTTCAGATACCCGGTAGGGTATCTGAAAGGTTTTTTCAAAGGGTGTGTGGTAACACAAGTTTATAGGGAGGCTGAGGTGCTCAGTGTGCGTCAACTATTTATACTTCGGACATCTCTATCAATGCATAAGTCAATTGTCTCATCAGGTGATCGTGAGTCAGACATTAAAAAAAGAGTTTACCGACTCCCCAGTCCACTTGTCAACACTAGATTTGCTCAGCGTTTCAGCCAGTTCGTGTGTGTGCATGTATACAATGTAGTCGCCAGGCACTGTGACATTAGGACTAAAACACTAGCTGAAGCTAAGAATATTATTATCACTTGGCTAAAAAGTATAGATTACGATACCACAGAAGATGCTTTAAAAATAAAAAGTTAATTGCATGTTATATCATTATATGTATATTATGTTCAACATTTTACTTAAGGTTTTTGTTTATTACTTGTTACTAAGTTTTAAAGTGTCTTCATTTTTTTTTATGTATATTTCTGTCATATTTTTAGATATGTAACCAAAATGTATCTACGGTTCCTCTTGATATTTCCTGGGTTTCCTCGATACAGGCTTGCCTAGTGAGGTAACCAAAGAAAACTGGGGAAAGAATTAAAGCTTTCTGCTAAATATATGCAACTAGAGGCCGCCAGCAGCTACGCCTGCATTTTTTTTTAATTTACCCGTTTTGGCCGATCCCGTGGGAATTTCGGGAAATCCCTTCTTAGTGCACCCCTACGGTTCCCAAGGAACATACATGCCAAATTTCAGCTTTCTGCGCCCAATAGTTTTGGCTGTAGCGTGTCTGTCAGTCAGTCAGTAACGCAAGGATTTTATATATTAAGATGACACTGAGTTGCTACATGTTCATGCATGGACTTACAAGATTGAATTAGCTTCGCATATGCAACGCTAAAAATATATTTAACTTACTCGTGCTTTAATTTTTCATTGATTTAAAAGTGCATGTGCATGTAGTTATTCAGTGCCACATAACTAGTTTAGTATGTAAGTATGTATTCCCTTTGTATATTTTGTAGCAATAAACCATTTTTCATTTTTTCATTTCAAGACGTTACTTCGTACCAACTTTCAAGATTCTGAGTTTACCGGAAGTACCCTGTAGGTTTTGATTCACTTGCGAGTAGGCGCGAGTTTGAAAATATGCTTATATTGCTCTTTCTGTTGATTGCGTTGACATAGAAGCTTGATTTTGTTGCAGCCTTACGGTGTTATATAATTGAGTATTTGATATGAATTTCAGTTTAATACCTCCACGCGTTCAAGAGAAAGGGGTAGTAACTTTAAATTTATTAAAAATATTTTTTTTTGTGCTGTAACTAAAAATTCACGGTTTTCGCAATTTTTCCTTCATATGTGATATAAGACGTTGCTTCGTACCAAATTTCAAGATTCTAAGTTCACCGGAAGTACCCTGTAGGTTTTGATTCACTTGCGAGTAGGCGCGAGTTTGAAAATATGCTTATATTGCTCTTTCTTTCGATTGCGTTGACATAGAAGCTTGATTTTGTTGCAGCCTTACGGTGTTATATACCTGAGTATTTGATATGAATTTCAATTTAATACCTCCACGCGTTTAAGAGAAAGGGGTAGTAATTTTAAATTTATTAAAAATATTTTTTTATGTGCTGTAACCAAACATTTACAGTTTTCGTAATTTTTCCTTTATAAGTGATATAAGACGTTGCTTCGTACCAAATTTCAAGATTCTGAGTTCACGGGAAGTACCCTGTAGGTTTTGATTCCAATGCGAGTTTGAAAATATGCTGCAATTTGCAGCATATACAGCTGTATCTTTTGAATGCGTTGGATTAGAAGTTTGATTTTTTTACAGCTCTATGGAACCGTAGATTGGAGTATTTAGTATAAATTTCAGTTTGATACCTCTACGCATTCCTGAGAAAAAGGGTCTTGACAGACGGACGGACAACAAAGTGATCCTATAAGGGTTCCGTTTTTTCCTTTCGAGGTACGGAACCCTAAAAACGAAAAAGTTTATTTTAAACGTCGGAAAATACCGAAGTATTTACGCCTTAGACATCTTAGTTGTCGGGTAAGACCCGCTAAATAAACTTGTATAAAGAAAGCTTCAGTTTAGAGCACGTTCAATTTCCAATAAGTATAATTATGGTAAACAAATCGGTATCACTTTGCAGTGCACCACTGGAAGTCGAAAATCACTTCAAAGCCGAAAGAGCGTTTGGCCATTGACTAGCAAATGACGAAAAGAGATTTGGTCAAACATTCTACATTTCATCGAATTAATGTTTGGCCGAAATTAGGCCCTGCACCCAAAATTAGGAGCCCGCTCAGCAGCGCTCGGGCAATTAAGTTTATTAAACTAATTAGGGGTCAATATTAATTAAGTTACATATTACGAGTGGTAAAAAATGTAAAGGGTACAATTACGAAAATAATACGCGTAATATCTAACAGTTACTCACGCGTTCAACCGTTGTGTGCCGTGGCCTATGTGAGGTTGTAGTTGGCACCATATGTCCCATTTCCATATTGTCTCAATTTCACCTAAAGGACACAAAGGGTAGTTTAAATTACAGCTTAGTAATATAGTACACGCGAACGCGCTGTAATTTGTTCAGTCAGCATTTAATTGTACTATGCTGAACTGTACTAAACTCAATTTCACCAATATGTTGTCTATACTTCTGTAACTCGTTGAATACGTAGGCAGAACGTACTAGGTACTCTATACTACTCCTATAGTTCCTTTACAATACAGCTGGCCTGTCAGATAGTTACATACGAACTCCCAGCTTCACTAATGACCGCTTGTTAGGATCAATACTCTCGACTTCAGGAATCCTGACTAGTAGGTAATATATTATGAAGCAATAAATGAATATATTATGTATTGTAGCTATCTAAATTGCACATGATTTTGTCTCTTATCAATCCTTGTGAAGATGAAAGGTTTTAACCATAATTATGACGCGGCATGAATTGTGAGCGCAGACTTGAATTAGGTACGTCCGATCAGCGTGGACCTGAATACACCATTAGTCGAGCATCGACAAAGAACAAAACTAAGTACTTGTCAAAATAAGTTTACAATTGAACATTGAATAAACAATCGTGTACTTCGAGTATACGACTTAAATTAATATTTTCCCTTCTTTTCTAAGCGACACTATACTATTACTCTCATTGATATCGCTAAACTTGCAATGCTGTACAAAGTTATTTGCAAAAAATACCCAGCACAATATAAAGTTGGCAAGTCCGCACAACAGCGTAGTGCAACCTAATGTTGATTGACTATCCTCATACTAACTTCGTCTCTGCGGCTCCCCAGCGAAGAATAAATCAAGTGGCGTGTTTGCACTTGCAGTACTTTCTTCGACGGGTTGCAGTAACCTCCTGTATGATTGACTCGGTTTTGGAGATGCACTGTTTAATCCTTTGGTTCTTGTCAAACCGCTGAACGCACTCATACAAATTGAGAAAACACCAGATATTATAACCAAATATAACAATATTTTCATTTCAAAATATAAAATGCGCAGTGTTACAATTACTTTGATACGGAGGCTTGGTGTGGAAGCCGATAAGCATTAAATTTATATTGCCATAATGGGTTTATCGCGCCTACATTGTGAAAACATACGCAACACCTGAAAGTTTGTGTGTGCATTACGTTATGTAAAATGCGTCTTACATTCAACTTACCTATAATATGCTTTGTTCTTACAACATATAGCAAGCGCTTTTCTGTTGATATTTTATTTTTATAACAGAAAATTGTCCCGGTTTATTTGACAGCTTCCTTGCTGTATACAGATCTCCATCAGGAACGCGTAGGTAATACACATAAATATAAGTAGAGAAATCTGCCACATAGCGGGTAACTAACATAAAAAAATGTTTATACTTATATCTAATGTTACAAACCAAACTATATTAATACGTAGGTAACATGTAATACTAAAACATTAAACGTTATGTTGTGCAACATCAACTAAAGTCATAAGAAATAAGCCGAGTATTTCGGGCGTTGCATACACAATCACACGGCAGCCAAAATACTATAATTATTTCTCAGTTACCAACACACAATGCAACGTTTGATCGGCAAGCAGAATGTTTGCTGATCTAATGGCATTTTCAATTTGCATTCAAATTCCTGAGCTTGCATTGCTGAGTTCCGTGGGACGGGGGCTGGGGCTAGTTGAATGCCGACAGCCCGAACGCTGGGATACTGGTATGCTCCAATGCCCGAATCGGATTAACGCTAACGACGCACCATTCTGTACGGCGCGGCGCGCGGCGGCGCAGTCGGTCGCATTCCCGCTGCGTGTCCTGCGCGACAGTGATAAACTGATGCAGCAACATCCACTACATCCACACATTACGTACACGCTGCCGCACACTGACCGATTTATCACACGCACAAAAATGAGGACACGGGCCTCGGATAAATGATTATCATTATTTCGATACACAAGTGACGTAAAATAGCGTTGCGGGGAATCTTTCTGTTAACGAAACAACGTACAAACTGTCCGATTAAGATATCCTTTAAACTTTTGTTGTACCAAACTGTAGACAAAGTACCTAATTGACTTCAATAAAGCAAACTCTTCTTCCATTAGGTACATTTTCATAACAAAGCAATTTATGCCAGTTATAATGGTTGCATCTGAAACAATGGTCCTCATCACAAATTCGATCGATGTTGCAAATTACCATTCCTAGGGGAGAATCCTAATGAGAAATGTAATTTCGAGGAAGCAGATAGCTCTTCACAAAGCTTTTTAAATGTACAATTCCGAGCTGCAGGATTAATTACTATAGTTTTTCATTCCGTCTAGTCAGCGGCTGGTCTACGGAAGGCGGGATTACGGGTGGATTCCGCCGGCGACGATTAATAATTAATTGTCATTACGGTTATGGCTGCACAGCCAATTGCCTTGCCAGCTTATGCCGGATTATTTAATATTCAGGCTTGATGAAATGGGAAACATAGGTACATTTCAGACACAGTTAGAGGTTATTAGAGGTACCTGTATTCTTTAGTTGATACGTGAATAATGAATGAAAGAGAATATTAGCTGACGTATTTAGTATATAATTTTAGTGATAATCTCTGCGATTAAACTCACACGATGTTGTTCGCTTGTGCCTGACTGATTTTGAAGCAAAGCCTCTGCTTTGCTTCCTAGTTATAATCAAGGCGTGGTGACGTGTTGCTAAGAGCGCTCTACGCGATGACGCTTCATTTTTGGTTAATCCTCAGGTGACTTGTAACATTATATGAACATCCTTGATCACATCTAGAGCAACAATTTGATGCATATTATGTAAACTAAATTTGTTATCCATCGGCGCCATACGCCGCAGTGTTTTTACGTTGAGTGGAATAAGCTTAGAGTGAAATAAATTTCCAAGCTGGCGATGCTTCATCAGTAGTCTCATCTTTATTAAAATATCTCAATAATTTTGATCTTTTACTTAGATAATATTCATTAGCTTATACTGCTGTGGGTAAGGCGTATCCACTCTGATGTTTCCGGGCATATTCAATGGTGACTACTCCAGATTTGCCTGTTGTTAGTAAATTTTTAGAAGACAAAAAACGGTTCCACCCAGTAAAATTTACGACTACACAATTGTTCAGAATCAATTTTAATCGGTTTTAAGTTTTAATAATGGAATATAGCCGTAGCAACATAACAATTATCTAATTAGGTACCTACTAGCTATCTGGATTACATTATAATCATATGCTAAGTGTGCCCAAATAAATTTACAACAACCTTAGAAACACTCCTGGACAAGTGGCATACACATACGAAATTAAACCCACTCTTTCGCCATTCTATCAGGACAAAACGGTTTTACTACCAGAGGACTTCTTTTTTCGGTTTATGTGCCATGTTTATGGACTTTTAGCGATACCTATAAATGACAGTTTACATAATAAAGTTGCGACCCTATTCCCAGAGAAACCCAACATAATATAATGTTAAGGCTGCTAGCGTAGCAAATTAAAAACGGCAGACTGCCGCATAAAAATTCAATCAATTCGAAAGCTTCGCCAAGATTTGTTGGCTGGTGCGGAGAGGATTTAAATGAAATTACGACATTGTTTCGTCGATGGACGCTGACGGCCTGACGCCTGTAAATTATAAATTAAAAATATAAGATGTATGTATGGTATAGATGTAGATATGTATTGATTTAGCTTATATATCATGGTTATAGGTAATAGTCTAGAAGAGTATTGCAATCATATGGGATGTCATTAGATATCAAGTTGTTTCTCACGTCACCTACACAGCTCAGAATCCCCAGACGTTAAAACATACCTACTACAGCGGCTGGAGATCATCACACATTCTCACTAACTTTTCCTTTAAGTAAGTATTAAATGTTGTAAATAAATATTATAAGAACTTTATTCTATTGATGAACTAATAGAAGAAAATCCTCTCATTTCTTACTAGGTACATATATTAAAAATGCTTTGTCTAACCACGAAAGGCTAAGCTAGGCTGTGGATTGTAACTGTTTACGAAGTAGAAGTAGGATAGTAGGCGTCTTCCAAACATGTTCACGTTCATAATACGATTTCTTAGAGTCAAAAATACGAAATTATACCTGTAGTTTTTAGTTATTTTGGTACAACTTACCAACTAACCGCTTACTAACCAGGTGCTTGTTAACTGCCTTGCTTATATAAAGTTAGTCTAATTCAGACGAAGGACGGTGCCGGCGGCGCGGCGGTGAAAACTATTTCCGTTTAGGTACATTGCTACAGCTTGTGACAAATTACGTTCAACTTTACAGAAAACTTTGTAGCAACTAGGTACTTTCTGTAATTTACATAATATGTCAAGCCTCGCTACTTTTAGTATAATGTTCTAGTAGGTACTAGGTAGCGTCATAGTCGTATTCTAGGGACAAGACCGCGTCTGACTAGGGCAAGCGAGAATATTGTAATATAACAAAAAGAAAAAAAACTTTTACTAATATTTGTTATACAATCAATTCCTTAGGTACAAAAAAAAGAATACTTTATTGCTACAATATAATTATTCTCTCTGTTTGATTTTTCCCGTGTACAACTCACTGGTCATATGATACATAATGGTGTTTTGACTATACGAATCAGGCACAGTTGAATCAGGATTTTGCCTACAATAACGCATATCGGGTGCGGGCGTAAAGTGGGTCAAACCACTTCAAGCATGGAAAAAGTTGAAAATCTTGTGTTGTTTATTAATATAGTAATATTTGTCCTACAGAAAAAATGTCTTGAACTACACTAAAACGTAGGTTTCTTTTGTGTTTATTGTTTACTTCAGAAAGAACAGTGAATATTTCATTCAAATTTTTTGAATATGCTTTGCAAGTAGTGTGATTTTCAAATGAAAATGTTATCGAGCGAATATCGTCCAATCATGTATCTGTTCTTGAATAAAGACAGACAAGGGCCTAAATAATCGTTTGCTGAAGTTTCACTTTACTAGTATCTATGACTGTTTCAGAATATCGCTTCAAAATAGCATAAAATTCGGAATGCCTGCTCTTAATCACAGAAATGTTGGTACCAGTAAGAATTGAATAAGTTATTTATTCGGCCGAATTTTTATGGGTCGGAATAAGGATTATAAATTACAGGAATTTCTCCTAATTCCGAGGTAGGATTTTTGTATACCTCGGTGTTAGGCTCTATGAGTTCCTAATACCAAGGGTATGCCTGCGTACGAATTTCATAATATCTATAAATAGCAAATTTTACAATCCATTCACTACTTCATTGATAGTACTTACTTTCCGTCCTACTCATACGCATTCTTTTCGTCGCACTTATAATGTAGGTAGCCTTAGACAATAAAACGAAGCAAAATAATAAGTGTAGGTAGCTACTTTTTAATTTTCTAAATTCTACCCTCTCCTTCATACTTCATCCGGTTTTACAAGTATAATAAATAAGTACGGAGGTTTGTAATTAGAAAGCAAACAAATATCAAAATAAAAGAAGGTAAGGTAAAGGCTCCTAATACCGAGGTATTTCGTGACATTTGGAAGCAAGCGGAAAAAATAAGCATTTGTAAATATATTAGCCTATGTCAAAATATTATTTCAGCTAAAATGGACATTAAATTTTGTATAACTTCTATTATTATGTGTCTTTTCAAAAGATTTATTAATGAAAAAAAATAGTTTAATAGTAAAGTCGATTTTCTCTTATTCCGAGGTATTTTCAGGCTTGAAACCTAATAACGCGGTAGTCGGTTCCTAATTCCGAGGTAGAATAAAAAGGAGTTAATTGGCTCCGTTCAACAATTTTATAAGTTAAATTAATAGTAAAATAGTAGTGCTATTTCTTGAAAATATGCTTCTACTCTAGTCACAAAGGAGTTTATAAATAAAATAATAAATGTTTTAAAAAGTTTTATTAAATTTCAAGTAGATAGTTTACTTATTCTAAATTATTAATAACACACATATTCGTTCATATAAAATTTGAACATATCTTAGTAGGTAGGTATCAAGAAAATCCAAAATGCGGCTAAGCGCAAACGCTAAATTGTAGCGGGGCGGCCGGCGCGTGTATAAAGGATTCCGATATGGCGCGAAAATTTTGGTTTAAGGAACCCTAAAATACTATTTTTGGTTGCCATACCTCGGTATAAGGCTCTATGGAGATCCTTATACGGAGGCATACCCTTGGTATTAGGAACTCATAGAGCCTAACACCGAGGTATACAAAAATCCTACCTCGGAATTAGGAGAAATTCCTGTAATTTGTAATCCTTATTCCGACACATAAAAATTCGGCCGAATAAATAACTTATTCAATTCTTACTGGTACCAACATTTCTGTGATTAAGAGCAGGCATTCCGAATTTTATGCTATTTTGAAGCGATATTCTGAAACAGTCATAGATACTAGTAAAGTGAAACTTCAGCAAACGATTATTTAGGCCCTTGTCTGTCTTTATTCAAGAACAGATACATGATTGGACGATATTCGCTCGATAACATTTTCATTTGAAAATCACACTACTTGCAAAGCATAATTATTCAAAAAATTTGAATGAAATATTCACTGTTCTTTCTGAAGTAAACAATAAACACAAAAGAAACCTACGTTTTAGTGTAGTTCAAGACATTTTTTCTGTAGGACAAATATTACTATATTAATAAACAACACAAGATTTTCAACTTTTTCCATGCTTGAAGTGGTTTGACCCACTTTACGCCCGCACCCGATATTTAACGTTATTCCTGATGTCATTGCGTTTACTTCAGCCGGGCGCGCTAGCTTGTCACTCGAGCTACGCGCTTAACGCGCTCCGTCCGACGTGGACGTGTATCGCGTTTGCGCGCAACTATAGGTATTTTTATTACGATTTGTTTCGTAAAATAAGAAATGAAACATAAAAAATAAAATGGGTAACAAGGTAAATAAGGGATCTTATGTTAAAAAATAAAAATAAAGTTGACTTATTGAAGAATAATGCTAGTATCATGAGATATGCAAAGATTTGTTATCGAATTTAATTTACCTAATATTTTGATAAAGTATTGAGATCTGGGAACTATGGAGTCGATTTCATCTATGCAAAATTATAAAATAAGCTTTATATTATTATATTACTATCAACATGATTATATTTTGTGTCATGTTCGTTTTATTTATCCCTAACAGATTTACAGATTTTTATTTTAGTATTAGATTTTCACAAATTCCTATCATGTAGATATTTAAAAAAAATATTTTTTTCTACAAAATTTAGATACAAGCCCGGTTTCCACGGTTACCGGCCACACTTGCTCACCGTGATCGCCAATTTTCTTTATTTAAACACTAGTTGAGCCCGCGGTTACACCCGCGTTATTTAAGGCTACTGTTCCGCTCCCGTGGCTCATAGCGTGATGTTGCATAGCCTTTAGCGTTCCTCGATAAATGGGCTATCTAACACTGAAAAGCACACGCTTTTTCTAATCGGACTAGTAGTTCCTGAGATTAGCGCGTTCAAGCAAACAAACAAACTCTTCAGCTTTATATATTAGTATTATCCGATACTCGCGACTTCATTCGTGTGGAATATGAATCTATAGTAATCTAAACATATAAACAAAATTCAAGTTTATCTCTGTGATTTCAAAATAACTAAGTCTTTTTAGGGTTCCGTACCTAAAAGGTAAAAACGGGACTCTATTACTAAGCCTCCGCTGTCTGTCTGTCTGTCTGTCTGTCTGTCTGTCTGTCACCAGGCTGTATCTCATAAACCATGATAGCTAGAAAGCTGAAATTTTTACAAATTATGTATTTCGGTTGCCGCTATAACAACAAATACTAAAAATAAAAAAAGGAAAATATTAAGGGGGGGTCTCATACAAAAAACGTGTTCTTTTTCGTATTTTTTGCTCAAAATTACTAACTGTAACAGGTAGACGCTTTAAATTTTCACAGAATATGTAGTTGTATATTACCTTTCAAAATAAATAAATAATTAAAAAAAAGTCAATAATAAAGGGGGGCTCCCATACAACAAACGTAATTTTTAAGCAATTTGTTACTCGATCTTAATTAACAGGTAGAAACTTATAAAGTATTTAAGTATACATACAACGAACGTGATTTTCTTTTATAGATGATGGTACGGAACCCTTCGTGCGCGAGTCCGACTCGCACTTGCCCAATTTTTTCGTATTTTTGCTCAATATTACTAACGGTAACAGGTAGACGCTTAAAATTTTCACAGAATATGTAGTTGAATATTACCTTTCAAAATAAATTATTAAATAAAAAAAGAAATATTAAAGGGGGCGCCCATACACCAAACGTAACTTTTAAGCAAATTTTTTACTTGATCCTAATAAACAGGTAGAAACCTAAAAGATATTTAACTATGCATACAACACACGTGATTTCCTTTCATAGCTGATGATGGTACGGAACCCTTCGTGCGCGCGTCCGACTCGCACTTGACCATTTATTTAATTATATTATACATATAAGACCATATAACACGATCCAAAGTTTTTCTTTTTAAAGTTGTCTGTCTTGCTGTTTTTTCGGGGTAATCCTTGAAATGGCTAAACAGATTTGAATGGAACTTTCAGTGAAAGATATAGAACTTCGTAGGGCAACATATTAGATGTAATTTGAAGGCCGGTAGGTATGTAGGTTAATATGTTTTTATCTTTATAATACCTATGTTTATATGTCATATGTCGTATGTAATATATCATATATGTTATATTATATGTCATATGACGTATGTCATCCGTTATATATATATATGTTATAAGTTACATGCTATTATAGCATATATATGTTACATTTTATATGTTATGTTATATGTTTATAAATATGTTATATGTTATATATTATATATTAATTGTTATATGTAATATGATATATGATATACAGGATGTCACAAGACCCATCACCAAGCCGAAGTCTACTCGTTTTGCACATCATGCCAAGTCATACTACGCGAAAATAATACCTTGGAAACGAATTTTTTTTTTTGGCTTAAAAAAATAGACACTTTTACGAGTTTATAAATATAGATTTGACACTGCGATGATAGCGCATAGTAAACCATTCTCAAGTCCCCTTGAACACACACAAAAAATTTCATCAAAATCGGTCCAGTCGTTTAGGAGGAGTTCAGTGACGTACACACGCACTCAAGAAATATACATATAAAGATGTTTACATGTATGTCTCTTTGTCTTACGAAAATTGAAATCATAATTATATTGGTCAATCATTACGAACATTTTCTTTACTTTATTTATTAGGAAGAGCGAGCTCGAAATACCTACATCGCCGTGTTTTTTTTTTACTTTTTTCTCAGGAACGCGTAGAGGTAATAAACTGAAATGTATACCAAATACCTACTCAGTTCTTCTGTCCCTTGGACAATAGACTAAAAATCTGTTCTAAGTCTATACATGAAAAATATACAGCCGTTTATGCCGCAAATTTTCGCAAATTTTCGACGATTGGTCGTAAGTATTAGATACCAGTTTAACGATTTGTGACTTTATTACTAGGTATCATGGTTGTAATTAGTTTGAACTTAAAACTGTTTTAAAACATTCGTCTCCGTTTGGTAGGAATCAAATGTAGATGTTTAAGCGTGTACATCCGTACATCATGTACATCCGTGAACATGGCGCTTGCAACAGTGCCGACATATCGGTTACTTCATATAAAGGTACGTGGTATATATCCAGAAAGACAATTTAAAATAAACACCCTAATTAATCTTAAAAAGGCGTGATTTTCATAGCCGCCGCCTATGACACCTTCGGAACGACGTCAAAGCCGCACCCCAAGAAAAAATGCAATCCGTTTTATACATACATACACATACATATCGTCACGCCTTTTATCCCCGAAGGGGTAGGCAGAGGTGTATTTCTACACCCACTTTTCGCCAGATATACTTTAGTCCCACGTAATAAGGGGCGAGCCTATTGCCGTACCGGGCACATTTCCAGACTCCGTGCTGCTACTGAGAATTTCTTGACAGAAAAACCCAATAACACTGCCCGACCCAGGAATCGAACCCGGGACCTCCCGATCCCACGCGCACATTTATGCCGCGAGACCAACGAGGCAGTCGTATAGGGTTTGATGTCGAGTATTCCGTCTCTACGCAAAGATGGTATTTGCATCGTGTTATCCCTTAGTCGCCTCTTACGACACCCACGGGAAGATAGGGGGTGGTGACACTTGTATTCTATGCCGTCAACCACACGGCATCCGTTTTATAATCGTTGATTATTGTAATATAATAAGTGAGATACATTGTAATGTCAATGTAACGTTGTAATTAGATATTAGTAAATTATAAATAAGAACTTCTCTTTTTTATGTCAAAATATGCACGCATGGCATAGTGATTTCAGAGGTCTTCTTGGCACTTGGCATTACGCCGTGGTCGTAGGTTCGATTCCCACCTGACACAACACTGTGTGATCCACATATTTGTTATTTCGTGTCCGTTGATGTATGAAAGTAGTATAAAAAGAAACATATTATTAATATAAATAAAATAAATTAGTCATAAGACATTCTGAAACAAGATTTCACAGCCTATGGCTTTGACTACAACTACAACATGTCGCATAAATCAATTGAATTATTCATATTTCTGCCTTTTATTGCATATTTTAGTCAATTTATTATCATATCATAAATAACTATTCAAAATAAAAAATAAAAATTAAATACATAAAGTCGTCTCTACTCCAATCGAAGCCCGCGTAGCGAGACATTCATTCACCTCGCGCAGCGGCGAGCTGCGGGGTGAGGTGGCGGCCTGGGGCCGCTAGCGAGGAGAAAAGGCGGAGCTTACGCAAAACATATTTCGGAATGCCTGGTCTTAAAAAGTGTTAATATCAGTCAAAATCTGTACAAAATAATAACATTTTATTAGACTAAAGAGCTACTTCTTATTTAGGCCTTTCAAAGAAAATGTTGTTTTCTGGATCATGTTTGACAACATTTAATAAGATTTCTATCCAATAAAACATACCACGGAATTAGGTTTTTACCTTGAAAGAATATTAATTCTTTTAAATGAACAAACGCCTTATAAAAAAAAATTGTATTAAAAGTAATAAGCAAGTGAATACGATGTAGTGTTTCTCCTATTACCGATGGTACCTCCGAATTAGGAACTACGCTTAAAAAACGTACCCTAACTCCGTGGTATTTTGCTTTATATTTTTAGATACTAAATCAATTTAAAACATAAATTATCTTGATAATTATGGCAAATAAAATAACACAAAATACTGACAAATTGCTTACATTCAACACCTTATGTTAAAATCACAACAAAAATTTACGTTAAAAAAATGAGCTCACTTACCTAACAGGATCCGTGTTTATATGAAAAAACCACTCGCGTCGACACCGTGGCAGAGACTGATTGATTTTAGCTAGTTGCTCCGGGGTTACACTTACGAACTTCACGTATGTGAGCAAGTTTGAAACATGGAATGAGTGAATCCTGTTTTTAAGTAGTTAAATAATAATATTCGAAAGATAAGAGCGAAAACAAAAATACCTCGGAATTAGGGCCCGATTTTGACTACCTCGGTATTAGGAGCCTTTACCTTATTCTGTAATAAAAGAAAAGAGTAATTTTGGCGTATTTATGAAGTTAGAATCGTCTGCTATTTACAAATATTATTTTATCATCATCATGTCAGCCTAGAGACGTCCACTGCTGGATATAAGCTTTCCTCAAGGTTCTCCACACAGACCGGTTTTGAGCCGCCCGCATCAAACTATTATTTACTTAAGTAGGTACTATTTACTAAACTTACAAGTATTTCCATTGTCCTTCAAAATGTCCACCACCATTGTTAATACATAGTACGGACACGTATTATTGGGGCATGTTACATAGTCAATAATATCACGATACCGTGGTAATATTGATGGTGTAATAGGCTGTATCGCGGTATCGTGATAATATCACAAATTATTCAAACATCTTGAAATCCGCGATACTCAGGGGGCGGGGCTTCAATATTATTGAAATATAAGCGCATCGAGATATTTTTCTGTCAGTAGGTATGCGCTCGCAGCAATGGCGGAACGACGTCAAAGTTGTGACGATTCCTATGTCCTTCGTCGAAGTGACGATGACGAATTATGCTCCGTCGTTGATGCAGGAGGTAGAAATGATCTAAAGGAATTCATTCTTCTTTATGAAACATGCCCGTCCTTGTGGAACCCAAAAGATAGAAATTATTTAAATAAAATTAAAAGAAATGAAGACCTCGGCAAGTTGTTGCAAATTTATAAAAATATTAAGCCGAATGCAACAAAAGATGACGTAAAGAAGAAGATTAATAGTCTTCGCAGCAACTACAGGTGAGTAGTTTTTAGTCTTCTTGTTGGTCTTAGCGTTCATCCCGCTCCAGTTTTTATTATTTCGTAGAAATTACTTATAAGTACCTACCTAAAGTATTTAGTACGTAATAAATTAACAAGTTGTAGGTTAGGTAAGTACTTTCGAAAGTCGATGATAGGTACAATTGCAAATGCATACCAGGGCTTTCAAGTACGAAGTGGACTGGATGCGGAAGGTTGAGGACCCTGTAATGTGGCACGTATTGGGCGACGCCTATGTCCAGTAGACTGCGATAGGCTGATTGATTGATTGAGGCAGTTTCTGTTCCTTCGCTTACCGTGGTACCATAAACAGTGCAAGCATTAATAATAGGTACTGCGCAGTTTTTGTTTCGCCGTGGTACGATTGATTTTACTGTAGGTAGTCATTTTTATTAATATAATTTTAATACAGGCTATTTAACAAGAGATTTACAAATATAATAGGTTTAGATAGGTACAAATGTTGTGTAACATGGTGTAATAAAGCCATCCTTAACAGGTTTCTTGCATATTAAACATATGCGTGTATTATTATTATTTAGAGCATTCGGTTCATAGGTATATATTTATTTCAATTAAAGTTTGCCATTCATTTTGTTTTGGGTATTAAGTCTTTATTTCCTGAATGTATGTGCCAACGATAACTAAATATGGAACGACGGCAAACAAAAATTGCCACATTGTCATTAATCGTACTGTCTAATGGTACCACGGCAAACAAAGGTTTTTGTTAGTATAAATACATACATAGTCTCACGCGTATAACCCAGAAGAGGTAGGCAGATGTGTATTTCTACACCCACTTTTCGCCAGATATACTTTAGTCCCACGTAATAAGGGGCGTTGTCCGTTTGTCCGTGTGGTGACGGATCAAGAATACGAATTGTCACCACTCCATATCATCCCGTGGGTGTCGTAAGAACCGACAGAGGGAGCATATTATGCAGAGAACAGCACTGTAAGAGAAGGAAAACTTGATACAAACCCTATACCAACCCGTTTGGCCAGCGTGGTATAGTAGGCCAATTCCTCCTTTCAAAGGAGAGGCCTAGTCCAGTAGTGGACTGTTAAAGGCTGATTATGATGAATAAGGGGCGAGCCTATTGCTGTACCGGGCACATTTCCAGACTCCGTGCTGCTACTGAGAATTTCGTGACAGGAAAACCCAATAACACTGTCCAACCCAGGAATCGAACCCGGCACCTCCCGATCCCACGCGCACATTTATGCCGCGAGACCAACGAGGCAGTCGAGGGTTTGATGTCGAGTTTTCCATCTCTACGCAAAGATGGTATTTGCATCGTGTTATCCCTTATTTGCCTCTTACGACACCAACGGGAAGATAGGGGGTGGTGACACTTGTATTCTATGCCGTCAACCACACGGCTAACTGTAGTCTGTTAGTATAACTCTATTGAATTTATTGGTTTTTGTGTTTACAGGAAAGAGTTAAAAAAGATTGAGACTTCGAAGAGGTCGGGTGCTGGTGGTGATGAAGTTTATAAACCTTCATCATCAACATTTCATCTCTTGAAATTTCTTACAAATATCGAAGCACCAATGCTGAAAAAGGTAGATACATCGGTTTCTTGAATATTTCTATTGTCGATAGCACATCAAGGCAGCCTCTGCACGTAACACTGTTAATGTCGAATATAATAAAGCTTCCTACTTATAGGAGGAACAATAATACACTAGATGTGAAATTGACAAAAGAATTAAATAGGTATTTAATTATTACTTATAGGAAAACTTCAGCCTTTTTTCACAGTATTTTATTTAAGTAAATACAGAATATATACTGTGTAATATTAGTTTCAAACTAGAGCTCTGTTGCGGTGCGCCAGGTCGACGAAGTACTGACGAAACGTATCTCTAATAGCTTTTGCGTTTGAACAAGCATTTCGCTTCGAAGATGCTGCGAGATTACACAATGTATCCTTATCATCATTTGAATAACTGTATTTTCTATCTTTATGTTTAAGAAGAAAATTGTGCAAGTAACAAATAGCCGCGCACATATGTTGCTTTCTGCGGTTCCAAGTATATTGGCGTATGTAGTACACGAAATTTTGTAGCCATTAAACCAAATGCACATTCAACCACTTGTCGCGCGGACGATAAGCTTTTATTAAAGATTTGTTCTTCAGCAGTGCTTGTTTTTTGTGCATACGGTTTCATGAGATTAATACCCAGAGCAAATGCTTCATCACCTAAAAATACATATGGTAAAACCGCATTGGAATCAGGCATCGGACATGGTTCAGGCAACTTTAATTTGCCTTGTTCATATAATTCCCAAAATTTTGTGTAGTACAAAATCCCACCATCCGATATTTTGCCGTTAATACCGACATCAACCATAATGAACTCCTTTCTCGCATTAACTAAAGCCATAAGCACTATGCTGTAATAACCTTTGTAATTGTAATATGAAGGGCCTGAAACTTCAGGTTTAGTTATTTCAATGTGTTTTCCATCTAAACATCCAAGGCATCTAGGGAAATTGTAAAGTCTTCCGAATTCGTTTGCAAGTTCTATCCATTCTTCAGTAGTGGTCGGTATCTGAAAATAATATGTTTTATATAGTTACAGGATAATGTTTAATCTGAAGTCAGTCGTGAAAAGGATAATTCTTTGATTATTTCATCCATTACTAATGAAGCTCAACCGACGAAAATAAGGAGGACTTCAGGAACTCTCGCAAAACAAAATGAGCTACTTCATAGAGCCTGCTCATTGTTGTCTCAGCCCTCTGTGTCTCTACAACAAGAAGTTGATCCGCTCGCTCTAATATGGTCTGATAAATTGAAGAGTCTAAATCCAACCCAAAAATTATATGCAGAAAAAGCTATAAATGATATATTGTTTGAAGCTCAACTTAATAATTTACATATACATTCAGTTCAAATCAATAAAGCGTTCACACATTCATCACCAGCCACATCCACACCTTATCCGTACACACTTTCACCTGTCTTAAATGTACCAGAGTCCATGGTTTCTGATAACTGCGAAACATATACCTCACTGCTAACTGACCCACCTGTCTCATATGCACAAGAAGATTTGACTTCATCAAACTGCGAAACATATATACCAAGCACGTCTACATGCTACCCACCTGCAGGCCTACCATGAACTTTTAACAAGCGATTCAATTTTGGTGCAATTCAGTGTAGGTTCTTATATTGAATTGTTTTAAAACGTACCATGACCTTGTTTAAACTGAATCGTATTTGGATTGTTAGAATGAATGAATGATATCGCTGGGTCGCAATGACGCAATATAATCACATTAACAGAAAGAGACCAAGCTATACAGTTCGTGTATAATGCGGTCTCTTTCCCTTGTTTGCGTTCTGAAACTATTATTCAGTCAGCCATTTTCGGCAAGTTACAATATTGTATGTTGTTATAACTTGTACGCTACAACTAAATTAAGTTTCTTTTATTACAAAGTGAATATATTTTGTACTAAAATAACTACAATAAAGAATAGTTAATTAAATACGTTACGTTACGTTAGGTATTTTTTCTCACAAAAATACCTAGCAGAACGTTGCAAATGCTGCCTCGGTGGAAGTTACGAACTTATGTTTTGATTATTAGCATTTCAAGGTTAACAAGTACTATGTTAACAAGTAATACAATATCAAGGCATATTTGAATCTTAGAAGTATTGTTCTCATATTAATTCAGTAATCTGTGATATTTATTAATTAAGCATTGCTTTTAATGCTTAATTAAGTCTGAACCCAAGATTAAATCTTTCTTAAAATGGGATTCGTTAATTAGAGAACTATATTGTGATCACTATTATCTTTATCACTGTTCTTTACTATAAAATATTAATAGATCCACTCATACAAAGATTTCGTAGCTAAACGAAATCGGCATTGGTATTTTAAGTGGTTTCTTTTTTGTATACAGTGAACCCTAGCGTCGAAGAGTAACTAATAACCAATTTAAGATAAGTGTAGCGATATAGTTCTGTAAATCGTCACAAGCTAGGGAACTTTCACACAGGATATGGAAAGAAATACCCTTAATTTAAAGGCACATTGTAAGGGTACAGTAAAATTTGAAAGGATGGTGCAAAGTATGTTGAATAAATTAAAAATAAAAACTTGATTAGTTCATATAAAAATTATATTATCAAAACCATATAATATAAAAGTATTGTACCAATAAAAGAAGAATGGCAATATCAGTGTCACTTGTTTGGGAAAGCGAGCATGAACGAATTTATATACATTTTCTAGAATGATAGCTGTAGTTTATTTTATTAGGGATTGATTTTTTATTCAATGGGATAAAGCAAATATCTAATAAAGAAATATTTTGTTAGATCTGAAATGCACGTAGCAATAACTAAACGCCATAAGCGAGATTTTTTAAGAATCATTAAATCCTCTTTTATGAAACCCTCAGTAACCTAGAAACGCGTGAATTTCTTGTCATCTGTCATTGATACAATTGTCACAGATATTATGAATGAATGTGCGTCTATATTATATTTATTTTAAACATTTTCGCATTGTTTTGTTAACTTTTCTTAGCTTAGCTTTCGTTTCTGCTTTTAGTTAAGCTTTTGCATCCTGCGTGTTGAATAACTACTTTTACTTACACAATGTGCACTATATAGTATCTGGGATATATTCGTCGTCAAGCTATTATTCCAGTCACCAGTTCAGTTTTTCGAAGAAGTCTGAGAAAAGGCATGATATAATGGTTAAAATGTAAATAAATGCTTTATGTTACCAAACATATTTTATTTTCACTTAATTACTATTTTATGATATACACATAGGGCTGATGAAACTCCAAATCAGTAAAGTACCATACATATTAATATAATAGTATAATATTATATATTAATATATTTGTACTAATGTTCGCGAAGTCTTAAAGCGACACTGATAATGTACGGTGGTTTGCCACTGTTCTTTACATTATGGAGTGATAGTGTTTTCTACAAATAAAATATGTTCTTGAAGTTTGTAGGTAGTGCTAGTTTGGCAATAGCAGTATGAGTGCCACCCAGAACACCATAAAAACCTTGATAAAACCTGAAAGAAGTACAAAAATAAGTATTAATTCAATACTATTGAATTATGTTGATTACCTACTTAAACTTTTAACAAAAGCATACTTTACCTGAGTTTTAGTATATCTATATCTGCACGTCCAAAATATATTATTTTGGACAAGCAGATATAATTCTTTATCATTAGAGAAGAATCTTTTTCCGCAGTCCCCTCTGCTATAACCGCTGCCACGGTCTGTGTAGCCGTAGAATAAGCTGCATGCAGCTTATTCTGGTGACATGTCACCAATCGGTCTTTGGTCTCCTGTGTTTTCACCCAGGAGTATAAAATGTCAGTGCAGTCACTATCTACAACAAATAAAATAACAATTAATGATACGTTATCAATAAGTCTCTAAGTCAAGTAACTATTGACTTGTAAGTTAAAGATACTTTGTACCATAGACTAATGATTGGTCTCGCTCTGCTCTACTAGACGGAGCCCTCATACTTGTAAAATGAGGCAGAAAAAACCATGCCAGCTGGCATGGTTGAGCATGTCACACTGACAGCCGTGTGTCAGGTGCATATATCCACCAAATTAATTACGGAAATAATTCGCTGTACAATGCCAATTTGCGCTTTTATCCTGAGTAAAAATAACTCAGCAAAAAATAATAAGGTCTCTGGTATCACATACTATCTGTAAAATAAGAATAATTTTGAAATTTCAACATAAAATTACAGAAAACCGAAAACGCCATTCAGTGTTGCTGCTAGTACTAGAATCAACTTCCCCACAGTTGAGAGGGATATTTTTATCATGTGAATCTATAGTTATTGTATTTCGTTATATTTTTCTATTTCTTTTATCCAACCTATTTATTACATATTTTACCTTTTTCTATATTATTTTATGTTTATACCTTTACAAATAAGGTGAAAAATGTTAGTTATTACAAACTGAACATCTTTCCCAAGAAACACGATTTACCTAATTATATGTGTAATTGTTTTATTCAAAGTAGTTTTCATGACTATTCCTGTTAAATTAATAATGCGTTACTAAATTTATATGGACTAGTAGCATGGAAATAGAAAGCACTGTTTTGAAAACACCTTATTTTCTCTATGGTTATTTCTAATATTTTATTTTAATTTTTTATAGACTCACGCCTGTATCCTCGAAGGGGTAGGCAGAGGTGTAATATTACACCCACATTTCGCCATGAATTTTTAGATCCCACGTAATAGGGGGCGAGCCTATTGCCGTACCGGGCACATTACCAGACTCCGTGCTGCTACTGAGAATTCCCAAAAGCTAAAGAGAAGACCCAATAACACTTTGCCCGACCCGGGAATCGAACCCGAGACCTCCCAATCCCACGCGCACATTTATGCCGCGAGACCAACGAGGCAGTTTCTAATAATAATTTGCAAAATACTATAAGTACATAAAACAAAACATCATAATAAAATGAGACCTAATCATTGGATAATATACCCACCATTTTTCTCATAAAAGAACTTACGCGGTACGCCTAACCTATACACAAATATATTGATGGTTTTAATGAATTGTATTTTTTTAAGAATTTTCTAAATTGTTTTAGAGACCAATACCTTAACCACTAGACCACAGGATAAAATATTTTCCCATTTACTCGGGTAACTGTAGAGAATCTGACAACACAGTTTTTCACGCATG
The DNA here is from genome assembly GCA_944739405.2 of Euclidia mi. Lineage (NCBI taxonomy): Eukaryota > Metazoa > Arthropoda > Insecta > Lepidoptera > Erebidae > Euclidia > Euclidia mi. Next base: position 84,859,368 of record OX123182.2, on the reverse strand, counting down.
CGTCTTGTTGCTTTTGTTTGTCACAAACTGTCAAAATGAGGTGCCTCACTTATGGATCTATTTTTCTTAGGCAGTGCGGTGTCTAGTATAGCGAAGCGATACCAATAATTTGTCTAAGCTTTGTACTTAAAAAAACATATCGTGTGTCTAAACTGCAGCCACACTAAAATATTGTATGGTTTCATTTATTAGCATATTTGGTACAGAATATTTCTTACCTTAAGCATAATAATGAGATCGGTGGTTGTCGCAGGCTGCGTACCTAGACAATGGTCTCAATGCTTCTCATAAATTTAGTGCCAACAGTTTAGCGAGGTGAAATCTTTGGATGAATTCTGTTTCATCGTGTGGTTTCATCAAATGCTCTTTGTATGTATGGATCCGACTGTTCTCCAGCTTAGCGCCTTTGTTTACGACGTGAAGTGCTAGATACATTAATCATCACATTCAATAAACCGAATAAAACTAGAGACCTTGGCACATCGATTCACAAATTTCACAATAGGATTCTAAGTAAGATTTAACACAGTAATATAGAAGTTCTGACACAGAAACCGATCTATAATTAACTTAGACTGATTTAAATCCACATATAATGTCTAAAAACCCAATAATAATTCTAACTATCCACTTTATCCACTACAAATTGTAACTTATATTGAATCGCTAAATCTGACAGATACGCGGTTCAGTTTGAGTTGACGTAACACTTCATGGTACGGTCTCCTACGGCAAATGAACGAATGGTTTAAGGTTTCGGTTCAAACGCTATCCAACTCACAGCTGCGTCGTATTGAAATGTAAACACCAAAACTGAGCCGCTTTAATTAGGTCATAGTACGATATTGCGATTCTATTCAGTTTAAGTCGTAAACTGAATCGCTATAAGAGGTCATGGTAAGCCTCCTGTCTTACATATACCAGAACTACCTATTGTACATGTGAAAGGATCCACATCCACACATGGAAAACCATCATCTACTAGTAAAAAAACTACAAACGTACAATCCGGACCAGCTTCTCAAATAATTTTTCAACGTAACCCTGAGACGAGGAACTCTGATGAGTTCATTATGGTGGGATCACTGTTTGCAAGATTTAAACCTATCTAATGTTATGTTCTAACTCTAAAACATAACATTAGACAGGTTTGAATCTTAGTAGTTCTAAGTAAGTAGGTACTACACTCATAAGGCTGAATAAATAATTATTATACATATGATGAGTTTATTTTCCTTACCTTTATGTAATCATTGAGAACGTATGTGATAGCTCTGCATGTAGAAATAACGGCTTCACTTATGACAGCATCAGAAAGAAAACAAGATGTCTTTAAGCACCTGAAGCTTCTGCCAGTTGCCAAGTACCGTAATGTAACGGCGAGTTTTTCTCTCGGCGTTATAGCTTTTCTCATTTGTGTGTCTTGTTTTATAATGTACGGAGAAATCAAATGTAAAAGCTTCTCAAACAAGTCCTCACTCATTCTAAAATAATTGTTGTAATCGTCAAAATCGTCGCCCAAGATCATTTCTTGCGTAATATTTAAATGTGTATATTGGTTTCGTTTTGAAAGCCAGTCTTTTACCCAACACTTCCTCTTTTTGCGCTTAGTTTTTAATGCGCATGCGAGTATTATTGCTATAGCGGCTTTCTTTTTAGAATCCATGTATTTTTTTTTAAATTGTTCAAACTTAATCTAGCACTAAACACTACTCTCTCGAGTAGTTTCATACGCGTACTGATGGTGATATTATTGATAATATAATAGCCCATGTCAATACTTGTGATATCGCGATACTAGGATCATGATAATATTGACAAGTGTAACATGCCCCATTAAATTGTTTTTAAACGAGAGAAGTACGCTTCTGTCTTTTCACTTCGTCAAAAGCGTCCAATATGCACTGTTTTAATTGTTCGACACTAAGCGGCTCACTTACACAGCTGCACTCGCGATTCCTTCACTACATACTCCCGTGATGTGAACTGATAAGCTATCGCGTCGGGCAAACGTAGATAAACAACTGTTACGGCGAAAAAATGAATGCGCTCACTTCCGCTCGCAATTTAAGACTGTTTGTTGCATCGGGGCGCGGCGCGGGCGCAGAGGAACAGGGGGGAAATTATCAATGGAGCAGTTTACTACTGTTACTACTTATAGTACGCGGGTCGGTCATAGTCTTAGTTATGCATTTACCAATTATTACGTATTTTTGTGGACAGTTTTGAGACAGTTTTGGGACTTAGTGTTTTTATTTTTTAACTACATAAATATTTTTAGAAAGCCAAGATGCCTAAACCGAAACTATCGGAGAGAAAGGAAAGAAAATATTGGCCGAACAAAAGCGACGAAAAATTAAGAAGCGACCCTGTAATATTATATAAAGCTAAGTTTATGTTGTTAGCAATAGCTATTGCATACTTTAGAAAAGTATCTTATTATTTGTTGATTTTTATTCATTTAATTTTTGTGTGAAGGAACTTAAAATAAATGATTGTGTTGCTTTGATTCTATTAACTTTTTGTTTAATGTTACTCCGATGCGAGAAGGTTACTGAGAAGAGGGTATAAGAGCGTATGTGTGTGTTGTGTATGCCTTTCTCTCTCAGAGCCAGGGATGTACCTATTTCAGGTAAGTATATTATAACTTTTTACTGTTCCTACGGGATATATACCACGTACCTTTGTTTTGAGTAACCGATATTTCGGCTCTGTTGCAAGCGCCATTTTCACGGATGTACTATAAAAGTATATAAAAAATATCATGTGTTGTTGGTTTTTTTCATTACCATGGTTTGATTCTATCATTCCCGTGGCACAGTTTTTCATTGCCGTGGACGCATGTTTCATTGCCGTGCATAAATGTTTCATCGCCGTGGCACGAAATTTTTAATCTTGTATATCTCGTTAGTTTTTTAAGCTATCTGCTAGATATTAAGCAAGATTACATATATTATCAAAAACTTGAGTAAACACTATTTTTTATTGTTCTAAAGTTGAAGAATAAAAAATCCACGGAAATTAAGATTTTATTGGACCTGTTGAAATTCACCCACCTACCTAGTGGACAGCTTAAAATTCCATGCCAACACGACTCATGTTAAAAATCTGTGACATGTGCAGTCCTACCAACCCGCCCATGAATAGCGTGAAGTAATATAGCCGAACCCTTCTTATACCTAATGAGAAGAGGACTGTACCCAGCTGTGAGACAAGTTATACACAAGTCTGATGTTATTTTGCGAAGTACAGGGTGATAAACAGTTACTTATTACAGATTCAAGTTCTACGAAGAGATAAATCTGGACCAGTACCTACAAGAGATACCGTCGATACCGATTGGGTAACATTTGAATCCGGGGTTACTCGATCGTGCGACTAGGCTTGACACTTGTCTTGGCAATCACCATCTGTAGTTAGGTCATTAGATTTGAAAATATTCGTATATAATATTTTCATTACAACATAGCCGTGATAATAGAATTACTTCCTACTGCTAGAAAAAATCTGAGTGTAGATTTAAAATAAGCTAGCCTAAATTAGTAAAGAACAGGTAAAAATCTCGTGAAACAAGAAAAAAGTTCAATTTTGTTGTGCAGTGTTATTAATGGTGCTCAATAAAAAGTTACTGCGGTGTAGAAGTTCCATAACGACCCATTGTGAGATGGTTTCCCAACATTTGGTTGACAGTGGTGCAAGTTTGACGACGACGTGGTGTCTCGGTGCAGCAAGCAGGAGGCCATCGAGTACAACTTCGGCGGCAAGGAGGACGCGCCGTACCTCGCGCGCCGAGCCACCAGCGCCTACATGCTCATATACAGGGTGGCGCTTGCATAGGGGCATTGATTTAAAAAGGACGTGGCATTGATGCCTATAAAATGTTTTATATCAACAAAAAAGGTCATGGGGCCAAAATAAAATAATACAATTTTCAAACAAAATAAACTATAAAATATGAGTAGCAAAACGAAACATCATTTGTAGACCAATATGACATTAGGTTATTGACCTTTGTAAGAACGGCAACGTGTGCTATGCGGCAGACGATGCCACGGAGGTAGTTCACATTTATTGACGAATTACCTATTTCAGTAATTCTACACATCACTCCAATGTTTGGTTACTCATTAGGCAAGCAGTGGTGTCTTTTTCATATCAACAAAAACCCACTTAACACAAACCCACGTAAAAGGTAGCACAAAATTTTCAAATTCTCAAAATGGCCGCCATTGTTATCACGACTTACCTATTTCAGTAATTCTACAAATCACTCTAATGAAAGTTCAGTAATTAGGAAAGCACTGGTGTCTTTTTCACAACAAGAACCCACGTTACACAATCATATCCGCATATTCGGACGACATAAAGTTTGTCATTATTAACACAAATAATGCAAAAATGACGAATGATAAAGTTCACTAAACAACAACACAATTAAATAACACAACTAAATACCAAAACAACTGTCGCATAAAGTTAAGAGCGCGCGCGCGATCTGATCGACTTATTACCTAATCCAATAGTTTTTGCGGCACTAAACAAACCTTTGATGAGCCGATCACCGATGCGCCGCTGGCTCCAACATGTCTAGGATAGGAAATAGAGATTCGCTATAGGTACTATGAATGTCGATATTTTTTACTAACGTGTCAACGTTAACAACAAAATAACACAAAATCTTTTTAAACAACGAACTATGCATTCTTACTTGTATTAACAATAATGCTATTGCTTAATTGTGTTGCTAATACGACACAGTTAAACAAGTTTATGAAATACTATGCACATACTTCAATTAGTTCAGTAGTTTTAGTACATGGTTATTATAATTCTTAAGTAGATTGTTGAACCCATTAGACCATTTAAAAAATACCATACGTAAAGAGCTAAAATAGTCAATAAGTATTAACTTATTTCAAATGATTAAATAATTGAATATCTTTACATGTTTATCATTGTTTACCTATTAAAAAACGTCGTCTTTATTTGTACCACACTTTAAAATTTTCGAACGTAAAGTCATTGATAAGACGATTACATTAACGTTAAATACAAACAATGTCGATACAATAAACAACAAACTTTTACGATGCGTAGGATTTTTTATCGATACTATCATTTAGTATCTTCTTGGGTTTACGCGAATGTTACACATTGAAATTAAACTACAGTTTACGGATTTTATCGCGTTGTATTGGTTTCACTAAGTTATTACATTTGAAACTAAAGATCTAGAAACTATATTTTTAATTTATTACTAGCCGACGTTTCGAATTCTTTACAGAATTCATGTTCACGGCAGACTGAGGTGATATTTGTCTTTTTCTTGAATGTATAAGTTATCTCAAAGTACCCGAACATTTTTCAACTACTGGTGTTACTATTTACGCAGAATGAGCTCACAGTGTCCTTAGGTCTTCTGGTGACTTTGTCCTTCTTGGGTTTCATTAGCCTTATGACAGGGTCCCAAGCTGGAGGAACATTCCAACCATCTTCCCTATTGAAATTAGGGTGTTTTTTAATTTCAATAGCCTCTCGTATCATCCTTGGAAGAAAACGATGTTCTTTTGCGAGTATCTGTGGTTCATCAAATCGCAGGTAGTGGTTGGGTCCTTGTTCCACATGTTCACACACAGCAGACTTTGTTGAGCGTTTATGTTTTATGTCAGCTATATGTTCTTTGAGTCGAATGCCTATGCTTCTCTTGGTTTGTCCAATGTATGAGAGCCCACATTCACAGTCAATTTTGTAGACACCGGCCTCTTGCAAGGGTAACTGACACTTGACAGATGGTAATAATTGACTGATCTTCGTTGGCGGCTTGTAGTAAGTTTTGATAGAAGCTCGCTTCAAGATGTAGCCAATTTTGTCGGTCACGCCCTTGATGTATGGGAGGACAGCAGGTTGTCTTTCTACTGTGGCTGGTTTTTCTTTCTTCTGGGATCTGTGACAGTGGCGCGGCGGTCGGAGCTTGTTGTCTTGCAGAACTTGCCTGACATGTTGAAGCTCAGCGTCCAGGTGTTTCTTGTCACAGATCCCGCGGGCTCTCTGAAACAGAGACATTCCTACAGTAGCTAACTGTTTAGGATGGTGGTGAGATTCACCGTTTAAGTACCTATTTGTATGGGTCTTTTTCCTATACACAGTATGGCTTAAGGAGTTGTTTTTATTCCTGATGACAAGTACATCTAAGAAAGCTAAAGACTCATTTGCCTCTAATTCCATTGTGAATTGTATTTGGTTATTAATAGAATTAAGATGGTTTAGGAAAGCATTAACACTATCTGTTGGTAAAATTGTGAAAGTGTCATCTACATACCGCTTGCAGAACCTCGGTGTGATGGTGGCAGTCTGCAGGGCTCGCGCCTCGAAGTCCTCCATGAATATGTCAGCGACAACAGGCGATACTGGAGAGCCCATTGCTACACCGTCTACTTGTATGTAGTATTTCTTGTCCCATAACAGATAGCCCGTTGTCAGGCAGTGTTTGAGTATTTCTGCATATTCCTCAGGCATGTTGTTTTCTGTCAGCTTCCTTCTAGTAATTTCTACACAGTCATGTACTGGTATGCATGTGAATAATGACTGTATATCAAAACTAACCATAGTTTCCTTGTCAGAGAGATGTAGGTGTTTGATTTCACTGACAAAATGGTAGGAATCTTTCACATGTGCTCTCGTGTTGCCTCTGAGGGGTGAGAGAATCTTTGCCATGTGTTGAGCCAGTCTGTAAGTTGGTGCGCCTATTTGACTAACTATCGGGCGCAGAGGAGCGTTTTCCTTGTGTATTTTTGGTAGCCCATACATTTGAGGAGGTTTTACACACGATGGTATTAAATATTTCACGTCCAAATTAAGTTTTTCGGAGTATTTCTTAACAATATCACAAGTTTGCTTGAGTATTTTGTTCGTAGGGTCTGACTTAACCAAAAAGATGTTCCATTTTTTGTTTATACTCGGACGTGTCCATCACTACCGTTGCATTTCCTTTATCTGCTCGGAGTACTGTAAGTTCAGGCCTAGCTTGTAAGTTCTTCAGTGCGAGATATTCGGTCTTAGGTAGATTCCTTGCCGGCACTTTCGATTGACGTAATACAGCAGAAACGTCCTGTCGTATGGCCTCGAAATCTTCCTTACTCACATTGTTCTTTACTAGGCAATCCTCAACGTTGCAAATAATGGTTTCATACGGTATTCTTGATGGAGTTATCGCGTAATTTACTTAACAGAGGTTTTTACTTAACAGAGGTTTAAATTACGCGATAACTCCATCAAGAATACCGTATGAAACCATTATTTGCAACGTTGAGGATTGCCTAGTAAAGAACAATGTGAGTAAGGAAGATTTCGAGGCCATACGACAGGACGTTTCTGCTGTATTACGTCAATCGAAAGTGCCGGCAAGGAATCTACCTAAGACCGAATATCTCGCACTGAAGAACTTACAAGCTAGGCCTGAACTTACAGTACTCCGAGCAGATAAAGGAAATGCAACGGTAGTGATGGACACGTCCGAGTATAAACAAAAAATGGAACATCTTTTGTCGGATGAAAGTACCTACAAGTTGGTTAAGTCAGACCCTACGAACAAAATACTCAAGCAAACTTGTGATATTGTTAAGAAATACTCCGAAAAACTTAATTTGGACGTGAAATATTTAATACCATCGTGTGTAAAACCTCCTCAAATGTATGGGCTACCAAAAATACACAAGGAAAACGCTCCTCTGCGCCCGATAGTTAGTCAGATAGGCGCACCAACTTACAGACTGGCTCAACACATGGCAAAGATTCTCTCACCCCTCAGAGGCAACACGAGAGCACATGTGAAAGATTCCTACCATTTTGTCAGTGAAATCAAACACCTACATCTCTCTGACAAGGAAACTATGGTTAGTTTTGATATACAGTCATTATTCACATGCATACCAGTACATGACTGTGTAGAAATTACTAGAAGGAAGCTGACAGAAAACAACATGCCTGAGGAATATGCAGAAATACTCAAACACTGCCTGACAACGGGCTATCTGTTATGGGACAAGAAATACTACATACAAGTAGACGGTGTAGCAATGGGCTCTCCAGTATCGCCTGTTGTCGCTGACATATTCATGGAGGACTTCGAGGCGCGAGCCCTGCAGACTGCCACCATCACACCGAGGTTCTACAAGCGGTATGTAGATGACACTTTCACAATTTTACCAACAGATAGTGTTAATGCTTTCCTAAACCATCTTAATTCTATTAATAACCAAATACAATTCACAATGGAATTAGAGGCAAATGAGTCTTTAGCTTTCTTAGATGTACTTGTCATCAGGAATAAAAACAACTCCTTAAGCCATACTGTGTATAGGAAAAAGACCCATACAAATAGGTACTTAAACGGTGAATCTCACCACCATCCTAAACAGTTAGCTACTGTAGGAATGTCTCTGTTTAAGAGAGCCCGCGGGATCTGTGACAAGAAACACCTGGACGCTGAGCTTCAACATGTCAGGCAAGTTCTGCAAGACAACAAGCTCCGACCGCCGCGCCACTGTCACAGATCCCAGAAGAAAGAAAAACCAGCCACAGTAGAAAGACAACCTGCTGTCCTCCCATACATCAAGGGCGTGACCGACAAAATTGGCTACATCTTGAAGCGAGCTTCTATCAAAACTTACTACAAGCCGCCAACGAAGATCAGTCAATTATTACCATCTGTCAAGTGTCAGTTACCCTTGCAAGAGGCCGGTGTCTACAAAATTGACTGTGAATGTGGGCTCTCATACATTGGACAAACCAAGAGAAGCATAGGCATTCGACTCAAAGAACATATAGCTGACATAAAACATAAACGCTCAACAAAGTCTGCTGTGTGTGAACATGTGGAACAAGGACCCAACCACTACCTGCGATTTGATGAACCACAGATACTCGCAAAAGAACATCGTTTTCTTCCAAGGATGATACGAGAGGCTATTGAAATTAAAAAACACCCTAATTTCAATAGGGAAGATGGTTGGAATGTTCCTCCAGCTTGGGACCCTGTCATAAGGCTAATGAAACCCAAGAAGGACAAAGTCACCAGAAGACCTAAGGACACTGTGAGCTCATTCTGCGTAAATAGTAACACCAGTAGTTGAAAAATGTTCGGGTACTTTGAGATAACTTATACATTCAAGAAAAAGACAAATATCACCTCAGTCTGCCGTGAACATGAATTCTGTAAAGAATTCGAAACGTCGGCTAGTAATAAATTAAAAATATAGTTTCTAGATCTTTAGTTTCAAATGTAATAACTTAGTGAAACCAATACAACGCGATAAAATCCGTAAACTGTAGTTTAATTTCAATGATACTATCATTGATAAGACGATTACATTAACGTTAAATACAAACAATGTCGATACAATAAAAAACAAACTTTTACGGTGCGTAGGATTTTTTATCGATAAGTACTATCATTGATAAGACGATTACTTTAAAGTTAAATACAAACAATGTCGACACAATAAACAACAAACTTTTACGGTGCGTAGGTATTTTTTATCGATACTATCATTGATAAGACGAATACATTAACGTTAAATACAATCAATGTTGATACAATAAACAACAAACTTTTACGGTGCGTATTTTTTATCGATACTATTGACAATATTTTGTTCATAATTGGGCAACTCTATTTGGCTCGACTATGTTTGTCCTTGTCACACGTAGTGTATTTACTGTGCATACCTAATCAGATTTTTTTGTGCTTGCGGAACCGATCCATTTTATTATTATGTAACTTTATTGAAAAGGTAATTGGGAAGTTTCAAAAGTTTTGTTCTGTTAAAAATGTTACGCATCTTATATATATATATGTTCGCAACTTGGGCCCAAAAACCCACAACGACGAGTCTTAGGTAGGTACCTTCGAGGCGAAGCGACGTTGCACGAAGACGTCATCGTCCTAAGTCGTCGAAGGGTCAACGCAGACAGAGAGGAATAATCCCCGCGCGGTGTCAGGCATTTTCTTTACGGATTGCGTATGCTCAAGATTGCGCGCGACCTCGCGAGCCTGCGTGAGTAAAACGTTCTGGGTTACCACTCTACAGTAAATATTTTGTCGCGAAAGTTCATTAAACCCTGAAAATACGCGTACGACGCGGGCGCCGACTCGACTTTGCGCGGGGATTTCCGCGTATCTTCGAGGACGCGCGAATATTTTTTATTAGGTTCAAGCATTTATGAACTTTATTAATATTATATTCGTAATGCTAACTAATTTCGTCGCAAAAGTGTATCGTAGCGTGAATTGAAACGACTCTGTAGTGTTTCGTGTGCCAATGAAAACATTTAAATTACACCTTAGGGCCAGCGCACATATAGCTAAGCGCAGCGGAGAGCATTTTTCACTGCCAAACTATTATCCAAATTGTTCTCATTTTAAAATAGTCCAAAATCAATGATCGCATAATAGTTGTTCGTATGTGTGCAAACGTGTTGTTACTTGATTATGGACAGAGTTGCAAGAAGAATTATTTTCATATACAGCTTGCGTCACCTATACAATATAGACCTAAAGCTTTCTCAACGATCACACTACCTATCGGTGACAACCATACAAGAATCCTTCCGGTAGTTTTGACAAAAATAATGTTGTGCAACTTAATTACACAACCCGGGTCGTACTGATCAGCTTCGTATTTCTTACATGTGAACAATGAGAAACAATTTTAGTTGTTAGCCAAGCATTTAAATCTCGTAGACAGTCGGACATTGCTAGCTATGCAAGAAACTAACGTATGTGTGTTGTGCACGCAGGACATCGCAACTGAAGTACGTGTTACAAGAGTGCACGGAGGCGGACATCCCGGCCGACCTGTGCGAGCGCATCAGCGAAGAGATGCGATACGAGATGGTAAGAACATGTAAAGATCGCATCCACAACGCACCAACTACATTCTTTACATGTTTTTTAACAGTTTTTTTTGTCAATTCAATGTTGCGCGTTTCAGGCGGCAGGAAAATAAGATGCAGAAAATTTTAATCTGATACGTCTGTCACCTCCGACAAGTACTATGCGAAGATATTCAGCGCACTAAAGCAGTTCTTCACTTTGCAGGCCCTAGCCGGCTCTAAATATAAAGGAAGATAATGACTACGGACCACTTCACATTACATGGTGCATTGGGTTCCTACCAAGAACTTAGGGTCCCAAGCCAACCTCACCTGCAAGTGGTGCACCTGCCGATCAACGGACAAGGCTCTGGCAAACAAAATATCCCGATAAGCGGCAATAGGCTCGCCACCTATTACGTGGGATCAAAACACTGGCGAAAAGTGGGCGTTTAATATGTCTCCTACCCCTTCGAGGAAACAGGCGTGAGTCTATGTATGTATGTATGTATGTACACATTACATTCATTCAACCGACGTTTGACTATGCAGACGTGTTTCTTGTCTTTTGTTGTAAAGTAATTAAATAATTACGAACAATATTTCGCGACGTCGTGTCAGCAGTCTGTCAGTGACCCTAATTGTGTCGTGTGTGTTAATAACAATCAGCAAATATGAACTGCATTAACTAAGTACACAAACAATACTTGTGCTAGTTATGTCGATCCCAGGATTTAGCCCGTTTGGTCGGAGCCAAAAAACAGGACGAAGTCCTCCCTCAACACCAACTCCGCAATCCCTTCCAGTAGTAGAAAATGTGCCCAAGCCGCTCAAAAAACCTATCCAGAATGAGATGCCCCAAGAAGTCGTGCCTACACCGGAGATTGAAAGATGGCTGGATACGGTGGAGACTTCCCTTAATGAGTTATGCACCGTCGTTGCCAAAGGAAAAATGAACTCGAACCAAGAAAGAACCTCGAACCCGAAAAGAGCTGGTCTCAGGTCTATGCCGTAAAGTTATGGGTGCGACAGCCTTATAGCCGTAGTATATCAATCTTTGAAACAAAAGACCATCCTTGCGCACTCGAACATACAACACCTAAATACCCAGCTGGACCTTAGTAGCTCTCTCAAGGAAATTAAGGCGACAGTCGAGGATAAATTACAACCTGCAAGCAGTAACTCTTTTGCAGATATGGTGAAGAAAGGAAGAGATCAGTTTGTACGTCCTCATAACCTGAGTACCATTGCAATTTATCCCAGCGACAAATCGAAATCAAGCGACGATGCGAAATCCCTGGTCCAAAAGATTATTTCACCGGAGGAACTAAGACTTCATGTATGCGGTCTCAGGAAAGTACGTAATGGAGGCGTCCTAATCAGCACCGAAACTAAGCAGGACATTGAAAAGCTTAAGAACTCGCATAAGCTATTTTCATCGGGGCTTACCGTTGAGGAACCAACGAAACGTTGCCCAAGAATTACCATCGTAGGTGTTCCCGTATCCCTTAGCGAAAAGGAAGTGCTCGACTGCGTATATGAGCAAAACCTTGCCGACAAATTCCCGAAGTCATCTCGAGATTCTTTCTTAGCCGCAGTTAAGTTGAGCCATAAATCAGGTAAGAAGAACCTCCCAACCTGTAACTTTGTTTTGGAAGTAGCTCCCTCTATGAGAAAGGCACTGGTAAATCAAGGTCGTGTATTCATCAATTGGACGTCATGCCCGGTGCGAGACTTTACGATTGTCACGAGATGTTACAACTGCCAGCAGTTCGGTCACGCCGCTAAGTATTGCCGAGAAATCAGCCCCACTTGCAACCATTGCGGCGAACTTGGTCATTCCTTCAAAGAATGTAGCAGCAAGTCGGCCTCTCCAAATTGTGCAACGTGCAAACGTTTTAAGAGGAAATCCGACCATCAAACTGGTGACCTAAACTGTCCTGCACGTAAGTATGCTGAGGATAAATACATACAATCCATAGATTATGAGGGCGCCTAAGAGCGTCACTTTCTATTCTACTTATTAAGCGCGTTTACTTATTTAACTTTTATATTTTACTTGTTTACAGTTTTTACATATAATTATAAATGACCAACCAATTGATTGGTGACCTAGACAATTTTTCTGTGTCTGAAACAAAAATATGTGATGTCGATGCGTGTAAATATTCTATACCGAGTAGTGAAAAGGTGCTGACTTTGCTGACACAAAATATTCGCAGCATAAACTGTAATATAAATGGTTTTGAAGTATTATTGCATAATCTCGAGGTTAACTGTGACATTATAGTGTTAACAGAATGTTGGCTGTCAAGTCATACAACTGCTCTTCCACTTCTTGATGGATATTGTGTATGCAAAACGGAAACAATGTTAAATCAAAATGATGGTCTAGTAGTCTACTCTAAAAATAATTTGAATATATCCGTGGAGAAACCTTTATTTCTGGGCAGTAATTGCTTGATAGTTAAGATCAATTTAGATACAGTAGTTTTAGCAATTTATAGGCCGCCTTCCCAAAATATTGAATTATTTTTGGAATCGCTAGACACACATTTAAAAAGGTTATCGCATTTTCAGAACATTATACTGACAGGTGATATAAATATTAACATCGCGTCTCAAAGAACCGACATTCATGCACATAGTTACCTAAACATTTGCTCATTTCATGGGTTGTTACCAACACATTATCACCCAACTCACCAAAGTGGCTCATGCTTAGACCATTTCTTTATAAAGTCAATTAAGCCAACAATAACATTAATAACTAATTCATCATTAACAGATCACTGTGTTATTCTATTGACCGTAAAATTATCTTCGCCCAGGAACAACTGCACACGCAGCTATGCAAAAGTGGACATGAAAGCCCTCGCAACTAGTATAAGTAGCATAGATTTCAAACCAATTTTTAACTCGAAGGATGCGAATAGTTCTCTACAATATTTTATAAGCTCAGTGCAAGATGCAGTAACAAAACATACTTCATTTATATATACGTCTCGAAAATATACTAACATAAAACCTTGGATTACTCCCGGATTGGTTCGTTGCATAAGACACCGAGATAGACTCCATCAAAGACTAAAACTGGCACCTGACAATGAAATACTATCCGTATCATATAAAAGATACAGAAACTTCTGCAACAATCTTCTAAAAACCGTAAAAATTCAATACGACAAAAATCAATTGCAAAAGGCAGGACAAAACAGTAAGCTCGTCTGGCAATTTATAAAAAAAAATACATTTACTTGTAAAATTTCAAAATCACCACTCGACCTACTGTCAACAGTCATAAGTCCAATATCAGCAATTGATAAGATAAACGATTATTTCATTAACGTCGGTAGATCTTTAACGGAAAATACTCCTAAACCAAGTACCTTCCCGTCGCAAACGAGCCAATCACCAACGCTAAATTCTTTTGTATTGCTGGATACCGACGTTGATGAAGTAATAAGTATCATAGGTAGTTTGAAAGAGGTGTGTGCAGTGGGGTGGGATAATATACCAAACAATATTATCAAAAAATTCATATACATACATTGCGCCGGTGTTAACACATATTTTTAATTTATGCTTACACGAAGGAGTTTTCCCTCGCTTATTTAAAAAAGCAGTAGTTACCCCTATTCTTAAATCCGGTGACAAAAAATGTATTACTAATTATAGGCCTATTTCAGTCTTAACGGGCCTTTCTAAGATCTTAGAGAAAATAATAAACATTCGATTGATCAAGTACCTCGAAGATAATAAACTGCTCTCAGATAACCAATTTGGCTTCAGGCCTAAAAATTCCACTAACCAAGCAGTACACCAGCTTACGGCGCACATAACCAATAGTCTAGATAAGAGCATGCACTCCATGGGAATATTTTTAGACTTTGCCAAGGCTTTCGATATCATATCTTGCTCCATGCTGTTGCGCAAGCTCGAGACATTCGGTATAAGGGGTACACAACTTGCACTTTTTTCTGACTATCTGAGTGATCGCTATCAATGTGTGAAAATTGATAAATATGTTGGTTCTGAACGTAAAAATAGTGGTTTTGGCATACCACAGGGTAGTATTTTGGGGCCAACTTTGTTTCTCATCTATATAAACTACCTTTACAGCTTAAATGTTCAAAATGGTAAATTAATATCATATGCTGACGACACAGCGCTTTTATTCTCGGCCAATACATACTCTGAGCTATATGACCGTGCCCAAAATGGATTTAATATTGTTTCAAACTGGCTACACCAAAACCTGCTAACCCTGAATATTGACAAAACGAAGTACATATTATTTAAAATGAGAAATACTAATCCATCACCTATTAACCTACACATTTATGCACACAACTGTAGAATGCACGCTGACCTAGCATGTACTTGTCCCACATTAATTAAAACTGACAATATTAAATATCTAGGTATAACACTTGACACAAATCTAAATTTTCGTAACCACATTGATATTGTATGTGCGAGAACGCGTAAATTAATTTATATTTTCAAAAAACTACGTAACATAGCCGATTACAAATTAATAAAACAGGTTTATTTAGCTTTGTGTCAATCCATATTGACATATTGCATTACAACGTGGGGTGGTGCGGCAAAATCAGTTCTTTTGCCGCTAAAACGAGCAAAAAGAGCAATACTTAAAGTTGCTACTTTTCGTCCTTTTAAATTTCCTACGCACCAGCTCTACTTGTCATGCAACGTGCTAACAGTGCGCCAACTATTTATACTCAACATTATACTAAAACAGCACACCGAAATCCCTTATTCTCCTATTCCTTATGAAAGAAGAAAAAAGGACCTAGTTTGTACAACACCTCACACGAATCATGTCTTTGTTAATAGATTTTACACTTTTCTAGGCCCGTTCTTATATAATAAGTTCAATAAATTACTCTATAATTATATAGTCATAATTATAAAATGTGCAACACAACAGTATCAGAATATTTACAAAAGCTTAATTACGACGACACAGAAAAATTACTAGTAGTTTTAAAATGAACGTTAATAATACTACTATTTTTACGTGTTTTTGCGCACTGATAAGTTACATTACTAACTGAACTGAATTTTAAATAGTATTTCGTATTTATATTATTAATTTTAAATAAATTAGTCTCTTATAATTTACTATAAATTAATTTAATTACTTTCACAATAAGTTATATTATAGCATACAATTAAATATTATAGTCATTTGTATCATTACGTAATAATCAAGCGTCAGCTCGAAACACAGGTATAACCTAGTTCGAGCGGGTAGCCGATGTATTATAAGTATTATAACACAATCTTAGTTTTTTTGCCAATGGTGCAAATAGTTATTTTTTAGCCTTATGTACAGTCACGAGTAATAATATATATACATTGTCACATTTTCTAAAATATCTTAACTGCCACCATTCGAAAATAATGTGTACAACATTTTTTTCTAAAATACCTAACCATCAAACTGTGTCAAAACTGGGTATACATTGGTTTTACAGTAATATAAACGTAACAAAATCAGAAATAAGTTTATACTTCCAATGTCATTTTTAAGTATCTATGACAATTTCTATAAAATGTATACAAAATGTATACATGTAATAGAAATTGTATACGTGCTATAGGAGTTGTCATGGATACATTAAAATGACATTGAAAGTGTATACTTACTTTATATGTGTATACTTTCTGTTCTTGTTTACCATTGTATAATACAACTAGCCGTTTCCCGTGGTTTCACTCGCGTCCTGAGGGAACTACTTCGCGTACCCGAAAAACCCAAATATTTTACAGACCCCTATTTTTTATAAAATATGTTACTCGCAGATAATGTAGCTTTCTAATGGTGAAAGAATTAAAAAAAATTGGTCCAGTAGTTTTTGAGTTTATCCATTATAAACAAACAAACAAACAAAAATATTTTTTTTTCCTCTTTATAATACTACTACTACTACTATACTAGTGTAGATTGTTTATGAATTAGACGAATTCAGTGATGATGATTAATAGAAACATCATCAGCCTCTATCAGTCCACTGCTTATAGTCCAAGTTGTCTGATACTTTTGTTGTTTGCTGTACGATTTTATTTTGGATCCTATTCCTAAAAGAAACTCTCTGAGCGACAAATACAATGCGATGAAAACATTATAGTTTTATAGATAAAATAGTGGTTGATTACTGCAATAAAACAAGAGCTTACAGAATCAGTGGTATAATTCGTTACCAAACGGAATCATTAATTTACTGTCGCTGCATATAACCATTGTTAATTTTAAATACGAGGTGTCGGTAATTAAATTACATAATTAAAATCTTGTGTAGCCACCTTCAGCGTTTATAACATCTTGCAACCTTTCCTGCATTGACGAAACCATATTGTAACATGCATTATTGCCTCTAAAACTATCCCATATCTCGTGGACGTGTCTGACTAAGGCTTCTCTGGTTCTAACTTGGTTGCTGTCCCACTCTTGGACCATCAGACCCCACAAATTCTCAATAGGATTGAGGTCTGGGCTTTTAGGCGGCCATGGCACGAGTTCACGAAATTTCGGTTGCGATTAAACCAAGCTTGAGTGAATCGAGAATTATGGACCCCTGAGTTGTCCTGCACAAAATCTATAGGCGTCAGTTCGGGAAAGTAAACCTCCACACTAGGCAGTAAAACTTCTTCTAAAATACTGATATATTGCTCGCTATTCATTCGACCACTGATCTCAGCCAATTCACCGGCTCCACTAGCTGCCATCCAGCCCCAAACGCCGAAGCTTATCCGGCCACTTCTTCTGGATGGGAGTATATTTCTTTCCAAATAACGAGTGTTATTAGGTCGCCATAAAGACAAACGTCCATTAGCAGAAGAAACAAACACTTTTTCATCAGAAAAAATGGCTCTGCTAAAATCGTAGTTTAGGTATTCTCGAGCAAATTGTAGTCGCTGTTGTTTATGGCGTGCAGTTAAAAGTGGTTTTCGCGCCGGTACTCTGTAATGTCTGCCAGCTGTATGTAGGCGACGTCGAATCGTTGCAGATGATACGCAGAATGAAGATGATATGTCCTGAATTTGCACAAATCCATTACTAACCACCCTATCTACGATCTGCCTGTCTTGCGCCGCGGAAGTTTTTCGTGGACGACCACTACTTTTAAAACTAACAACGTTACCTTCATCTTCCCACCGCTTGAGCCACAAGTATACGGTTTTTCTCTGAAAAAAAAAGTGCATTTAAGTAAACAGTTACTAATTAAGTAATTTAATAAAAAAACCCTAAAAACGGCTACGCAACGCGGCACCCTAATAATAGCTTATCGTCGTTGCGCTTGCCAAACCTGACATGTGCATTTTTTTAATTTTTCGTTTTTTCGCTAGATGTCGCTAGCTATTAAAGCCGCATGCTTTGTAAAAACAATCATGTGCGAAATCTATGTAGAAACGGACTTGCCAAACTTTTCATGTGTAATACTTGCTGTGAAAAGTCTGACATGTGAACTCCAAACTACCCTCAAAAACCTGATATGTGAAATTCGTTTCACATATCAGTTTTATGTCACTGACATGTGACAATTTTGTTAGGTTATGTCGTAAAAGTTTAATTTATTATTATACAATAATAAACAATACCATTACAAAAACATATTTTTTTGCAACCACATGGGTATATTTGTCTTAGGATAATAAGATAAACTTTTGTATAAAACAGTTTTTTTGCGCTCCTGAAAAGTTGTGTAAATGCACATAATAGATTTGGCAAGCGCAACGACGTTATATTGGAATGATAATTACAGAACAATAAAGAAAATGTAAAGAGATAATAACAATAATGAACTTTTTGTAATAAAAAAAAACAACAATAAAATGCAAACTCACCGTAATTCCCAATTCAATTGCAATGTCTGTAATTGAAAGTCCCTGTTCTTTAAGAACAATGATTTTGTGTTTGTCATATGTAGAAATACGATATGGCACGTTGTTATTATTCATTTTATATCGATTTCAATAATAATCACAATAACACAGGAAATATTTATCTAGCTGCACTGCACGACAACACAGTACAGTCACGAGTAATAACATAGAAACACCCTTAAAATTCAAATTCATGTAACAACATTAAATCACAAAAAATAAGTATGCTAACTGTTTCCAACCATTATGTAAACGTTAAATTGTGTCAAAATGAACTACACATTGTTATCAAATTTTCGTAAACAACAGATTGCCAAAAAATAATATTCACTTTCAGTTACATAATTATGAACCCAAGGAAATTTCAAAAATATATTTACAGTACAGTTTTGAAATTATGTAAACAATTAAAGCAGTTTCAAGCAGCTTGAGCTCAGAAATAACTCGCAATTTGGATTCATAAGGAACCCAAATTGTGATTTTACCTAATTGACAAAATCAGTGTACATAAATATAGTATAAATAATGTCTTTTAATAATATTACTTTTTAGATTTTTCATCATTAATTTGCATTAAACTTATTGTGTAAGATAGCTAGTAGCCACCAGCGAGTGGCATCGACTCGCGCGTCGACTGTTTTTATTTCCGTGTACCGTCCTAAAATTATGCTATTAGATTCCTACGGCAACATTGCAAATCACACAGAAGGGATATGCGCGCATTACGGTTCGCATTTTTTGTTGTCGTGCAGTGCAGCTAGATAAATATTTCCTGAGTTATTGTGATTATTATTGAAATCGATATAAAATGAATAATAACAACGTGCCATATCGTATTTCTACATATGACAAACACAAAATCATTGTTCTTAAAGAACAGGGACTTTCCAATATAAGCTATTTACCTAAAAACAATGAGAAGTAATTGTAATCTGAATATAAGTCGATTCCTGGTACTCAGATTCTTTCAATATCTAAAAGGCCATTGTTGTTCTTTTGAATTCCAATTATAAAACGTAAGCATTTGTTACCTAATCATCAAACTAATCAGTTACAAATAAATGCAGACATACAACAAATGGAAGGCACACTTTAATGCAATATCTCAAACTAAGGGCACTTGGTACAGCACCTTACAACTGCAACTCCTAATAATACCATGGTTCTTAAACTGTTAAATTAAGAGAAACCATTTAAAAATGCTTTTAAGACAGTCTGAACACATCCCATCGAACAAGTTTGCATACTTGTTCGATGGGATGACTCGATAAAAAAGTTCTCTCCTAATTGCAATTTATACGGAGTAGAGGAAGATGTACAACTTGCATGCATTGATAGAGTGTGTCAAGAAGCAATAAATGACGCAACCATAATTTATAATTAGCCGCTTCAGTGTTTCCGCAATGACTTATTTCGGAGTTTAGCTGCAGGGAACGTCACAATGGGGTCGACATGTCCTTATAGATAAGAACCTCTTAATAACAATAGCATTAAAAAAAGTTTCAAATGAACGCTGGTTATTTGGTAGCTAGACACATCTGCGTCCATTATCCGTACAATTAGACACTGAACACGCCCGAACAAAGGTGTGAGCAATTACAACGGACGAGGAAACAAAGAAAATGGTGTAGCTGCTACCACGCTGTTCTTTAATCTTTTATAAGCTCTCTACTACATTATTTCGGAACACGTCCCGACATTCCACCTAACAATCGTTCGGAGGCACAAATTAAACCACTGCACACTGCATCTTAAACGAGGCCCGAGAGGTTTGCTAGCCCACTTCAGACACAGATGAGAAATACGAAAGACTTTATTCCAGCCGGTTCATTATTTACCTACCTACTTAAGCAATCAGCTCTGTTTTGTTCTCAATCTATCAATGTATCTAATTGGTGCGATTGTTAATTTCGTACGTCTGCGACGTGACGGCTAATTGCGGCGTTTCGTTTTTCTTACACTTCTGTAGACAATGAGACTGAGATGACTTTGCTCAAGGATGTTTAATTACCGAACAATGTCTCCTCTTTACGCCTGATGCGGATGCAGATCTCCACAATTCATTAAGATGAAATGATAAAACATTTGTATAAATGCTTTTACTGAAATGAGTTCAGGCAAGCTGATCAATGCTTATTTCTATTATATAGTGGCCTAAATGCCGAATAGACGCTTATATAGGGCTGTAAAATCATTTGAAATATGGTACTTTGCCTACATAGTTTGATAACGTCCACAGATAAACCTAACAGTAAGGTGCTTAGTCTTTCAATTGACAATACTGAGTAATCCGTTTAAAAATGAAGAATAAACGTTAAATATACTAAGGTATTCATGGATAAATACCTCGTCTTTATGTATTGAATGAGCAATAGCTGTACGTTTCTTGGGCCCAATTCTCCTGATTAAATACAGTTTGAATTATATATAATGTCAGTGTCATACTAAACTTACGTCACAAAAAGCGTAGGTGTTCATCTTGGTTCATCTAAATTATCTGATATTTGAATGAAATTGTAACGAGATCGTAATTCAAACAAGTGTCAAAATATGTGTCGACGACGAACTGTTTATTGATAATGACATTAGGTTATCAGAATGCGCTTCTGAGTCAATTCAAAATATAATTTCAATGTCATATAAAAATACGAGAATTGGCCAGCTTGTCTTTGTTGATAGCTACCTTCATCAGTCTTTATTATTTCTTCAATAAATTTTCTTCAGGAAATACGTAAAGTTTAATACCTAAATCAACATGATTGAAAGGGGTAAATGTAATATGTAGTCCGAAGTAGACTGTAGCGCTAACCACTTGATCACCGACGTCTGCCAAAGATCGTTAGCAGGCTATCAGCTGTTCCTAGACTGTGATAATAGTATGTAAGCACGGAGCCTAAGTAGAAAAGGTACGAATTTACGATGTGTTAAAAAAAGTAAGATGAGTAACAGTGAATTTTACAGTGTGGCCTTTGACACTTGAATGACCTGCCTATGATTTATGTACAATTGAAAGCCAACTGATATAAATTTTGGTCAACAATAAAAAGGAATTCGGGTGTATTATGATGGAATATATTTGACCATGGATTGAGATATAAATGGGTCACTTTGTTTTTGACGATAAAGGGAGTACGATCTATATAGGTACTCTCAAGGTATAATCGCAAATAAAGTGAGTATGGTACCAGAATTCTCCACTGCGACTCGCACATTATATCTAAATTAAGCATCTTTAGAAAACCTTCATGTCAAATAACACCGAGCTGATATTTTCCAAATAACTACTTTAGAAAATAGAAGAAACTAAATCTTCCCACTTTTCCGACTCACGTCGTAGATATTTATAACCATCATAATTATCACACTAGCATGCTCTACATTAGAATTCTAATATACGGAGATGATAAATGTAGCTGGAGTTGGAACATATGTGAACAACGGACGTACGTGCATGTTTGAACAGTACTGACTTATTCAGGAATAGCGGGGCAACATCGGATTGTAAACGCTTTGGTCTGGACCGACAAAAATAGTTTATGCACTATGATGTTCTTGTACACTGATGATGCTTTAATTACTTCCATCGCGATGGTAAAAGAGATAGTAGCTAATATGTTGGTCACGCTTTTAAGGCGAGGTTGCAGTACTTTTTAAGATTTTTGAACGTCTGAAAGTCCCATGAACTATGATATTTTTAATGAATAAAAATTAAAGTATAAAAGTTGAACATACCTTCTAGTAAATCGTAAAGATAGAAACACGATTTGGAATGATTGGCTCGATAAAATGTCAATGTCAAACATGGCACTAAATCACAATTTTAAACGTGTACTGCTTAGAGATTCCATAATGAATTTATATGAAAGTATTATCAATAGAAACAGCTCTTTATTTTAAAATAAATGGTAAAAACAGATTTCGTAATTTCGTTATCATTTTTGTCCAAGAAAAAAAATAGTCAAAATGTTAGCATTATATCGCTCGCCGGCCGTTCATCAGTGCCCGTCTAGGCGTGATTGAGGGCGGACGTACGTCGTTGCTCCGCAAAATCCCCCTCCACCACCGCATGTACGTTTTCGCAAAAGTACAAAGTAATTCGTATTCCAAACTCAATCGTTCAAATCATAGACATACTAGTAAGAAACCGTAGACAGGTAACATGACGGAGCTTACGAGTGGCACGCATCGCGAACATAGCGATATTAAGAATAGAGTGGCAGAGTGGGGCCTAGTTTAAAAGTTGTTTTTATTGATACACGAAGATAGTTTGAAGTGACAAAAAGTTTATATATTTTTAAACTATTGATTACTGATAAACTGATATAAATAATAGTTACAGGTAGCACGCCACTGCGTAATGTTGATGTTGTGCATGTATTGTTAGAGAGAGATGCAGGGGGCCTTTAATGTTGCGTTCTCTCTCGCACCGACGGACACGACACAGTATTGACTTAGGTACTGTTCTGCCACTCTATTCTAATATCTCTATGATCGCGAAAAGCGTACGCACACTAATATAAATATGTCAAAACGACACACTAAGAATAAGATAAGAAGTGTAAGTGAGATAGCACATCTAATCGCAAGCGCGAAATAGAGATAAACATATACTCTCTGGACCGACGCGCATTGTGACATCATGCTAACCGTTTCACAAACAATAACTTGACTCAGATGCGCCATGATCACTTTGTCTGTCTTGAGTAAATTCAATTCGCCTCAAAGTAAATTTGATTAATTCATTTAAGGTAGGGAAAAAAAAAGTCGATGTGATTTATTTATTACACTAGCTGACCCGGCAAACGTTGTTTTGCAAATTTTTTTTATTTTTTTTTGAAAAATAGATGTTGGCCGATTCTCATAGATACCGGATAAGCACAAAAAATTTCATCAAAATCGGTCAAGCCGTTTCGGAGGAGTATGGGAACGAAAACTGTGATACGAGAATTTTATATATTAGATTTATTAAAAAAGTACATTTTATTCTTCTCATTTCATTCAATGGAAACCTAAAACAGTACGTTAATATAAAAACTTTGCGCTGCGGACCCACCGCACCCCTGGCAATACCCCTGGGGGGATGGTGGGTCTTTTAAAGCTTAACCGTACTCCTGGCTGAAATGCTCGTGGTGCTGTACCAACGTGCTACGTGGACATTAAACTGAACAGTGTTATCTCTCGTATGATAATGACTTACTACTTACGTTTTTGTATTTTTAGACAAGCGAAGACAAGCGCTATTACGATGATATAGTGCAACAAGGAGATAAATTAGAGAATAAAACGTTAAGGTATTACTGCTAAAATGGTTATAATGCTTTGTATATTATATGTATTATCTGTGGTACTGTTGAAGACCCGTCATCATCATCATCCTAGCGCTGTCGGATCATTCCCACTAGTTCTATTGAACAGTTCTATGATAGAAATAATGAGACTTTTTCCCCACTAGTTCTATTAGCACAACTTGATGAGAAGAATAGAACTAATGGGAAACAGTTATAGGAAATTTACCACTAGTTCTATGTATGTTTTACAAGGGTAGTGTCACAACATCGCGCTCACATATCCGAATAAATATGTATGTATAAAAATGTGTTAAACGAATGAACGTCTACAAAACAATTGAACGTCTACAAAACAAATGAACGTTTACAAAACAAATGAACTTCTACAAAACAAATGACTACCAGAAAGTGATCAGCTATCGATAGTGATTGCAAAAAACAGGTGCATGCAATTTTCGACCTTATTGACAATTCATGACAAACTTTTTTTTGTTTTTTCTCGCTTTCTGGCATTATTAGGGTAATAGAATTATAAATTCTGACTAATGTCAATTAGGTTGAAAATCGCATGCACCTGTTTTCTGCAATCACTATCGATAGCTGATCACTTTCTGTAAGTCATTTGTTTTGTAGACGATCATTTGTTTTGTAGGCGTTCATTTGTTTTGTAGACGTTCAATTGTTTTGTAGACGTTCATTCGTTTAACACATTTTTTATTTAATAAAACCACAACAAAGCCGAAGGTTACAAAACTAAAATTTCAACACCTACCTTCTGAGCCAAAATGCCAAAACCTACGTCCTTAATAACTGACGAGTATAATAATAACTTTTTCATTTCGTAAATTAACGTCCATATTACTATCAGCACAGAGCAACTTGAAATAACAGTTATTTGGTCACCCATCCGATGTCCAACCGCTTTGACCGTTACTTAACGTCAACCATCTAATTGTGTATGCGCTACTTACAGTAATATCTATTCATTGCCAACTTGTTCGATAACGCTAAATACCATCTACCTTATCATTATAATTTCATAACGATATTACGTTTAATTCAATATGTATTTCCAAAAACCTATAACTCGGGGTGCTTTAAAATTAAGCGAAAAATTATGTAGGTACTTAGTTAAGTAAGTACTCTAAGAAATTA
This sequence comes from Euclidia mi, assembly GCA_944739405.2. Lineage (NCBI taxonomy): Eukaryota > Metazoa > Arthropoda > Insecta > Lepidoptera > Erebidae > Euclidia > Euclidia mi. Next base: position 84,834,139 of record OX123182.2, on the reverse strand, counting down.
CCAATTGGTTATGTAATAAGCAGATTTCCATTGGCTTCCATTTTGAAAATTTCCCTGTAGGTATTACTAATCATGGACAACAATGAAATAATACATTGTCTATAACGCAGGTAAAAGTGTCCTGCTAGTAGGTATACATTAAAGTTATAACCGCAATATGTTTTAAAAATAATATCTAATTGTGTATGCGCTACTTACAGTAATATCTATTCATTGCCAACTTGTTCGATAACGCTAAATACCATCTACCTTATCATTATAATTTCATAACGATATTACGTTTAATTCAATATGTATTTCCACAAACCTATAACTCGGGGTGCTTTAAAATTAAGCGAAAAATTATGTAGGTACTTAGTTAAGTAAGTAAGTACTCTAAGAAATTACCAATTGGTTATGTAATAAGCAGATTTCCATTGGCTTCCATTTTGAAAATTTCCCTGTAGGTATTACTAATGATGGACAACAATGAAATAATACATTGTCTATAACGCAGGTAAAAGTGTCCTGCTCGTAGGTATACATTAAAGTTATAACCGCAATATGTTTTAAAAATAAGATTAAGCTAATCAAATTACGACTTTATCACTCTAAAGTTAATTACCGTGTCAGAAGGTAGGTGTGAAAAGCGTAGTTTTCATTTAAAATAAAGTAGTAGTATAATACTAGAACTAGCAGCAACCATTGTAATTTGTAAAAAAAAACATTGTATAAATAGTCTTACCTTACAGAGTTTACAGGTAATTTAAAAAATCTTATAGTTGCGTGAACTATCGAAGAATTAAAACAACCAAAAACAGCACAATATAATCTATTCGTCTTCGCCATAATAATTATTTGATTATCAGAACACTGGTACAAAAATCATCACCGTCTGTTCGTCACTGCGACACGGTGCGAGCTGCGGCACGAGCGACCGCGGCTGTGGGTACTCTACGCTCAGTCTAAATGGGTACTCTGCTCGAGGCGCGTAGGTATAACTCGAGTTTCGTGCGTTTGTATAGAGTTACAATACTGTTAGATATTATTACCGTGCCCGAAATGACGGCGTAGGCGGCGTACGACCTATGGATGCGGCGCACGGCGTTCGTGCGCCGCGTCGGGCGTCTGAGAGAGACCACTATAGTGCATTTTCATAGTAAGCATTCGTAGGCCGCGTACAGCGTCACGTCGGACGCAACCTTCGGCGTCTGTTACAGACCACCGCCTAAATGCCAATTTTTTTATTCACTCTATTATTTGTGATACTGAATTTATTATAAATTGTAAATAAAACGTTGTAATATGTTAATACTCATGAATGAGAAGTGATTCCATAACTTTTAGTCATTTTCCTACTATAGTTTGTGCATAATCTCATTACACACGACGGCATTTTCAAATGTAACGTACACACACGCGAGTAAAAGAGCGAGCGCTTCCGACCGCAGCGCGTACGCGACTAAAGCCAAATGTGACATTTAGCCTGTTTTTAATGTGCCACTTTTGAAGTTCGCATAACTCATCTACGGTTTTTTTTACGCTGCGCTGTGGCATACGCACACACGAAACCCCCCCTCCCCTCCCCCCGCTCACTCGCTGACGCCACCGCCGTGTTTTTGTTTTTGCGGGGGGTGAGATCGAGCTACGCACTGTACTGCAACCTCGCCTTAAGTCAAACTAGGGAACCGATTTTGATGTAATTTGTTAGGTACAGAGTAAGAGCTGCTTGAGCTACTTTTTCAGATAGTTTTGTTGCGTATGAGATTAGATTGCGCACACGAAAACAAAATTTGACTATATGTTTGTTTCCTTCTTTGAACCAATTTTGAAATGTGTACAAAGCAGAACAGACCTTTCTGTACAAAACTTATTTTGGAACAAAAAAGTTAGAAAGGCAATATTTTGTTTTGATACACGTTTTCTGGATTTCTTTACTTATCTGGTCATGTATACTATGCAGCTAATTATATACGAGCTGACCCAGCAAACTTCGTACCGCCATATTTTATTTTTTAATATTCGCAATATTTTATGAATCTAAACCATTCTCAAGTCCCCTTGAACGCACACAAAAAAGATCATCAAAATCAGTCCAGTTCATAGTTTATGAGGAGTTCAGTGACATATACACATATAAAGATAGATAATAGCATATGAAACTGTGAGTGGATGAACATCATTAATACCCTTCGTGGGTGGTAACTAGTAAAAGCCAGTAGTCGTGTTTAAAAAAATGCTTTTCGCTTACATTGTGCTGTAAATCTTTCGCGACACGCGATAAATTAGAGTCCAGTTACTGACTACAAGTACACACTGTTTTGTTTACAATGGTGAGCACTGAGTTTGAACAGCTGCAACTACTGCCCTGCTGTTGCACTTTGTAAATTATTGCCCCAGTAATTTAATTTACTACTGTCGAAAATATAAGCTCTAGTGTAAAAACCTATAAAGTGCGTGTTGGGCAACGCACAACGTTGGGCTACACACGTATACATTGTTCACAATTTCAAATCAAATTCACGGGCAGCGAAGTTGATCTTAAAATGTCTGGGCCTATTCATTTTATCCCCCGCAGGAACAAGTTTGAGTTAGCTAACTCACTCGTTGACTAGTTATACATACCTCATCATAGTTTTTCGACTTTTGACGTTTTATGATCTGCCGCTACCGGCAACATTGCCATAACTATATCGCTACTCCATTTGTGTATGTGAGCGTATAATGTGAGCGTCCTATGTATTAACATAGGTAGTCGTAGGACGCTCACATTATACTCAAAAATAACTCTCTGTAGTGCATAATAAAATTATAGTTTCAGTTACATCGCAGACAGACTAGTATTGCTTCATAGTCCCGAATTTTATTGGCAATAATTCCATTTGCATAATGTTCGTTTACACTAACTGCACATGAAATTATAGCCAATATCATTTGCTATAAACCCAAATGCCATAATAACAATAATTTTATTGGTATAATGATTACTTTCTATGGATACTAAATATTAGTACTTGTTAAAATATTTAATTGTCATTTGTTTATTGTATGTATAGTAGGTATAGATCGGTTCACGAAAGTTGACCACAAATGGCGGCCGTCGCGCATATGTACATTCGTGCACCAATGGCGTGGCTCCATTCTTGACGCATTTAAGGAATGCGTCAAGAACGGAGCCACGCCATTGGCATTCCAACCGCGCTTCACCCCGCACCTCCACGGGGACCTAAAAAATGATTTCTGCGTAGTGGTCATCTTTCATGAACCGACCTATACTTAGAAATGGTCATGGGTTGTGGCATATTTTTACTAGCCGGCTGCCAGACTTACGCCAACCCTCCTTGAGAATGTTATTGTTATAAAGAATGAGGTATTCCTCATTCTTTATAACAATAACATCAACACCGAGTTGATTTTTAAAGTGCATGACTACGAAAAACAATTTTAAAATTTTTGTGAGTTATTTTTCATGTATTTGTATTCAGTTATAGTAGTATATTCAGCACTGAAAATATTTTCAAATGCAAATCAACAACCTGTATAAACAGCACGAAACGTAATAGTTAAGGTTATCTAAGAAGTGAGGCCCTATAAATATAGAATTGATGATTGTATTACGTGTACCTAACTATATAAATTCACACAAAACCCAATAAATAAGCATCGATATTTACGTCAGGTAATTTATTTTGAATCAGTTCTAGTGATTCATTGACTGAAACTAATACATAGCGTCAAAGATATGTGAAATTTGTCAAAGTTAGCAGAAATATTTTTCGTTCTAGATCCTTAGCAGCATGTTAATTTTTTACTCCATTGCTCATATAGAATCATGTCGTCCATGTATAATATGAGCCCTTATCGAATAGGAAGTTTTTTGTCCTTAGATTATTTTGATATATGTATCAAAATGAACGCTTATTATTACGCAAATAACGTAATAATAAGCGTTTACAGGAAAATACATTTTGCAAATTTATTTTCCTCAACCATGTAATAGTCTAGTTAACCTATTTTTCCAATTTTAAATGCACTTATCCTGCAGAAATATTAAAAGTTAAATAAATTGAGGTAAAGTCTGATCAAAATGGATAGCAACTTTGTCTATTATTAATTCATTGAAGATTTTATTCATACGTTAAAAAAAATTCTTTATTATATTTGGTGTATGTGTTACTGTAAAAGCCTGGCGTACGGTAGATCTTAAGATTTACCAGTAACTCCTAAGATTTACCAGCATGAGTTGGTAAATATCCGATTTTTTTAAATAAAAATCACTACACTACAGATGTTTTTTGGATCAAAATCATTCATCCTATGCGGAATAATCTATCTTTTTTTTGCTGGCAACACTAAAAACGTCAAACGTAAAATTATTTATTTAAGTTTAAATCAATATTAAACGCTTATGTTTCATTAATATCGTGTGTAATAGTAATAGAAGTGTGAAATACATTGAGTTTGCTGTTTGAAACCTCGCTGCAGACAGTTCTTGGCGGACAGATCAACTACCCAGTGGCAACGGACGGAATTCAAATCATCATCCTTAAACCCGGGGAGTATTTTACTTATTAACTTACACTCCTCAGCACATATTTACTCGGCTCACTGAACGTGAGCTTCGTCCATCACACACTGGCACAGTTTCTGTCTCCTTTTGCTTGACAAAAGTGGAAGCAAAATCGAGGACTGAACAAATGTCCCATACAAGCACAAACTACACTTACACTTCACATTTATATACTGTAGCGGGTTCTAGAATAGAAACGCAGTAGAGGTTCTAGGTGCGTTTATTGCCGAGTATTGTCTCACTTCCCTTGCACGAGTATGACCGACCAACAACACGACACTGGCCTGAACACTAAGGGCTGCAGTCTCCCACGCTGTTCCCTCCGGTAGTGTGCAGGGCAGGCTGTTCGAAGGCTGCGCGTAGCGGTGCAGACCCTCGCTGACGTTGGCTTCAGCTGGCAGGCGCCGGCGGTGTGTGTGCGATGAGCAGGTCAGGCCAGACTCTTCGGCAGAAGTGACGCCGAAGGCGATGCAAGAAGTGCAGCGGTCTAGGTAGCGTAGCCCGGAGCTTTAAGGTAGACCTGGAACCCAGCTGCTGGGATCAGGATACACGTAAGACGTAGGGTCAGTAGGTACGCGTAGGTATGTAGTAGAAGCGACGTAAGAGTAGCGGTGCCGGCCTCTCTGTCGGCCCCCTTATATACCGGGCCCTCCATCAGCGTTGGAGTCCGTTCATGACCATATTTGGTCAGGCTTCGCGAGCGCGGACGATGGCCTTCTCTGATTGGCCGAGCGTATGGACAGTACTGTGACATACGTCACAATACATATATATAATTATTTATTAATTAAGTATCATCATCATCAGCCTTTAACAGTCCACTGCTGGACTAGGCCTCTCCTTTGAAAGGAGGAATTGGCCTACTATACCACGCTGGCCAAACGGGTTGGTATAGGGTCTGTATCAAGTTATCCTTCTCTTAATTAAGTATACAATATTATAATCATTTATTGATTGTCTGCCTAGATTTAGTTATTAACTTCAACCATCTTATATATTTACCTAGATTTAGTTATTTAGTACAGCCATCAGCACGGATTATCCTACCTACTTGATACTGATATAAGAGTTGTTCAACAAACCATATTAATCTGAACCATTATTTAGTTTAATAGCCAAATTACCATTCTTACACCTTTCTTTCAATTTTCATTACTTACTTTCAACATACCTACATCAATCTATAATTCTCATAACTTTTTTATCTCTTTTATTTGGTACTAATTATATATATTCACTCTTGTATATTAACATAATACCTATCTTTCTTCAAAGTATTCACCTGTTTTTCCTTTTTTAGGTAATTTGTGAGGCATGTCTACAAATATGATGACCCGCAAGGCACTCGCTAAGGAAACAGAGAACAACTTGAATATAACGCTGTTAGAATTAAAGAAATATAAAGAAGAAAACAGTCAACTATTGAAGGAACGTGCTGATAGCGAAGAAGAAATTAAATATGTCAATGATAAAGTATCCCAGCTGAAGGCGCAATTGACGGAACTCCATATTGAACACATGGACATCTTGGACCAACGAGATAGACTACAGGATGAAGTTAGGTTCTACAGTAGCTGTGATGAAACCTACCTTAGACAACTCAGTCGAATTATCGAGTTGGAGGCGAGTCTGAATGAAGCCCAAACAACAATTTTATCACAAGAGGAATCAATCCAGACGCTCAACACCACAGCAAACAGGAACCTGTTTTCAGAGGTAATCAGCGGTAATGCTAGTGTTATTAAGACTGTAAAATGTAAGTGCAACTGTAAATCTAAATTGATAACCAAAAGAAAATTTAGGCAATTATCAAAATTAAATAAATTGATAAAGCGACTTGAATCCAGTCACAAGGGGTCAAATAAAGTAAATAAATTATCACAAATTAACCATGACTTGGTTGAGGAGCAGGAGTCATTGATGTCTAAGCTTGAGGCTAGCAATGAACAATTACTCAGTATAGTTGGTGCCACGAGAAGATAGACTTTTTGTAAACAAACATTCAGGGCTTCACAACCTTTTTTCAAACAGTTGTGTTTTAGATTTTATACTTTTTGAACAATCTTTTTTTTAATGCCTAATTATGGCACTATGTTTTTAAATTTATATTGTTAAATTTTACTGAAATAAAAATATTTGATTTTGTGTTTGAATGGTCGAATGTTTATAAATTTGCCGTTTTTTTTTGTCGTTTTACACGTAATTTATTCTGTAAATTAAGGAAAAATAGAGTACCATGTATGTAATTGCAAGAGTACATACATGTTTCTGTATTATTGACATGATTTTTCTTAAATCATAGACAATTAACCATTTGCAAAGTAGCCTACCTATCCTAAACTATTAAAATTATTGACCAACAATGCATAATATTATAGTTAACTAGCTAGTACATTGCACAAAAATTTGTAGGCATGGAGATTTTACGTTGTCTGTGAATGAAATTGTCAGAATGAATAAAACAAAATCCATTAAAAGTTACGGTAGTCTGAAAACGCAATTTTTTTTAAAGGTATAAATAATTTTCTGCGCGACTAATAGTTTGCCATCTGCTATTCTGCACCCGCTTTTTCGAGATGCCGGCAGCGGGAAGAGCGTTGCGATTCTATAAACTTGTATTTAACTTTACATTAACACCCCTTCTTGATAAATAAAAAAAATATTTTTGTCCTCTGATAAATGCATGTTAAGCCCAAAAACGTAACATTGCAATGAACTAACGCCATATGTTGACATTCTAGGCATGAGTACCTCAAAACATCAAAATATCCTGTTGACAGCACATAATATCGATAAAAACCCGATCCATTGACATATTAGTTTCCAATGACACGTATCTATGTACCGTTGCGCTCATTGGATTTGACATTAATTGTTTTTGACAGAACTATCGCTAAGTAACTTGGTAAGAATTCTTTGTTTACAAAAAGTCTACGTTCTCGTGGCACGGACTATAGTAGATTATTATATGATCAGCGCACACAGGAGCTACAAACACACATATCAAAACTGACTGCACAGCTCGACAAAATGGCAATAACACACCAGAAAGAAACTCAAGAATACATATTAAAATATGATGAGATTTCTAGAGTTGGTACCTAGAGAGTATCTAGAACAACTACTCTCTATAGCCAACAAAAAATGTTGCTTAAATTGTTCAAAATTAAATAATGATTTAGAAAGTAGTCTAGTACTAGAACAACCTCACAAAATATACAATGACTCCGGTTCTGATGCCTTGTTACAAACAAATCATATATTTTCACTTGACACTCATAGTAATAACACTGTATTGATGTTTTCTGACCAATTGGGAGTATGTTTCGGTAGCTTAATAGATAGTTACACTAACCGTCCATTACAAAACTTTTGTTATCCAGGAGAAAGAATGTCTTCATTAGTTAATAAGTTAAAACATGCAGAATTAATTAAACATTCTACAGTTATTATTATGTATGGTGATAGCTTACTAGTCACTAGGAAAGATATACTAGCTTTATCGGATATAATGACTGATAGAAGTTCTAAAGTGGGGTGCAATTTTATAGTCTGTGCATTTCCTTATTCAAAGACCTTATCTGATAAAGAAAACAACCAGATAAGTAAATTAAATCTATTATTATATAATAGTACATACATACAAACATAGTCTCACGCCTATAACCCCGAAGAGGTAAGCAGAGGTGTATTTCTTTCTACACCCACTTTTCGCCAGATATACTTTAGGCGAGCCTATTGCCGTACCGGGCACATTTCCAGACTCCGTGCTGCTACTGAGAATTTCGTGACAGAAAAACCCAATAACACTGCCCGACCTAGGAATCGAACCCGGGACCTCCCGATCCCACGCGCACATTTATGCCGCGAGACGCGAGACCAACGAACGAGGCAGTCGTATAGGGTTTGATGTCGAGTTTTCAGTCTCTACGCAAAGATGGTATTTGCATTGTGTTATCCCTTAGTCGCCTCTTACGACACCCACGGGAAGATAGGGGGTGGTGACACTTGTATTCTATGCCGTCAACCACACGGCCTCTATAATAGTAAATATCGTCATAATGACAAAATTTTATTCTTTGACACTAATACTTTTATTAAAAGTAATTTTATTTTAACAAAAGATACTATGTATCTTTCTCGCTCTTTTAAACGACAACTTGCTAAATTATTAGCAATTAATTTATACAGTGACCCAAGTACTGTTAGAGTACATTTTATTGAACCTGACATGATATAATTATGACAATTCCATTATTGACATTCATAATAATGTGACGGCCGGTGTCATGTCAAACCGTCGTCACGAAACACAATAATTAGCAAAGAGGTTTGAACACTATTTTATTATTTTGAAATGAGTTTTTAGTTCGATGACGTATACACTCTGTATCAAGTGTTCGCCAAATTCACCAGTCATTGACAATAAGGCGATGGCCGTGCGGATAACGCATCCCGTTCACGTTCTGATGGCGTGGGTTCAAATCCCAGTCATAACAGTTATGTGGATTTTGGTTTTTATGAAATTTGGAAAATGTTTATAAATATTTGGCAAATATTTAAAAAAAGATTATTTAAATATTTCGAATAAAAATTAGAAAATTATAGAAAGTTCAGGAAGGAATGAAAAAGTTAAAAAGAGACAGGAGATGGAAAAACAATTGAATAACGAAAAGACAATCGAAATTAGTAGATCTAGAACATTCCTAGGAGTATATAAGGCGGTGTAGACGCGCTGAGCGCCAGTTTAAGTTGAAAAGTGGTAAAGTGAAGAAGAAAAGGAAGAAGTAAAGGAAGAAAGAAGAAGTAGTAAAAAAAGTGAAGTGAAAGTATAGTGCAGTAAAGTGCAGTGAAGTGCAGTGAAAAGTGCAGTTCAAAAGACGCTAGTGTTGGTGCTGTCTGCGTCGAAATTAAACGGCGTGTCGTGTGTCAAGTCGAATAAAGTGTCATCAGTGCTACTCGGTGTTTCCTTCCAATCCCGTTACCCCGTCCGTAACAATAATAATAATTTAAATTAAATTCTGAGACAATAGAGAACACCTCTAGCTATAATGAGATTACTCGTAACTCATTGACTTAAACATAATAACAAAAATTTGATTAAATTAGTACATCAGAATATTAGAAGTATGATTAATTAAGATTTAGAAATGGAATTGTTTATGAACTGTAATGCTGTTGATATATTTTGCATCACTGAACATTGGCTAAAAAGCAACCAGTTCATGTTCAATTTCAGTAATCATATAGTAGGAAGCTCGTTTAGCCGGCAGCAAGCAGTACATGGTGGCTCGATGATTTTAATTAATAAGCAACTTAAATTTAAGGAGCGTCATAATATTGTAAGTCTGTCTGTTGAGCGAACTATTGAGGTAGCCTGTGTGGAACTGAGGAGATTTATTGTAATAAGTGTATACAGGCCTCCTTCAGCATTGTATGATAGCTTCGAGCGTATTATGGATGAGATATTAAACAAAGTTGCAAAAACAAATAAAAATGTTGTTGTGTGTGGTGACTTTAATGTAAATTTATTGGAGGATAGTAGTCTTAGTACAAAATTGAAAGCGCTGTTTCTATCATATAATCTGAAGAACTTATTCTTAGAGCCCACAAGAGTTACTTCCTCTACATCTACTTGCCTAGATAATATATTTACAGATATCATAGTAAGAGACAAGCAAATTATTAGACAGTTAGACTCAGACCATTGTGGACAGCAGATCTCCTTTAATGATAACAGTAAGAATGTTTCTAGGCAAAATATAGTTGTAATACCTAAAACTGCAACTCGTTTTGCTAGGTTTCAAAGTAAACTAATGACTAGCTGGTCACTGTTAGATGATGAAGGTGACCCTAATTTGTTATATAATAGCTTTTACAAAGCGTTTTGTACAGAATTTAATTCGGTTTTCACACCTAGAACGACTACAGTTGGAGGTAATGCAACCTTCTGAATGGGCAACAACTGGGCTTCACAAAAGTAGAAAGAGATTGTATGAGCTATATGACGAGAGAAACCTTAATTTAAGTGAACAATTTCTGGATTATGTAAGAAACTATGCTAGGATATTTCGGAAACTTTGCAAGAAAGCTAAGTCTCTTTACCTGAGTTTAAGGATTAGGAGTAGTGACGATAAAATGAAAATGACATGGAATATAATAAACAGCGAGACTGGGAAAGTTAAAAGTAAAAGTTCAAAATTTAGTTTGAACATTGATAACGACACTATTACATCAGACTCAAAAGTTGCATCGGCGTTTGAAAGTTTTTTTACTGATATCCCCGTTATTACTACTAGATCTTTGGACTCATCAACCAATGCAGCGGAATCTCTTTTAAAAGAAAACATGAGTACATCCTATAGTAATTTCTCATTTCAGTATATAAATTCAAATGATGTTATAAAAGCTTTTAATACTATAAATTTAAAGAAGACTGCAGACTTGTGGGGAAATTCCGTTACTATTACCAAGTCCATTATTGCTTTAGCTGCTAACAGATTAGCTTCAATATTTAATAAGTGTATTGACTGTGGTGTATTTCCTGATCTTATGAATGATAGTAAGGTAATACCTTTGTACAAAGTAGGTAGCACATCAGACCCCACCAACTATAGGCCAATTTCTGTGCTGCCCACATTTAGCAAAATTTTCGAGAAATTGATACTAAACCAACTGCAAAGTTATTTTAATAACAACGAGCTTCTACACTCTAAACAATTTGATTTTACAAAGGGGCGCTCCACGACCGATGCCGGTGTTGAGCTTGTAAAACATATCTTTGATGCCTGGGAGGATTCACATGATGCTTTAGGTGTCTTCTGTGATTTGTCCAAGGCCTTTGACTGTGTAGAACATGATACATTGATCAGGAAATTACATCACTATGGTTTAAGTAGTTCTGCGCTTCATCTTCTTACTTCATATTTGAGTAATAGGATTCAGAGAGTTGATGTCAACGGGACGCGTTTGCATGGGTCTGTAGTCAAAATGGGCGTCCCACAGGGTTCAATCCTCGGTCCTTTTTTATTTTTAGTTTATATTAATGACTTACCACACCTCGTTAATGACAAGCACGGGATCGTACTGTTTGCTGATGATACCTCACTTTTATTTAAATTAAAACGACAGCAAATTGATATGGACGATGTAAACATTGCTATCTCAAAGGTTTGAGGTTAACAACCTGCTTTTAAATAGACTTAAAACTAAATGTATTCAATTTTTGATGCCTAACGTCAAACCAGTGTCCTCCTCAGTAAAGGTTAAGGATGATGTGTTGGATCTTGTGGATAACACCAAATTTTTAGGCATTACACTCTGTCTAGAATTACCGTAGCCAGGCAGGAAGGTGTATCAGAAGTGCGCAGTGGAAGATGTAATACATCTACCTGACCACGATAGACAATGATCCAGACACAATGCACTGCGTTGCGCAGCGATGAATTTAAATCAATCAATATCAATATTGGGTTTCACTTACCCGCTATCCTTGCTGATGTCAGGCTTGAGCTAAATTAGACACATTCATACAAGTATATTGGCCAAAATAAATGAATGAAGTATCTTATACTTAGCTATTAAGCTTCAAACGCGACGTTTTCAGGACACGTTGGCACGTGGAAGTCGATACCAGATTCACAGTTTTCACAAATGTCAATCAATAGTTCACAATCAATTTACCGTTGCCAGCACTAGATCAGGCGGCGTTCAAAGCGGTTTTTCTCTATTTAGGTCAATTAATCAATTCACACGAAATGCAAAAAGGTGTGCTCACAATAACTTTTCACAAAAGTTCACTATGTCATCAATTTACAACAAACCTCGCCGGAAGTCAAAAGGCGGCAATTTAATAGATTTCACCACTATTCGCGTAGCTACAATGATGTGCTTTTCAAAAGGCGAACAATTATTTTATTTTACGTACGAGTCGACAACGTGGTAATTTTTCAACGCGGGAAGACGGAAGTGACAGTTCAGTGTGACCATTGTCAGAAATTTTCAATAGACTAAACAAAACGTTACTCAATCGATCTAATCGATTTGACTTATAATAAAAACTAATTCTATTTCAAACATCCACCCGCCCCGGACCGGCCTACCGGTCCGCTAATCGGTTGGTAGACTTGACAATGTTGCAACCGCTCTCCTCAGAATCGAACCGTCCACCAAGACCTCAGCAAATCGGGGAACTCCATCAGCCCCAGTTACCAAATGAAGGATGCGCCCCCTGCGCCATCTGAGTGGCGGAAGGTTAGCCTCCTTGATCAAAACGAGGTCACCAACCTTGGGTGGATCGGTCTTGTCGGTCCACTTAACGCGTTGCTGGAGTATGTGCAAATATTCTAAGTTCCAGCGTTTCCAAAAGCTCTGAGTAATTGGCGTACCAATTCAAAACGCGAGAGACGACCAGGTCTCGTATCAGTATAGGGGTACTCAGGCAAGGCGACAAGTGGGCGACCAATAAAAAAATGGCCCGGCGTAAGGGCCTCCAAATCATTCGGATCTGAGGAGTTCGGGCACAATGGCCGAGAGTTCAAAACGGCCTCAATCTTACAAAACACAGTTGCGAGTTCCTCAAATGTAAGGACAGATTCACCGATTGTCCTGCGCAAGTGTGTTTTGGCCGATTTTACGGCGGCCTCAAATATACCACCCCAGTGTGGACAATTTGGTGGGGAAAACAACCAATTTATCCCACGTCGGGCAAGCCTATCACCTATATCAGCTTTGTTGGTTTCAAGGAAATTAACAACATCATTCAAATAATTATAGGTGCCCTTGAAGTTAGTGCCGCAGTCAGAACGGATCAAGGAAGGCATCCCTCTGCGGGATACAAATCTGTCAAATGTGGCTACAAACGCCTCGGTCGTAAGCGAGGAGACCAGTTCTAAGTGTACGGCCTTTGTGGAGAGACAAACAAAAACACACAAGTAGGCCTTAACAGTCTTGCTGTTTCGAAGTGTCGACGTTTTCACCAAAAAGGGACCTGCGAAGTCCGTGCCAACACCGTCAAACGTCCTGCTCTCAGTTACGCGATCTGCCGGTAAGTCTCCCATCAACGGCTGCATGGTAGAAGCCTTGAGCTTATAGCAAGGGATGCAGCGAAAGACTACACTCCGAATAATTCTTCGGGCAGACAAAATCCAAAATTCGCGTTGCAAAATGGCCAAGAGCGCATTACAACCAGCATGCGAATTTTTAAGGTGACGGTCAGTTACCAACAAGCGTACCAAATGACCGTCCTTAGGTAACAAAAGGGGGTGACGTGCTCCGTAAGGGAGGTTGGCGTTCTTGAGACGCCCTCCAACGCGCAAGAGACCCGTATCGTCCAAAAAGGGGTTCAATTTAGAGACAGCTCCCGACAATTTCGATCTCCCTGATTTAAGGATAGCAATCTCCTTTTCAAAATGCGCCAATTGCACAGAACGAACCCAAAAGGTGAGGGACTCCTGTCGTTCCTGTGGTGAAAGAAACGGTGTCAGACGTTTTTGTTGTGGGTGCCTAAAATTAAAAACAAAACGCTTTATCCAAGCAGTGACACCTAACAACTTGTCGAGGGAGCTGTAACGATTCAACAAAAAATCGGGGTCGAAGGCGCATTCCACCTTCTCAAGAGCGAGTGTTCGTAGACCCGGCAAATTAGAAGTATTCAAAACTGGCGTTCGAGGCCAATCAATTTCTGGTCGACTCAACCATTCCGGACCCCACCACAGCGAATGACCTATCAAACTAGGCGTCAAGCATCCGCGCGAGGCACAATCAGCGGGGTTGAGCTCACCTGGCACGTGTCTCCAAACAAGTTTGACTTCGGATTTCTGGATTTGGGAAACGCGATTAGCGACAAATACCTCCAAGGTGTGGACAGAAGCCTTCAACCAACAAAGAACAATTTGGCTGTCTGTCCAGGCATAGGTCCCATTAATGCAAATGCTTTTACCCAAAGTACTGGACACGTGGTTCAACAAGCGTACAAGAAGGGCTGCTCCCGAGAGCTCCAATTTCGGAATGGTCAGAGATGTCCGAAGGGGTGCAACCTTGCTCTTTGCCATGATCAGGGAAACCCTCACCTGACCTGAGGCACTGACTGTGCGCAAGTACACCACGGCGGCGTGACCACGTTCCGAGGCGTCACAAAACCCGTGAAGGGTGGCCTTGTACTTCCCGGGAGGAAGGATGGGACGAGGCAAGGAGATCTCATTGACGGCAGGAAGTGAGGATACAAAAGAGGTCCATTCCTCAACAAGAGTGCCGTGTAGAGGTTCGTCCCAGGTCAATCCTGCTGTCCAAAGCTTCTGCAAGAAGCATTTTGCCCAAAATATGATTGGACAGATCCAACCGTTCGGATCAAAGGTTCTGGTGACAGTAGACAATACGAGACGTTTAGTCCAAGAACACGGCAATTTCAAGTCTACGTTATATGTAAAGATGTCTTGGACTGGTCTGTACTGAACGCCGAGAACAGCCATCATGGCGGGGTTGTCAACAATCTCAAACAAATGTGGATCTTGCTGATGATCCTCTGGCAAGCCTTCCAAACGCGCTGGCGAGTTGGAAATCCATTTGCGCAACTCATAACCAGCGGAGGCCAAAATACCTATCAATTCGTCCCGCAGGAGGATCGCCTCGTCCGCTGTGGAGGCGCCCGAGTAAATGTCATCGACGTAAATATCGTCCTTCAAGATGGCGGAGGCTCTTGGGAAACGTAGGCCTTCGCGGTCTGCGAGCTCCCAAAGAGAACGTATTGCCAAGTAGGGGCTTGACCTTAACCCGTACGTATTTGTATTGAGCTCGTAGACGACCATGGGATCGCGAGGAGACTCTCTCCAAAGGATCAGCTGGAAGCGACGGTCATCAGGGTGGATAATCGTCTGCCTGAACATCATTTTTATGTCGGCCACAAAGACAACCTGATGTCGTCGGAAGCTGGTGATGACGTCACAAAGGTCCTTGACCAACTTGGGACCAGAATGCAAGCACTGGTTCAAGGATACGCCTGTTGAAGTCTGTGCAGAACCATCAAACACTGTGCGCAGCTTGCCAGTCGATGGCTTCAATACCGCATGATGCGGGAGAAAGTAATGCTCCACCGAACGCCAATCCAAATTTGACACAGACATGTGTCCCAACTGTTCATATTCCCACATGAACTCAATATACTTCTGTCTGAGCTCCGGATCACGACCCATGCGACGCTCCATAGCCAACAATCTCTTTTCGGCTAAAGGTCGTGACTCACCAAGCGGAGGCCGAACAGACAGAAAGGGCAGCTTCGTGATAATCCGACTGGAACGGAGTCGACCAGTGTTGTTCTGGAAGAACAGCTCGCACTCCTCATGTTCTGGATTCAAACGGGCAACTTGAGGGAGCTCCTCTACCTCCCAAAACCTCTGAACTGCATCAGAGAGAGCAGAGCCTACAGCCAACAAATTATCAAGTTCAGGTGGAGGGGGGTCCCTAGGTACAGGTCCCATCAAAGCAAGTCCAAATATGGTCGGGGTGGCAGTCAAACCATTTGGCACCAAGACCCGTTTCCCACCAATCAAAATTCCACCGAGGACATCAGAGCCAATCAACAAGTCGATTTGTCCCGGTGTGTCAAACGTGGGGTCTGCCAGTTCCAATCCCGATGTCAAATTCACCACAGCAGCAGGTAGCTGCTTCTGTGGATGCATACCCAAAATATTCTTCAACACAATAGCCGAGGTTTTAATCCTCGGGTGTGAAGATTCAACAGGGCCAAACAAAACTTTAACTTGCCCTTCAACATTAGAGGCTACGTCACCTATGCCCCGTATACAATTCGGAAAAGAGCCCATATTTAATTTAACCTGCCCTACTAAACAAGTGGAAACAATGCAACCTTGTGAACCTGTGTCCAATATAGCACGGACAACAACAGAGGTCCCCGTGGGTCCCCAGACCCTAACAGCAACCGTTGGTAGGATAACGGTCTCAATGGGGGAGGTTGGAGTTATAGGGCAGGGGTCAATGACCTATTGTTGCCTGGGCGGCGACCGATGGCCAGGACCAGGCAAGTCAAAATGAGGGTGCGGCTTGAAGTCCTCAAAAGCGCGATGACTCGATCCGCGCGCCATCTGTGGGGGGTCATAATGACGCACCCGCCCAAAACGAGGTGGGCGCGAGTCAAGGCGGGGACGCTCCGCCAAAGGAGGGGAATACCTGGGGCAGCAGTCATGGTGCTGGTGACGTTGCGCGGCACATTCAGGTGCGCGAGATAGAGGAGGCGTGCGCACGCTACGGTTCTCCAAGCGGGGTGAGTGGCGATCAATTGAGCGAGGCGACTCTCGGCTACGCGCCGGTGAGCCTCGGCTGCCACCTTCAAAACACCCGCCCGTGCGCGGCGTCGGCTGGTTGGACAAGCGGCCAACCTCTCTGGCATTCATACAGAGAATGTCCAAATGCTGTCCTCCACAGTGAGGACAGGGGCGAGAATTTGGGCAGTCTCGCTGGTAGTGGGACCCCAAACAAGAGAAGCAAAGGCGGCGGGCATTCGCGATGCGCCTACGAGAGGCGACATGTAGGTCCAAGAATGCCCTACAACTGGCCGTTCTGTGCCCCGTGACCTTGCAGTAGGAGCACTCCACTGGGCTCTGCGTGACTGCAAAGCGAGGAGGGCGCCGGTCAACACTGGCTCGGGTGTGAACGCGAGCCTGCTCCTTGACCTTGGGCGGCTGCGACTTAGCCGGCGTGTCACCACCGGAGTTGTCCAAGACCCGGCACTCATCCTCTAGGAACTTCTCCAGGTCAGCAAAGGGGGGCAGATGGGTCGCGCTATCCCCACCAAAGCGCTGTTCAAAACGCGACCTCAGGTCGGCAGGCAGCTTCTTCAGCACAATGTGCACCAATAGATAGGACCATTGGTCCACGGGCAGGTCAAGGCACTTAAGTGCGTTGATGGCCACCAAAAGCGGGTTCAACAGTTGGGTGCGCAACCCAGAGACCCGGGTGAGCGTCGGCAAGCCCAAAATCTGCTCAATGTGCGTGTCGGCGAGGCCACGCTTATTATGGTACCTACGGGTGATTAGGTCCCGAGCCGTCTGGTACGCCTCGTCAGACACGGGCAGATGCTGGATGAGGCCCTTTGCCTCCCCATCCAGTACCGACATTAGATAGGCCAACTTTTGTGCCGGCCGAAGGTCAGCCCTATCATGGACTAGGCTGTCGAACAAATTAACGAAGCCCAGGTAGCTTCCTAGGCAGCCATCAAAATGGGGGAGGTCCAATGTAGGGAGCCTACTCACCAGCCCCGGTGCTGACCTAGGAAGCTCCTGCTTCAGGCCGGGTTGCCCTTCCCTATCGGCAACTAGTTGTCTCGCAGTATTGGAGACAGCATCATACAGGTCTAAGACCTGGGTATAGTCTTCGCTGACCTTATTTCGCTGGTCAGCGGTGAAATCATTGATTGACACTTCAAGACAGCAAGTGCTGAAAGTGCGGAATTGCTGTTCCACACTTGCCAGGCGATCATCAATCCGCTCGTACCTCTGAAGTAAGGCCTGCTGGCGATCAGGCCGGTTCACTAAAGCATTGGCCGAGGCAAACCAGCGCAGATCTGATGCAATAGCACCAGCAGCCGCACGCAAGTCCTTGATAGCTGACATAATCAAAATTTCAAAAGAGCCCGGACAAGCGTTAAACGATATTAACAATCAAAACTTAATTTTTCTCAATTCTTTGAAACCAACAAAGTATTAGCCTGTTTACTGCAAGTGCAGGCAAGTGACAGGTATTTACTGCCCAACAAAATTAAAGGTTTCAGTATATTGAAACAAACACAAAAGTTATCAAAGTTATAACTTATAACAAAGTAATAAAGTTGAAACTTCAACTTAATTAATTAATTATTTGCAACAGACAGACTAACTGTGTTATTTATGATATAAAATAGGAAGTAAGCACAGAATATGTGTTACCTAACAATATTATCTTTATATTATAACAAAACAAAGTTTATTAATGTGACCCGCCCAAGTGGCAAGGTCAAGTTGGTTGTTATGTTTATGAATATATGCAATAAACTAAATTTACTAAATTTATTGATACATACAGCTGTTATGTATCCAAACAAACTGACTTATTAATGCAACAACAAATTTAAGTTAGATTTTCCAACAATACAAATCAACAATTACTGATTGAGGTTATGTGACAATGTGTTTCAAATTATCTAGGTCAACTTATACAATTAAATATTATGTATTTTAGACAATAACTGACCTGACAAACACTACAATACTGTCTACAAGGTGATAAGATACAAGCTCATACCAATCTGAGTTTATACTCAGTAATGCAACAGCGGCTAAATTTCAACTACGCTCTGCTACCAAAAAATTATGTCTAGAATTACCGTAGCCAGGCAGGAAGGTGTATCAGAAGTGCGCAGTGGAAGATGTAATACATCTACCTGACCACGATAGACAATGATCCAGACACAATGCACTGCGTTGCGCAGCGATGAATTTAAATCAATCAATATCAATATTGGGTTTCACTTACCCGCTATCCTTGCTGATGTCAGGCTTGAGCTAAATTAGACACATTCATACAAGTATATTGGCCAAAATAAATGAATGAAGTATCTTATACTTAGCTATTAAGCTTCAAACGCGACGTTTTCAGGACACGTTGGCACGTGGAAGTCGATACCAGATTCACAGTTTTCACAAATGTCAATCAATAGTTCACAATCAATTTACCGTTGCCAGCACTAGATCAGGCGGCGTTCAAAGCGGTTTTTCTCTATTTAGGTCAATTAATCAATTCACACGAAATGCAAAAAGGTGTGCTCACAATAACTTTTCACAAAAGTTCACTATGTCATCAATTTACAACAAACCTCGCCGGAAGTCAAAAGGCGGCAATTTAATAGATTTCACCACTATTCGCGTAGCTACAATGATGTGCTTTTCAAAAGGCGAACAATTATTTTATTTTACGTACGAGTCGACAACGTGGTAATTTTTCAACGCGGGAAGACGGAAGTGACAGTTCAGTGTGACCATTGTCAGAAATTTTCAATAGACTAAACAAAACGTTACTCAATCGATCTAATCGATTTGACTTATAATAAAAACTAATTCTATTTCAAACACACTCGATTCTAAGCTGCAATGGGAACCACATATTAGTAAATTGTTGAATAGACTCAGCTGCCAGGCTTGTATAACATAGCTATTTTCATAGTATAATGTCATACGGTATTCTCCTGTGGGGAAATGCTGCCGACATTCAGACGATCTTTGTTCTGCAGAAAAGAGCTATTCGAGCAATTTATAATTTGGATTATGGGGCTTCGTTAAGGAATAAATTTAAGGAAATAAACATTTTAACAGTTGCAAGCCAGTACATTTATTCCAACCTAATATATTTATTCCAAAACAAAGCCTCATACTCAAAGAAAAGTGATATCCACAATTTGAATACTAGAAATAAGAGTAAGCTAGTAGTGCCGGCTACCCGGCTAGAGAAAATAAAAAAATATTTTCAAGGCCAATGTGTGCGCTTTTACAATAAAGTGCCAAGCAATATTCAAAATTTATTTATAGTCTCACGCCTGTATCCCCGAAGGGGTAGGCAGAGGTGTAAATATTACACCCACATTTCGCCAGATTTATTTTAGTCCCACGTAATAGGGGGCGAGCCTATTGCCGTACCGGGCACATTACCAGACTCCGAAAAATGTTATTGGGTTTTTCCGCTAGGAAAAACCCAATAACATTTTGCCCGACCCGGGAATCGAACCCGAGACCTTCCGATCCCACGAGCACATTTATGCCGCGAGACTAACGAGGCAGTAAGTAAAATTTAAGTTATAATAAATTCAAAAAGGTTATAAAACGTAAACTTTGTCAAAAAGGGTTCTAATAATTAACTAATTCAGTGCTAGATTATATTGAAGATAAAAATGCTTGGGATTAATTTGCTCGGTCCCACAGGCTACTTATGTTTGATTAGTGTTAAGTTTCATGTGAGTGTGAGTTATTGTGTCTATATTATGCTAGTTACTACTTTTATATTATTATTAAAAAAACCTTATTAATTGACAACAACATTATAGACACACCAGCTCATATACCTATGAAAAATTCAATGTAGTTACTAAGTTTTTAAATTGTATAGAATCAAGACGTAGAAAAGAGTGGCCCGGAGTTTCTTGCCTGATTCTTCTCACGAGGCTCTACTTTCTGAACAGGCATTTTTTTCAATGCTCAACTATGTTAATATGCATTTAAAGTTTTTTTTTTAAATTGTATGACTTTCTGACGTGTCCAAAAAATTTAAAAATTTTTATGGATATAAACATATTTGAGTTTGAGTTTGAAATGCAACTAAACAACACATTTTTTCACCTCAGCAGCTCAAACACGCCACTTTTGCTGCGAATCAACAGTGAACAAAACGCGATTTTGATTCGAGCGTGAGTAAAAGTAGCTTTTTAATTTTTCAATCTTCAGTGCCACGAATTGACATTATTCAGCCATAAATTTGAAAACATTCGAATTTTGCTGTGCTCTGTCTCTTTCACATGCATATAAAAAGTGAGTGAAAAAACAAACCCCTTCGAATTCGAAATTCGATTTTGGAATCCGACCTCAAAGAAAACACCTACGGCAACGCAAAAAAAAATATATTTGTAATAAAGAAATTACTTTCTTTATATGTTATTGTTTACATGTTTAATTTATTATTGGATTTTAATAAAAATAAGTCTAATTAATAGTATAAAATTAGTATTTAACAACTACAATGATACATTTGAAAAATAAACATCAGGGACGCGGTATTAAAACGCGATTTAAAAAAGTAGCGCGAATAAAAATTTCGCTGATGCTGATACAGTAGGTATAGCGTAACGTGTTAAATTATATTTATATATAAAATAATCTAAAAAGATGCGTGAAACTAGCGATGATGACTGTACTTTAACACCAGAAGAGTTAAATCAACAAAGTGATTATGCAGAATTCAATCTATTCCTGTTAATTTCTATGTCTCCTAAGTAATATGTGTTCTCACTGCTGAGGTGAAAAATTATGTGTGCTACACGAGAGCAAAGTTTTTTTGTATCTCGTGGTGTTGAGTCCCTCTCCACGCTCAGGATTCTAACTTTGATTCACTCGCTACGCTCGTGAATCAATCATAGAATCCTTCGCTTGCTCGGGACTCAAAATCAGCACTCGAAACAAAAAACAACTTTGCTCTCTTGTTGCACAAATAACTATTCTTTCTAAATGAGGAGTCAAAATAAAATATGACAAACAAAAGGAAAGTATGTTTATAATTACCGCCGACTTCGCTCGGTGGCAGTTTGATTAACTTGATTGATGTTCTCTGAGGGCTTCATTTACTAAAACAAAGCTCATTTACAAATACATAATATACCTACATTCATATCAAAGTAAATATTCTTTTTCTTGTTCCTTTACCGAGATGACAGTCTTGTTATATGGGTATAATTTATTTACCTATTCCATTTGTTTGATTAAGTGAAAGGCTGGGAACGAAGATGACATTGTTTTTTAATATTTCAGAGACGCCGTTTGTTTTACAAAATCCTGACTATATTTCAAGGGAATTGTAATGACTAATGTAAGGAGCGCCTGATTTCAATGTTTATGTAAATTGCGTCATTTATTTATAGGCTTTCAGGAGTTTAAATTAAACCTTGGAAAGTTTCAAGGTTCCTTCGCATTGTTTGGTGACGAAAATTTTGTGTACGACGATTAAGATCGCTAATACTGTTATAGTGTTGATTTTGATTAGTAAAGCGAGTATTGTTTTCACGAAATTTGACAAATTAAGCTTATGCATAATTTTAAGCGAACTTCTCTGATATAGTATTATACTGTAAGTACCTGCCTACTTCTTGTAATTGCAATACTTATTATATTCCTGCTATGGCCAGATGCCTGTAGTACTCAGAGAAAAGTATGGATATGTACTAGAGTTTATGTAAGAATAGTTTAAACAAATATTAGTGACTACGTAAACCTGGCTGTCTGCTCACCTTAAGGTTTGACAATTGATAGAAAATAGTCGTTCCAAATAATTAGAGTAAATGTAATCATCGCGTCCGCAGATCTATGAATGTTGCTGCTGATTTATCCTGCTTAATTCGTTGCGGTTTCACGACTTTATCGTTTATTGGATAGTACTCGGCATCTAACAAAGAGCTGACGAATGTCTTTCAGGGAATTTACGGTGCAGGAACCGTGACCAATTCTCTGGAAAACATTCCATTGTAATGGTAAATAGGTACATCATTCACTAAGATGTTAGTAGTTGTGTACCTTTTTGCCGTTTTAGGGTGTGTTCCCACTGTGGTCGTGTCGTTTAAAACTTCGTGGGCTGTGTCTACTGTGTAAATAGAGGTGTCCACATTCAGGATGACACTAACTTAACTGTCGTCCAATTTGTTTTTGCCGTGCTGTCAGATGCAAAATAATATTAACTCCTAGCAGCAAATTCTTCAATTTGCTGCTAGGAGAGCTGATCCATTTATTTCATTACCAGACTACTTCGAAGTCAACTTGGAGGACTAAGTTGACTTCGAAGTAGTCTGGTAATGAAATAAATGGATCAAATTAAAAACCAAGCACATCTGACCAGTAATTGCATACCTAAAAACTAACTAACTTATTAACTAATTTAAAGACGTAAGTTATAAGACGTTTTTATGTAAAAATACATAAGAATTTGGAGTACTCAAAACAATACATATTTATGAGTGGGTTCTACGAATTATTAGGAGCTACACAACAGAAAGACGCTGCTACGAACTACGCCGTAGCAAATCCCACACACGTCAATTTGAAAGTGATTAATATTTATTTATTCGTCTATTATATTGTAACCTTCTGACGATTTAGATGATTCTATAAAAACAATAGGAGTTTACTTTGATTTTCCTGTTTGCGTTTTTGGAGATATTCATTATACATTTATCATCGTCACGCATCCTCTCTCTCTACTGATTAAATATATTATGTACATATATAGGTATACATAACATATTCTCAAAAGAAAGGATCTATAATCTAAGCTTAAACAAAAAATTGCCACTGCTAAGTAGTTTAACTTATTATCGAATACCAATCGACTTAATTATGCGTGGCTCGATACGCACTTGACCTAGTTTTAAAATGAATAAACGAACACATTCTAAACACTTTGAGGGACAGCAAACGAGACACAATAGAAGTTTGATTATGACGCCTAAAGACGTTTACCTCCCTTCAAAGTGGTAATACAAAGCCAATGAAAACCTTTCTTAGGCTAATTACCTACAAGAACTATTATTGTAATTTTGCGACATTAAATCGTAGTCTCCGCTCTTATTCGTACTTAGTAGTTAAGGAAATAAGTAACGCAATTCAAATAATAAGAGTAAGAGCCGGGAAACGCGGGCGCGCGGCGGATCCCCAGTATGAATCCGGAAACTAGACTATTAATTAGGCGAGTTTTTCTTCGTCAGAATGAGGATTATGGCCGACGAGACTTCAGTAATTGCCATCCCGGCCGTGGCTTTAACTGTTTTTTATTAAATGACTCCTACGAAAATGTCTGTCTGCGGTATTATGAGTTGACAACTATAAAAGATTTTCTAAATTAATATTTATTAAATTAAGATTTGCTGTCTGCCACTGCAGCATTATCAATTTATATACAAATTGCGTTTCACATGTCTTACCATGTAATAGCTATTGGCATGATAAATATTTTTTTATGTAAATGAATAATTATCATTCTGGTACTTCTCATCAATTTATATTGAATGTTAAGTTGTAACATTGTCTACGATCCATTGTTGTAAAAATTGTCTTTAGCTCGTTGTGTGCTATGCTTTGACCAAGACCCATAGTTGAGTTCGTAGCATAATTGGACATACCGTTCGTAATTTTATGTTCGTAATAGAGCAGCAACCTTAATCAACGTTTACATAGATCGTCACTGGGATGGGTGACCACTGGTAAGCATTGAAGTCAGAGCGCTATCGTGCTTCGGGAGGTACGTAAAGACGTCGGGTCTGGATCTTGTGTAGGACAAGAATCGTAAGGCCATGACGGAAGCCTTCGAGCAGACTAAATACTCCGACTCCAAAATCAGCCACACACTCACACGAAAATCAATACTGAATACTCTAATTTTGTTAAGACATAAATAGCACAGCTGTGCTCAAATTACTCTTAAATGAGTCACTTAGGCCCAGTTCTTCGACCAAAATTACTTCTACTCAAGTTTCATATACCTAGTAAATAACCAGTCGAAACTACATTCGGACAAATAACACCGAATCCAAGGATAAATCGTCAGTAGATAAAACAATCTGCTCACACAAAACGGATATTGTTAATGCGGCTCATCAACAAAGCTCCAAGTCGATTGCTTCGTTTCTCAGGACACAGTCGTCGAGGGCTGTCCATCAGTTACTCACGACCTTATCAAACATCTCCGAGGACTAATGTTTCCGTTAGAAACAATTACGCTGAGTGGAAAATTCCCAGACGTCTCCCGATGTTTTCAACCGTTATCGTCATTCACAAATCCCAAGTCGCGCTCGCAAAAAATTAAGTGCTATCATTAAGCAAAATGAAAGGTAGCTTCTTTATTAATATTTAAACGGACGCAGCGTAGTTAGAATACATTAAAGTGCTTTTTGTAAACTGATTTAATGTGATCTTTTATGACACATTGTTTGTCTGCAATGGAGAGAAAGATAGTGACGGTGTTATGACTTTAACCCATGGGGCTTTGCTATGTTTTGCGTATATTCTGATTCTTTTATCTGCCTTAATATAATAGATAGAAGAAATAGTAACATTTTAATGCACTAACTTACTTGTGTGTAATGATCATGACTGCGAAAAGTGATGAGAGATACATACCGATGTCGAGCCATGGCTTTGCGGAATGTTATGAGTTTGACCTATTTACGGAATCGCAATAATATTTCTGTCCATTTTTTTACTTCATTCACATCACAGGCAATATTTTCCAATATACCTTAGACGTCGACGTCTTTAAAAGTATCTCAATAATAATTACAGGGACACAAATATTGTATAGTCAGAGGTAGATCAGTAATCTTACAAAATATTGATATAAAGTAACAATATTCCGAAATCCGAATTACGAAACCTTACTGTTACGTTTCTTTCTAGGAGTAATTAAGAGCGTCCGAGGCTCAAGCAATCCTTTGCATCCTCTCTTCCTTTTCTATCAGAGTAGAAATAATACAGTACAGTACATAGTTAGCAACATGCCTGCTTGGCATCGCTGCACGTCATAGAATACGGTCAGCTTATCAAAAGATGTACCGATGAATGACACACTTCATCCGATTTGAAAAATTCTGTCAGTGTTAGTTAGCCCATTTATCGACTTAATATATAAAGCTCAAGAGTTTGTTTGTTTGGTTGAACGCCCTAATCTCAGGAACTACTAGCCCGATTTGAAAAATTATTTCTGTTTTAGATAGCCCACTTATCGAGGAAGGCTATAAGCTATATAACACCACGCTATGAGCCACGGGAGCGGAGCAGTAGCCTTAAATAACGCGATGTAAGCGCGGGCTCATCTATAACAAGTAAAACGACTTATATTTTGGCACATAATTTATATACTGCGCAGAGTTAGCTGCTGTGAATGACAGAAGCAAGTTAATCATCGCTGTTACTACACCTCTCGTAACACTCTTCTGGAGAAACGAACCTGTTCTGATTACCGCCACAGCCGCCGTACACGAAAGCTTTGCACTTCTTAGAATTCACGTCATAGTGGTACCTATATTTTAACAAACATAACATTAGTATAAATAAAATTATTGTGGTAAGTAAATATTGCCATTGGCTTGGTTCTTTGGTCCACTGCAATTCAGCAGACATGACTGCCGCACCTTGTTTCTATAAGTCGATGCAATGTTGGGCGATCTGCAACGCTTGCTCCAATGGGTATTTGAACGGTTAAACGGCTAAGTACTTCAAATGTAAATCGCTTGGTGATCAGTAGATGTGGTGACTATACACTCACATTTGCATTGCCACTTTGTCATTAAGTTACCAAACGGCAAATTAAAAAAGTAACCTTCTCTTAATTAATTTTCTATTTCCAAACTGTTAGATTTTAATCTGAATTTAAAGGTTATAAATGAAAGCCCAATGCAATTTTCCAAGTTAGTATTATTATACTTACCGGGTAATTAAAGCGAGGCACAACCCCGCATTTGGTTGTAGGCCACAGAAGGAAGTCCTAGAAGTCTCTTTCAGAGTCATGTACGTCGTTCCTATAATAGATTCAAAATATAGTCATGTCACCTTTATAGTCCTTGCGTTATTCTAGTTTCGCCTTAAAACCTGGCTGCCGCTCCCCAGTATAACCAGATTTTACAGAATATTAGCTTTCGCACAGAGCAAATGCCGTCTAACCTCCGCAACCCAAAGGGTTAAATGGCTTAGACCAGTGTTAGTCTGTTTGTAACCGATCATCAAGCCACGCGATATTCTAATACGTAGAAGTGAAGAAGTCCTTAAATTTCTGTTAACTCAGCATTTAAGTTGATAATTAGTTTAAAAGCATTTCCATCCTGGCTAAAGTCATGTCTAATTTGCCTATGGTGGCTAGTCATATATGTATATATATCGATGTGGCTAGTAAATTAATAATCTCATTCCAATTGAATAAGTCACAGTAGTTTATAGTAACTTTTACCTATATACTGTGTGTTTTGTTGTGAGTAATACTGCCTCAAATCATATGAGCATAAATAACTTTGAATGTTTTATGTAAGTATATTATGTTTGACCCACCTTTACAATGTCGTTCGCATTCTACTATGGAGCTGAATTTATTTTGGTTGCCGCCGTGTCCACTGTAGCCGAACGTCAAACATTGGTCCAGCTGAGCGTCGTAGTAGTAACTGTAAGTATGTTTGATTGGAAATATTATCACAAGGTGGCGTAAGAAAACATTGACAACACACAACACAACACACTTTAAGAGGAGGACAAATATTTTATTAGCTCCACCACTGAACGTAGCAGAAAAATGTGAATAAAAATACGAAATCCAAAACCAAATGAAGGTACCTTGCCTTAAATTTTCTTTTACGCCAGTACCTAATATAAAATGAGCTAAAACTAAGTATACCTACCATGAAGCGATACTTAACAAAATTTCAGTGGTAACAACATGGTAACAATATAATATGTAGTAATCGCTTTTAAATTGAGATACCAGTTTTGTACTAGGTGGAAAATCCCTTCGAATCTCCGGCTCCTAGGGAAATGAGAGCCGGAGTATGTGGTGTGCCCACTAATAACCACCTCGCAAGCATATTAACCTCTGGAACGCAGGCGGGACATATGTACGTATGTCCCGCAACGACAGCGCCATATTTCACTACTTGAAATGACGTTAAAATAATTCCACCAATAAGATTATGTCCCACTATTGCAAAGTATGGATATTCTTTTTAATTCTGTATTGTAATTGGTTATCATTTTTGTAGACTGTTTTTGCAAAAATAACGACTGAAAATTGTTTGCCATAAGTTCAACTTCGCGCGCGTTAGAGTGACGACAGCTCTGCTTTGAAAAACGTGTAGCGACGCAATCTCTTAATTGCACTATATGTATTATATGTCATTATACTCGGAAACTAATCTTGTTTGCTATAAAATATAGTTAAGATATCATCATTGTATAAATTATAATGAAAAACGATTTTCAAAATATCATTATTAAAAATGGCGCCAAGTTGTAAATGCACCCGTTCGCATTTCAGTTTTGTAAGATTAGGTAGTTAAAAGTCGGTACTATTACTCATAACCTTTCTTATTTATCACAAACTAATGAGTAAAAAATCAAAAAATAATAAACTTATGATTTTAATATTTACCAAAGTGTATCTAAATCGGAACAATTTCGCGCGCGATTATGGCGGCCGTTTCGTATTCCGATGATGTGTTTAAACGTTTATTGATTTATAAAAATATAAGTGAAGTTGATATTAACTGTTAAGGTATATAAAGTGCTGTGAATAATTGCTTAAATGCTAAATATTTGTGAGATAGTGTGTGTTAAAAGTTTTATTGAAGAGGATTTTTTCGTGTTTTCAAGTTTTATTTCAACGAACTGCAGACAAAAGGTAATTATACATTATATATCTACAATAAGTTTTCAAAACATATTTCAAGGATGTAAAAACAGTCATTATTTTTGTGAAACGTTAAAAACTAACTGAGATATAGGTAAAATAATGACGCCGGTCAGCTGTTGCTCGATCAAGAGGTAAAGCGGCCTGCACTACCGGCCATTTTTTATTTCTTACGCCCGGCGCGGTAGGGATTAATACTGCTAGTTAGACAAATATGACTGCAACAAACTATGCCGTCCCTTATTAAAAAATCTACAAGTATAAAGTGATTAAACTTAGGTACTTCTTTTACTAAATTTATATAAATGCTTTTATGTGAGGATGGGTGAATAGATCTATGGATTTTTGGTATTATTTCACGATAAAACTACTAAACGGGTGTTGATGATACTATGTAGTAACCAACTAAGTTACTGCAAAGGTTAGGTAAACTATATCTACCTATACATCAGAATAACACATAAGCTACTAAGTGATGGAGTCTAGTATTTGGTGCACTATAAACTCAGCAGCATTACTATCAACCAACACAGGGCTTAGCTTCACAAGCTGTATAAAATAGAAAGATCCATTACCGGCGATCGCACGATTTTATCTACCGTGACTCGACGTACTTTGTGCTCAGGATTTTACAATCTCTGTAACCTTCTGTAGTACCTACCTACTCAGATCTTTATTAGATATAAGAATACTTTAAAACTTTCGCGATTTATCCACTGAGTAATATTAATGTAACGGATCTATGTCGCGTAATTATTTGAAAATATGTATAGGTAAAATACATTATGCTTCCTTCGACGTTTCGGCATGGGTTACACCCGCCGTGGTCACGAGATGACTATACAGTAGTTACTTAACTAGGGTGACTTTACATTAGTGCTACTAATATACAAGGCACCTATACCAAAGGAAAACCGACTTTAATTTTGTGACCGCTAATCATCACACTAAGCTACAACAGGTAGTTTTATGTATAAGAAAAAGATTAGAGTAAGAAAGCTTCAAAAAACGAAAAAGTTTATTTTTAACGTCGGAAAATACCGAAGTATTTACGCCTTAAACATCTTAGTTGTCGGGTAAGACCCGCTAAATAAACTTGTTTAAAGAATGCTTTAGTTTAGAGCACGTTCAATTTCCAATAAGTATAATTAAGGTAAACAAATCGGTATCACTTTGCAGTGCACCACTGGAAGTCGAAAATCACTTCAAAGCCGAAAGAGCGTTTGGCCATTTAGTGGATTGACTAGCAAATGACGAAAAGAGATTTGGTCGAACAAACTACTAACATTCTACATTTGATCGAATAAATGTTAGGCCGAAACATTCTGTCTGAGAAACGTTAGGTTTTCTTGTGACCCTGCACCCAAAATTAGGAGCCCGCTCAGCAGCGCTCGGGCAAGTTTATTAAACTAATTAGGGGTCAATATTAATTAAGTTACATATTTCGAGTGGTACAAAATGTAAAGGGTACAATTACGAAAATAATACGCGTAATATCTAACAGTTACTCACGCGTTGAACCGTTGCGTGCCGTGGCCTATGTGAGGTTGTAGTTGGCACCACATGTCCCATTTCCATATTGACTCAATTTCACCTAAAGGACACAAAGGGTAGTTTAAAATTTAGCTTAGTAATATAGTACACGCGAAGGCGCTGTAATTTGTTCAGTCAGCATTTAATTGTACTATGCTGAACTGTACTAAACTCAATTTCACCAATATGTTGTCTATACTTCTGTAGCTCGCTGAATACGTAGGTAGATCCTACTAGGTACTCTATACTACTCCTATAGTTCCTTTATAATACAGCTGGCCTGTCAGATAGTTACATACGAACTCCCAGCTTCACTAATGACCGCTTGTTAGGATCAATACTCACGACTTCAGGAATCCTGACTAGTAGGTACCTAATATATTATGTAGCAATAAATGAATATATTATGTATTGTAGCTATCTAAATTGCACATGATTTTGTCTCTTATCAATCCTTGTGAAGATGAAAGATTTCAACCATATGTTGCGGCATGAATTGTGAGCGTTGACTTGAATTAAGTACGTCCGATCAGCGTGGACCTGAATACACCATTAGTCGATCATCGACAAAGAACAAAACTACTTGTCAACATACTTAGTATATAATTGAACATTGAATAAACAATTGTGTACATTGGGTATTACGACTTAAATTAATATTTTCCTTTCTTTTCTAAGCGACACTATACATAGGTACTAAGTATTACTCTCATTTATATCGCTAAACTTGCAATGCTGTTTAAAGTTGTTTGCAAAAAATACCCTGCACAATATAAAGTTGGGAAGTCTGTACAACAGCGTAGTGCAACCTAATGTTGATTGATTATCCTCATACGAACTTCGTCTCTGCGGCTCCCCAGCGAAGAATAAATCAAGTGGCGTGTTTGCAGTACTTTCTTCGACGGGTTGCAGTAACCTCCTGTACGGTTGACTCGGTTTTGGAGATGCACTGTTTAATCCTTTGGTTCTCGTCAAACCGCTGAACGCACTCATACAAATTGTGAAAACACCAGATATTATAACCAAATATAACAATATTTTCATTTCAAAATATAAAATGCGCAGTGTTACAATTACTTTGATACGGAGGCTTGGTGTGGAAGCCGATAAGCATTACATTTATATTGCCATAAAGGGTTTATCGCGTCTACATTGTGAAAACATACGCAACACCTGAAAGATTGTGTGTGCATTACGTTACATAACATGCGTCTTACATTCAACCTTCTTATAATAGCATGCTTTGCTCTTACAACATACGAGTATGTATATCAAGCGCTTTTCTGCTGTGTATTTTATTTTTATAATAGAATATTTTCGAGGCTAAGTATTGGTCAGCTATGTTCCTACATGTATATCTAGATCTTGGTCAGGAACGCTTAGGGGGACTGCACAAAAATATACGTACAGTAATCTGCGTCATAGCGGATATAATAATGTAGCTAACATAACACAATTTTTTATACTTATATCTAATGTAGAAACCTAAGTTTAAATACAGGTAATTCGGATTATTAAATCCAAATTATATTTATACGAAGTTAAATAGTAATACCACCTACACAAAGTTTACCAACTAAACTCATAAGAAATAAGCCGAAAGTATTTCGGGCGTTGCATACGCAATCACACGGCAAACAGAATACGATAATTATTTCTCAGTTACCAACACACAATGCAACGTTTGATCGGCAAGCAGAATGTTTGCTGATCTAATGGCATTTTCAATTTGCATTCAAATTCCTGAGCTCGCATTGCTGAGTTCCGCGGGACGGGGGCTGGGGCTGGCTGAATGCCGACAGCCCGAACGGTGGGGTACTGGAATGCTCAAATGCCCGAATCGGATTAACGCTAACGACGCACCATTCTGTACGGTGCCGCAGTCGCTCGCATTCCCGCTGCGTGTCCTGCGCGACAGTGATAAACTGATGCAGCAACATCCACTACATCCACACATTACGTACACGCTGCCGCACACTGACCGATATATCACACGCACAAAAATGAGGACACAGGCCTCGGATAAATGATTATCCTTATTTCGATACACAAGTGACGTAAAATAGCGTTGCGGTGAATCTTTCTGTTAACGAAACAACGTACAAACTGTCCGATTAAGATATCCTTTAAACTTTTGTTGTACCAAACTGTAGACAAAGTACCTAATTGACTTCAATAAAGCAAACTCTTCTTCCATTAGGTACATTTTCATAACAAAGCAATTTATGCCAGTTAGAATGGCTGCATCTGAAACAATGGTCCTCGTCACAAATTCGATCGATGTTGCAAATTACCGCAAATTCCTAGGGGAGAATCCTAATGAGAAATGTAATTCCGAGGAAGCAGATAGCTCTTCACAAAGCTTTTTAAATGTACAATTCCGAGCGGTAGGATTAATTACTATAGCTTTTCATTCCGTCTAGTCAGCCGCCGGTCTACGGAAGGCGGGATTACGGGTAGATTCCGCCGGCGACGATTAATAATTAATTGTCATTACGGTTATGGCTGCAAAGCCAATTGCCTCTCCAGCTTATGCCGGATTATTTAATCTTCAGGCTTGATGAAGTGGGAAACATACATTTCAGACACGGTTAGGTAGTTTGTTATTAGAGGTACCTGTATTCGTTAATTGATACGTGAATAATCAATGAAAGAGAATATTAGCTGATGAATTTAGTATAATTTTAGCGATAATCTCTGCGATTAAACTCACGCGATGTTGTTCGCCTGTGCCCGACTGATTTTGAAACAAAGCAGCTGGGGTTCTTAGTTACAATCAAGGCGTGGTGACGTGTTGCTAAGGGCGTTCTGGTTCTACGCGATGACGCTTCATATTTGGTTAATCCTCAGGTGACTTGTGACGTTGTATGAACATCCTTGATTACATCCAGAGCAACAATTTGATGCATATTATCTAAACTAAATTTGTCATCCATCGGCGCCATATGCCGCAGTGTTTTTACGTTGAGTGGAATAAGCTTAGAGTGGAATAAATTTCCAAGTTGGCGATGGAATTCATCTTCATCAGTAGTCTCGTCTTTATTAAAATATCTCAATAATTTTGATCCTATTAATTAGATAATATTCATTAGCTTACTGCTGTGGGTAAGGCGTACCCACTCTGATGTTTTCGGGCATATTCAATGGTGACTACTCCAGATTTGCCTGTTGTCAGTAAATTTTCAGAAGACAAAAAACGGTTCCACCCAGTAAAATTTACGACTACACAATTGTTCAGAATCAATTTTAATCGGTTTTAAGTTTTAATATTCCATTAAATATTAAAACTTAAAACCGATTATAGCCGTAGCAACATAACAATGATCTAATTAGGTACCTACTAGCTATCTGGATTACATTATAATCATATGCTAAGTGTGCCCAAATAAATTTACAACAACCTTAGAAACACTCCAGGACAAGTGGCATACACATACGAAATTAAACCCACTCTTTCGCCATTCTATCAGGACAAAACGGTTTTACTACCAGAGGACTTCTTTTTTCGGTTTATGTGGCATGTTTATGGACTTTTAGCGAAACCTATAAATGTCAGTTTACATAATAAACTTGCGAACCTATTCCCAGAGAAATCCAACATAATATAATGTTAAGGCTGCTAGCGTAGCAAATTAAAAACGGAAGACAGCCGCATAAAAATTCAATCATTTCGAAAGCTTCGCCAAGATTTGTTGGCTCGTGCGGAGAGGATTTAAATGAAATTACGACATTGTTTCGCCGGTGGACGGCCTGACGCCTGTAAATTATAAATTAAAAATATGAGAAGTACGGTATAGACGTAGATATGTATTGATTGAGCTTATATATTTTCGATATAATAGTCAGAAGTGTATTGCAACCAGATGGTATGTCTGTAGATGTGGTTTCTCACCTCACCATCACTGTTCGCTATCCCCAGTTGGGACATACTACCGTGGCTGGAGATCTTCACGCGCTCTCACTTTCCTGCCCTTGACGAAATCCTGTAGGGTTAATAAACGCAGAAATGACAAGCTATGTAGGCTGTGGATTGCAACAGTTTACCAAGTAGAAGTAGGTTAGTAGTCGTCTTCCAAACATGTTCACGTTTACAATATGATTTCTTTTAGAGTCGAAAATGCGACAGTGATACTTCTAGTTATACCTACGAGATTATTTTAGTACAACTTACGTACCTACTAACCGCGTGGCAGCCATGTATTTGTTGTCTTGTTTATAAAGCTAGTGTAATTCAAACGAAGGACGGCGGCGGCGGTGAAAACTTTTTCCGTTTATATTGCTACCTACAGCTTGTGACATATTACGTACCTACAACTTTACAGAAAACTTTGTGGAAACTACTTTCTGTAATTGACATATGTAAAGCCAACACACAATCATTACGTTGTTCTAAGGTAACGGAACCGGTCTAGGACACTGCACCATTTTCAAACATAATTAAAAAAAAAAACCAAATCAAAACATTTTTATAAATATGGCAACATTTTGTGCAAACTATACGGGTATCCGAACAACATTATGTCAGTTTGGCATTTAACAGCCATGTTGTTTTTTTTAAATCTACGGTCGCGTGAGTGCAGGTGAAAGAAATATAAAATAATCTGTTTTTGTTAGAAGAATGCTAATGCAGGTGGGTTACATTCGTGGAATTTTTAAATTTTTACATTATATTGTGAACGCTTGGCAAGGCAGCGATAGCCTAGTGGAGATACCAACAAACTGCCATGCAGAGGGTATCAGGTTCGAATCCACGGCGTGCACCAATGACTTTTCAGAGTTATGTGCGTATTGAATTGTTAATTATCTATTGTCCCGTGCCTCGGAGAGCACGTTAAGCCGTCGGTTCCGGTTGTCATGAAGATCTTTGACAGTCGTTATAGGGCGTCAATACCTACCTTCTAAATAAACCGACACTAGTCTAAACCATGGAATATCGTTATCCCTTCGGGTTGCGGAGGGCAGACAGGCAGTCGCTCCGTGGAAAAGCTAATATTCAGCCAAATTCGGTTAGACTAGTAAGCGGACCCCAGATTGAAACTGGGATAACGCTAAGAGGATGATGATTGTGAACGCTTGGCAATTTATTTAATGATTTACCATTGATATTTCGATTATAACTGCACATAACCTGATTGTCTAACCTCTAATATCATTTGTTTTTTTGTTTGTGTTTATGACTGGAAACTAAATTGTGTCTTTCCCCAATCATGGACACTTCTGTCCATCACTAGATTTGCTTAAGTCTGCTATAATTTTGTTTTTTCCAGCTATGTAAATTAAGACTATTCTTAATATCTTACAAATTTATAATTACAACATTCGGACCCAATGATGGACAGCACTATCCAAGACTGGGTGTTCATGACTGGAGATTCACCAACTGGTATTTTTATTGTGGTAGGTAATATGGTATCCAAACGAAATTATAGTAAAGATCAAATGGACCGAGCAATTGCTGAAGTACAAAGAGGAGCAAAGATGTCTGTAGCGGCTTTTTTTTTATTACTGATAGGCTAGCGTTTGACCATGATCTCACCTGATGATAAGCGATGATATGGTCTAAGATGGAGCACGCTTACCTAGAAGGTACCTATTCACTCGCGACTTGAAAACACCCACAGGTTGTACTTGTCAGGAAACACAGACTCGGGTAAAGAGTTCCACACCTTGACGGTACGCATAAGAAAGGAAGAAGCAAAACGCTTCGTGCGTATAAGCGGGATATCCGCCATGTAACGGTGACGCTGACTCGTTAGTTTGGTCGTCCGATGGAAGAAAGGGGATGGAGGAATCAGATTGTGTAGTTCCTCTGCGCACTCTCCAAAATGTATCCGATAGAAAACCGATAGACTGGCGACACTACGGCGATGCTCCAGGCTTTGGAGTCAACTAATTGGTCATCGCCGATGATTCTTCTAGCTTTTCTCTCAATTGACTCCAATGTATCTAATTGATACTTGGCAGAACCATCCCAGAGGTGTGAACAGTACTCCATGCAGGACCGGACTTGTGCTTTATATAGGCTACTAAATACGG
The DNA here is from genome assembly GCA_944739405.2 of Euclidia mi. Classification (NCBI taxonomy): domain Eukaryota; kingdom Metazoa; phylum Arthropoda; class Insecta; order Lepidoptera; family Erebidae; genus Euclidia; species Euclidia mi. Next base: position 84,797,841 of record OX123182.2, on the reverse strand, counting down.
TGTACCTAGAATTACTTTGCGGAATAAAAAAAATTACGGGGATAAGCCCACTTGATTGTTGCTTTGGACCTTCTACAGTGCTGTCCCAAGAAAAAGAAACATTATTATTCATAATTATTAGTAACCAGATCGTCGATTCACCTTGCGGGAGACCTAACCGTGCTGCGTCGTTCGGTACGTGGCCGCCAGTTCAGAACCCTCCTGCCCCAACGGCCATCGGTTCTTCGAGCTACGTGCCCTGCCCATTGCCACGTCAGCCTGGCTATTCGGAGAGCTATGTCGGTGACTATGGTTCTCCTGCGGATCTCCTCATTTCTGATGCGATCTAGCAGGAAAACACCGAATATAGCACTCTCCATCGCCCTCTGAGTGACCCTGAGCTTTCGGATAAGACCCATAGTTAGCGACCACGTCTCAGCGCCGTAGATCAGCACTTCAGCATTCAGCACACGGCAACACACTGGTCAAAGTTAGTGTTGAGACACTGCGGGATTATCGGACGTAACCTTCCGAACGCCGCCCAACCGAGTTGGATTCGACGAATGACCTCTTTCTCGAAGTTGGATTGGATCTACCCAATTGGATCATTTGTCCCAAGTAGGTATACGTATTTGTCGACAACTTCGAATGAGTTCCCAACCTGAATAGGAGCAGGTACAACTTGGATGTTAGACATGATTTTCGTCTTGTCCATGTTTATCTTAAGACCTACTTGTTGGGAGACTCTACAGAGGCCATTGAGCCAATGCTCAATGGCCTCTGTAGAGTCTGGCTGAGACCATGGAGGATAACTCAATAGTTATCCTCCATGGTCTCAGCCACGACTACGATATCGTCAGCAATTCAAAGGTGAGTGATGTGCTCGCCGTTGATGTTGATGCCGAGTCCTTCGCAGTCCAGAAGCTTGAAAACGTCTTCCAGCGCAGCGGTGAAGAGTTTCGGAGATATAACATCTAGGTTTTATACATGGCTGAAAACCATTTTCCAATAACAAAAGATCATTTATTAGATAGTGTACAAAGACTTATTTTGGAGAAAAATTTAGAAAACTGCCCTTTCGCAAATAATCGCCCAGGTAAAAAATGGTTCAGGTCATTTATGCATCGTCATCCAGAAGTGGCACAAAGAACGGCACAAAATCTAACGAAGGCCAGTGTCAATAGGCAGATACTTATATGAGTGTCCAAAACTAGATGTCCAAGACTAGATACTGTTTATAAATGGGTGTCCATTATAGGGGACTTTAGGGGTAAGGGTATTTGTTTTTATTTTGTATCTCATAAGTAGGTATACCTACTTTGCTGTGCCATAATGTGCCAAATAAATAGATCGCAGAAAGCATGTTTTAGTTACGAATATTACTTGTTCTTGCAATACCAAATAAATACGAACAATAAAGGCAAATAAACTCCATTTTAATTATTAAACAGTCCATGATTGGTTCCTTTACCTTATTAGGATAGTAGTAAGTAGATTTACTTAGTTATAGAGTAGAGACCGTGCTTGACAAACGTAGCATAGGACGTCTTCCAGCTAGTTGATGTGACGCAAAGTGGATGGCAGCGGCTTGACACGAAGAGTCCAAAAATTAGCTCAGTAACGTACCATTGGAAAGAACTATATCCAACAGTAGACTGTGGGAGGCTGATGATGATGAAGATAGAAGGTAGGAACGTTTGAGGTACCTACCTACTGCCTGCATTGATCGCTGTACTTATTTAGATAGCGCGACTTGTTCTCACGATCGTTCATCAATACAATGACCAATAGGTTTGTAGTCCTTACCTACCTTTGTAGGTAGAAGCATTTAGAGTGGGTATCATAGTGAGATAACCGTGCTAAATAAAAACATGTAGCTACCAATCTATATTATTTCCCTGTTTACCAACGTTTTTATAAGATGTACTTAATCTCAACATCGGTAATCGCAGCGGCAGCCGTAACTTTACCTCTATTAAGTATTTTCTCTTACACCAACCGAGCCTAAAAGGCTTTTACCGTGAAATGATACACAGACCCAATATCCTGAAATATCGGATGCATTTCACGTTGATTGATCCCAATCGTCTATTTAATAGGTACCGTGGGAAGCGGAGCGAGGTCGGCCTGTAGCGACCGATATACCACAAAATAATGTAACCAGCGCAGTGCAGCAAATCGGAAGCTACCTAATCAAAATTATACTTATGTACTTAGTTTATACTGATTTCATTTAAACAGTCCTTTACCATGCCGTGGCAACTTGTAAGTGAAACAACACTCAGCATGCAATTGTAAAACATGTTTGTGATTTTTATATTTGTGTACCTATGTTTTGTTAGTTGCCCAAATAAATAAATTTAAAAAAGAAATATAATACTGCTTATAGTAGGTAATAATACGTTATCTTAAAAAGAGTAGGTAGTATAAAATAGTTAGGTATGTTCTTTCTTAATATGTAGTTTTAAATGTGGCAAAAAAGATAAAATAGCACCAGGAGGTACTTACTCCTCGTATACATACTGAAGCCAACACAATCCTGAAACATCAGATAATTTATGATGAAATGAGATAAATTACATGTTGATTTATCTTTAACAGACGTATGCAGAGGTCAAAGGTCGAAAGTGGTTTAGGTTTGGTTATTATTATATTAATCTATGATCGTTGTGTTTCATACTTAACTACCTACCTATATAGGTACTACGAATTGCAATGCATCATTTCATCAATTCAACTTCAGTTTTTTGGGTGGTTGTAATGAGTGAAAATTGGATCTTATATGGTAGGTACCTACTGCAGTCTCGAGATGGAAGACTGGGTCTGGTTTGAAAGAAGTACAGACAAATTAAATGTAGACTTCATTACTGACGACGAAAAAATTATAATACATTGAAAAAAAAAATTGTTGCAAATTTATTTCAACTTTCGTTTGTAACTTTATTTTTCATTTTACAACTAAATGTTACGGGACCAAAGTTATAGAGAATTTAATTTGCAAACAAACATGTTTTGATTTTTTTCTGTAAGTACAGCCAATAGTAGTTTACCAGATATACTAGAAAACCTATACAGGATGTTTGGTAACGTAGACCTTTTCTAAGGTACCTACCTACCTACGCCACAATACCCATTCTCCCGTTTTCGCCATCCAGCCAGCCACTACCAGCCGTCCTCCTCAGGGCGCTTGTACTGGCCAAGAAAATCCACCGTGTCTGCTTCAGATGAGACTGCCTCATCGTCATCACATGTAGAATGCTTTAGACGACAATAATTATTTCGGATCGAGGCTACAGATTACTACTAAATGTAGCCATCAGGGGCGGATGTGAGACGTTGGCTGCCCTAGGACTACGAAAGATTAACCTGCCCCCGCTCCCCTCCTCCCTACGTGCTGTAACGCTGTTAGTACACCTACGCGTTCGCATGCGACTGCGAAACTTTTAGTCCAGTCAAAATAGACAAAAATAAGTCATAACCTAGACATAATTCGCATAGAGCTGAAAATTGGCAGAGATGTTAAATACATCATTATAAATAAAATGTGAAAAATCCTCATCGATCCTACTTCTGCAATTTTTTTTTATCCAAGATCAAAGATACAAAAGAAGAATGGCAAAATCAGTGTCGCTTATTAATGAAAGCGAGCATGAATGAATTTATATACATTTTATAGAATGATAGCTGTAGTTTATTTTATTAGTTATATTTTTTTTTTTATTCAACGGGATAAAACAAATATCTAATAAAGAAATATTTTGTTACATCTGAAATGCACATAGCAATAACTAAACGTCAAAAGCGAGATTTTATAAGAATCATTAAATCCTCTTTTATGAAATCGTTAAAAACCTTACAAAAAACGACGAATCGCGTGAATTTCTTGTCATCTGTCATTGATACAGTTGTCACAGATCCTATGAATGAATGTCTGTATTATATTTATTTTACGCATTTTCGCATTGTTTTGTTAACTTTTCTTAGCTTAGCTTTCGTTTCTGCTTTCAGTTAAGCTTTTGCATCCTGAGTGTTGAATACCTACCTACTTATGGTGTTACATAATTATGTTGTTGTGATACTGAACATACGTTTGAGACAAAAATCTAATACGTATTGTTATTTTGAACAGATTTTTTATTAGTGTAGTAGGGGAAAGTGGTTACCCTTCGTACACTTTTTAGATTTTATTTTTTTTCTTTGCAATTAAATGACGAATGTATCTAGTTTATGTACCTACCTAAGTGTAACAAATATATTGTACTTTGTTACAAAACAGTCCGAAACTATTATGTCAAAAGGTTAAAGGGTTATAGACATTTTTCTACGATAAGAAATTTGTACGAGCGTACCCCATGTACGGGGTACATTCCTACAGTAGGTGGGGTACTTTCGTACGCCGTGGGGTCATTGACATATATATTACTGCGTAAGGACTGGGCGGACCGCACCTTACAATGACGCCTCGAAGTTGGTCCTAAAATGGTCTGCTCTTTAACGAAGTGAACTAGAACGCGATCAGCTGTCATCGCGAGCGGTCGTAAATTTTGCGAACAAAAATGCCAATTGTGCCGTGAAAGGTTGCGTGAACTACGACAAAAAACATAATAAAAAATGTATTAACATTTCATGTCACCGGTAACTTAAAATTATGTCATTAAATCAACTTCTAAAATTATTTAAAGCAATTTTCTTTAATATTGGTAAAAACGGCGCGAAGCCGCGTAAAAGTGCGACATAACTTTGAAGGGGCGGGCGTTGTACCCGATGAAATGAAAAGATTTATTATTATTACTATAAGATTAAATTATGTTGTAACAAAATAATTTTTAATTGATTCTTAAAATTTAAATATACACCAACGTCAAAAAACATTAGGTACGAATCCAAAATGGAAAAATATATATTGTTTTTGTACCTCGAAAAATACCTCACCCCGCTCTTACAAGGTTATGTCTAGGAGCAACCATGCCGATTTACATCGTAGTTCATACTAGTTTAAATAGATGGCGTTATTTTTTTTTGGAAGGTGACTGCGTCTGTCAAATGTTCGGTCGCACGTATCTTTTGTATTTATATCAATGCGTGGGGTAGATTCATACAGGGTTATTAAAAAGGCCAATTAAAGTCCTTAAAGAACAATGGCAGAATTTGGTCTGGGTTTGTTGTGGCGACCTTAAACTTCATATGAACAAAACAAATTGTTTTTTTTTTTCTACGATTTTTAATATTTTCACTTTGTCTCGTTAAAGCTGGAGTATTTTATGATGATAAAAAGCACTCCAATTGATTACGAATACTTTATTATTTGATTGTGTCCATAGACAATGGTGTGACAGGAATAGACGTGAGTGCTATATCCGTTTCGATTATTAAATAAGTAATCGATGCGATCGACCTTTATAGAGTTGGTTTGGTTTAAAATGCAGTTATTTAATATTTAATCAACATTATATCCATAAGCTAATATTTCGAAGCAAAACAACGTTTAAATCAAATAAAAACGTCACAGCATCGTTTTAATGTTGTATCGATTTCACATACAATCGATTTAAAATGTGCAGCTCTGCTTTTGTCTTTGGCTGTGACAGTTAGATGCTACAAAATACTTCCACGTTTTGATGTCAATCTGACATATGTCATTTAATAATTCAAACGTACCTACCTACATTGTTTAACTTTCATACTATAACTTTCCTTTTACCTACATTGTTAATTCTTAACTAAAAATTCAAACACCGATATCTTCTTTTTCCACCTTTCCTGAGTGAAAATAGAATCATTTATAGATTCTGTTACTTACGCCAAATTTTTTGATATATTTTTTATTACTGTACGCTTCAATTTAATTTCAGACATTTTGATGTATGGAGATCTGCCATTGTCCTTTACATTAATTATTATAAAAATATTAATTTATCAAAGAACTAACTTAATAATATGTGACTTGATTCATAGCCGTTAAATTTTCTTTAGAAAAATATAAATAAAATCGTTCATCCTTAGTTCACTTATTGATAATTCTAAAAGGTTATTTGGCGGGGTCTTACTCGCGATAAATAATATATTTAAGGCATAAATATCTCGGTATTTCCCAACGTTTCAGCCGACTTGCTTCAGCCGTGGTCGCGGTGTGCGGTGAAGTTCTTGGCACCTACCCTCACTTGATTTTTTTTAAACCGCACTGTCGGTACTTCGACTCACTACACTAATGACGCCTACACACTGTTGAGTTATATCATTGCGGCGGTGTTTACACTTATTTATGACTGGATTCCAAGTTGTTGATAATCTAATTCCATCCGCCCGGATGAAATTTTTGTGTTTTTTTTTTATTTTAACCGCTTCACGTACTATCCTGGAGTAATAGTGAAGGTCGGTGGATAAGTCCTGTGGTTGATATATTTCTATCCAGTGGTTTGACTCCAATAAATGTTCACCTATAGCGGACTTATTTACTTGTCGATTTTTCACAGCTACAATATGTTCTTTGACCCTTTCCGGAATTGTTTGCTTGGTCTGTCCGATATAGGAACTACCACAACTGCAATCGACCTTGTAGACGACAGGTGTTTGAAAAGGAATAGCATCCTTTGGGCTGCGCTAATTGTGTGCTATCTTCGAAAGCGGACAGACTTGATGGAGTATTTCTTGAGTACTGCTCCAACTTTGTCCGTTACTCATTTTAGATAAGGCATGTAAGCCGGCACTCTGCTCACCTCAGGTTTACGGTCCTTCCCCTTCAGACGGTGATCTCATCTTTGTAGGTATCCGCTACTTCTAAGTACCTCATGAACTGTTGGTATAGGTACTGGTGGTTATTAAAATCTAAAGGGGGTACATTCGTACGCGTACGAATGTGCCCCCTGTCTGGCTGTCCGAATGTACCCCATGCCTTTGTACAAAATTAAAATACAACTTTATGCAAATTCTAATTTAGTTTGAGAAATATAACAATAGAAGCTCAAAATAAAAAATGTTAACATAAATCAATCATCACCACTTTGTCAAAAACATAACAATTTTACTTACAATTACGAACTGAAGGTAGGTAAAAAATTTACTCACCGCGCGCGAAAACACGTTACGTTTTGTCAACTGAGGAACCGTAGTGCGACTCGCGCACTGATGCCAGATGGGGGGGATTCCCCCCAAATTTGGGGGTATTTTCAGACCACGGGGGGATTTTTGGGGGGACAAATCCTTTGGGGGGTTCTGCGGGGGGAAAAAAATTAGCTTGGAGGTAATTGGAGGATTTTTTTGAAAAAGTTTTATACGTGAACAAACTACTCCCTACTTAATTAGAATGCACGATAGAAACGCACACAAACACACACACTAGCACAACAATACTGCGGCGCACTAGAAGACCGTCTGCAATGATGTTGACTCAGTGGTACAAGAGTGGAATGCGTTACATCGAACAGCCTGGAAATCCACACAAAATACCGAAGAGTTGTCAGTCGGTGGTAGAAGTTACGGACATGTAAGCAAATTGACATTAGCAATTTTGTCGTTGCCTTTTTCTAACACGGTTGTGGAAAGAGCCTTCTCGCAAGTTGCGATTATTAAAGACAAACTGAGAAACAGATTAGCCATCAACACGGCCGAATCTATTTTGAGAATAAGATATTCAATGCCGAAAGGATGTGTTAATTTTAAACCAACTTCAAAGATTTTCAAGATATTTAACTCGGAGAAAATGTATGGAACTGCAGACGACGCAAGTGGAGATGCTGATACAGTCATGGAAGCAATTGCTGAATTATTATACATTTAATTTTATTTTTTTTAAATAAATAAATATTTTTCTAATTACTGGGGGTTTTTTTCTCAAAACACTAACGTTTTGGGGGGATTTCGGGTGAGATTTGGGGAGAATGCTGGATCATCATCTGGCAAGACTGCTCGCGCGACACTCCGCTAGCAACATGGCGGCCGGTATGCCTATGCACACAAGCAAAGGCGTATTTGTGTGACCCTTAGTTTTTCTGATGAACTAGCTGTACGAATGTGCCCCGCGTACGAATGGTGACCACTTTCCCCTATGGGATTTGATGATTATACATTATGTGCATTGTATGATATCTGGAATATATTCGTCGTCAAGCTATTATTCCGTCACCAGTTCAGTTTTTCGAAGAAGTCGGAGGCATTATATAATGGTTCAAAATATGTAAATAAATGCTTTGTTACCAAACATATTTTATTTTCACTTAATTACTATTTTATGATACATACATAGGGCTGATGAAACGGCAAATCAGTTAAGTACCCCTAAATGCTAAATAGCGCGAGAGTTTGCAAAGTATAAGTTTGCTGGATAGATTATAGAGAATGTACTCTGTGATTATAGAGCAACATAATTACAGCGAAGTGTGATATACCTATATAATTATAAAGAAAATCGTAGAAGTAAGTGTTAGAAAAGGTACTCTCAAATGATTTAACATTCCTATCACAGTTCTGTTATGCTCATGATACCTACGTTATTAGCTAAGAGCTCAAATTAATATTTACCTACATAGGTAGGTAGCTCCCTGAAACGTCACCTGATGTTAGTCATTAGCGTTCTGCGCAATGTACGTTTATTCAATGAACTGCACATACGTGAACTTATCACTGTGACAGCTGTGACATTAGTGATCACAGATGATATACTATAACCATATTAGTGACTAACTTCAGACCTACCCACACTAAATGCGCGAGGTGTAACTTACAACTCTTTAACTTCGTTTTCTATTAAAATCTCATAACATAAAAATATTCTGTAATTACATTTTACTTAATAGGCCTTAGATCTATCTTTTTAAAGTATTTGTACTAATGCTCGCGAAGTCTTAATGCGACACTGATAATGTACGGTGGTTTGCCATTGTTCTTTGGGTCGTTTTAATTTTTCTCGAAAACGGTGAATTATATCGTGAAAATAGGTCAGGCAAAGTTGTAGGTCATACAATTTTGTACAAAAATGGTCTCGACACTTTTTCTCGTACGACTCACCATTCGTGAGATGTCGCGGTTTTAACAATTACAAAATTCATAATTTACATAATATGCACACATTTCCGCTATTGATTGAAAGAATGGTAATATTGCTAATGATTGAAGTGGAATAGGTTACAGGCAGCGATAGCCTAGTGGAGGTATCGGGTTCGAATCCACGGCGCGCACCACTGACTTTTCAAATTTATACATACATAGACTCACGCCTGTTTCCCGGAGGGGTAGGCAGAGACTACGGAACGCCATTTGCAACGATCCTGACAAACCTCACTTGCTTCACTCACTCCCATCAAGTTTCTCATGCATGCTCTTCTGTTAAGGGTACTTCTGACTTCTACTTCAAATTTATGTGCGTATTAAATTGTTAATTATCGCTTGTCCCGTGCTTCGGAGAGCACGGGCTGTCATAAAGATGCCGCCTGCCCCAACGTCCATCGGTTCTTTGAGCTATGCCCTGCCCATGCCACTTCAGCCTGGCTATTCGGAGAGCTATGTCGGTGACTTTGGTTCTCCTGCGGACCTCCTCATTTCTGATTCGATCTCGCATTCGATCGCACGGAAACTCCGAGCATAGCTCTCTCCATCGCCTTTGCGTGACCCCGAGCTTACGGATAAGGCCCATAGTTAGCGACCACGTCGCAGCGCCGTAGGTAGCTCATCACTGGCAACACACACTGGTCAAAGACTTTCGTCTTGAGACACTGCGGGATATTGGACGTGAAGACATGCCGTAACTTTCCGAACGCCGCCCAACCGAGTTGGATTCGACGAATGACCTCTTTCCCGAAGTTGGACCTACCCAATTGGGTCATTTGTCCCAGGTAAACGTACTTGTCGACAACTTCGAGTGTAGTGTTCCCAACCTGAATAGGAGCAGGTACGACATGGACGTTAGACATGATTTTCGTCTTGTCCATGTTCATCTTAAGACCTACTTGTTGGGAGACTCTACAGAGGTCATCGAGCATTGTGCTAAGGTCTTCCATGGTCTCAGCCATGACTATGATATCATCGGCAAATCGAAGGTGAGTGATCTACTCGCCGTTGATGTTGATGCCGAGTCCCTCCCAGTCCAGAAGCTTGAAAACGTCTTCCAGCGCAGCGGTGAAGTTTCGGAGATATAACATCTCCCTGCCTCACCCCTCGCTGTAGCCGAATAGGTTTTGAGCTCTGGTCCTGGAGGCGGACTGACATGGAGAGAATTTTTTATAGCGCCAAAGAATTTTATGTACCTATGACTAGCTGTTTTCCGCGGTTTCACCCGCGTCCTGAGGGAACTACTTCGCGTACCCGGTTAATTTATAGCCTAAGTTACTCCTTGGTACATCAGCTAACCGCCAGTGAACGTCCCGTCAAAATCGGTCCAGCAGTTCCAAAGATGAGCGAAAACAAACAGACAGACAGACAACAATTAAAAAAAATTCATCTCGATAGGTATATGTACCGTGTACCTATACATCCATATGCATTCAGTAAAAAGCGGTTATTTTAATATTACAAACGGACACTCCAATGTTATTTATATGTATAGATAATAAGACCATATCAGCGCCGTTCCAGAGTCTGCGCCCTCGCTCTGGGCACTGCTAGCACAGCCTTAGATACTACACAACTTTCCAAATGCCGCCTTACAGTCTTCAGTTAATTTCTCCCTCAAAGTTGTCTCTACCTAACGGCACCCTTTCGCAACAACTTTACGTAAACCTCGAAAATTTCGATTTACGGTACCTAATAGTGTTCATTGACCATGGAGAACATAGTGAGGCAGTTTGTGTCCAGATTACACCCCACGTCCGCACGTAAAACATGTCATAATTTTTGTCTAAAAGTGATTTTATGGCTCTTTGTCATGATCGATGCCCTGACATAATTTTGGCGCCCCCATGATGCTGCCGCCCGGGGCAAGTGCCACGAACCCCCTCCCCCGCTCTAGATCGGCCTCTGGCTGTAAATCATTTAATTAGACCTGTGTCCTGTTTTATGGCAGTGTGAGAAGTGGTCAGTGCTTAAGCGACACAAGCAATCTGCGTGTCACGTAGATGAATATGCTGCGCTGGATGTATGGAGTCACGCGAGGGAGGACCGCATTAGAAACTGCCGCATCCGTGGCAGCCTTTGTGCCCGTGACATTGTGGGCAAACTGCAAGAGTCCCGCTTACGCTGGTATGGCCATGTTTCACGACAACAATGTTGCGTGGGAAACAAATACCTATCTCACAATGCCACCTCCCTAAAGGCCCTAGAAATGCTGGCACACGTCGTGGGAGATAAAAATGCCAATGGACTTATAACTAAGGATGCCGAAGACCGGGTAGTATGGAGACGTGTAGCAGGAACGGGGACCCCGGGCTCCACAAGGTAGGAGGCCTTTGATAGCAACTGGTACAAAGCTAGGATGATGATAATGATGTCGATACATTGTCATATACCAAGCTAAGAAAGGGTGCCAAATGAATGGCTCGCCCGGGGCGCCCCGATGACTATAAGGCCTGGGTCCGGTCCTAAGTATATTTATTGTTTTATTTACTTCACGAATGTCTTGCCACCTATGCCGATGGTGCTGCATTTTTTGTTATGTGCGGCAATCGAGCAGAGGAATCGCAATGGGATGGGAAATGGATCGGAAAGAGAGGAAAATGAGAATAATGTCAATAGAAGATTGACAGTGATAAACACGCTGCGCTGTGCTTCGCTATGTTTACGACCCTGGAGATGCTCACAGTAAATAATTATACTTATCTACAACCACAGCTTATTTTGCCATGATTTCCGCCAAGGAGCAATTTCCGCTGAACCGCAGCAACTGCCAGCAAACGAAAAAGTTATACATACAACCTTTTGCTTTAGGTCTGTACGTCGAACCTGGAACTTGCTACTTGTTGATTATAATAGGCTAAGCAGTATTAGGCAGCATCAAGTTGGTAGATAGAGTCAGCAACGTAAGTCGATATTCCTATTCGTATTACGTAAATTATTATTGTCAATATCTAGAAAATCTATACAAAAACGAATGACCTAATATGTATAATTTCGAACTATTTGAAATTAAACTTCAGTTTCCGGATTTAATCACGATATAATTATAGAGTGTCACATTCGCGTGAATAAATGTATGATGTTAAAGATGATGTTTATGATGATAGGACGTTATCAGAGTTTTAATTCATAAGACTCGGCAAAGATTCTAAATATGCGTGTGCGTTCGCGCAGCGGAATGTTAAATTCGTGTTAAAGCGGAATGAAAATCGTAGGGCTTAATTAAAAATATTTTTGTACACGGATATTTAAATACTTATTAATTGAAGATTTATTTTTATCGTAGATAGTGGCGTTATTATTTAAAAAATATTTTTAATTCAAGAAATGCAATTGTTTTATTTTTTCCTAACGCTTGGGTACGCAACTGTACCATATTAATAAATACTATATTGGAAGGTTAAGAACGTTTCTTAGATATATGGCCCGGCCGCTTTTTTGTAGCTATCCGAACTTGGCCGTTTTATGTAGGTTTTCGATGCTTCGTCAGTATTATAATTGTTTTTCTTTAATTACTGAATTTAATGACATGAAATTTTGCATGTGAATAGTTGAATGAATACACTAATTATTGGCATACATTATACCATGCAATTCCTTTAGAACGTCGTGATATTTGACTGCTTTGTAAACAGTGATCTATTCATGGTAAATTGTCCTATAACTCTTTAATTACTAACGGAACATCATTGATACTTGGCAACATGTTGCAGACACTTACAAGGTTTGTATAAACGTGAAAATCTAGACCCCAAAGTGCATACTTTAAGAACTAAGACGTAATAAGCGTATTTTACGTTTATATTTTTATCTTTTAAGCCCTACGATTTTTTCTAAATCTGTTTTTTAAACAAATATAAACAAATTCAAAACAACGTTTTACGCAATTTTTTTTTTACCATACACAATTATACGACGTCATACACTAAATATCTGCATAATTAAAATCCTTAAATGCAACAACATTCCGCTGCGCGAACGCACACAAATATGTTACTTACATATTATTATACTTTGTTCTTAATAACCCAACCGACGCGTGCAGCTTGTCGCCGCACGGTAAGAGTCGGAAGCCACCCAATTTAGGGGCATATGATTTTAGTCACTTGCAAAAAAGTAGAACTGTCATTAAGAAGGTAGATTTTCAAAAGTGAAAATCGACCTGTGCAAACCCTTTATAAAAGAAGACTTTGCCATAACCTTTTTACAAGGCGCTTAGCTAATGGCCGGAGAAAAATTTGAAAGTGATATTTAAATGGTGTAGACTAAATTAAATACCAACGCGACTTAAGTATATTGGTATAGATATTTTAATCACCTGGACGATTTAAGTATCCTTACGGTGGTATTAAATCACCCGATATCATAAAGTATACCTGACGTACAGTGTATGGGAGTCTTTTATGGTCACTTGTTCTATTCCACAGATAGAACAGTAGAACTTAACTTGGTTTTCACTAATAGATACTACATCTGATTTATTCCCGACTAGTAGAACTAGTGAATGTTTTCCTTGTTACGCTTAACGTCAGGGTTAAAAATTATGGAATACCTACACCAATTGACGTCAGCACCCCAGCTTCTATTTCTGTCTTCAGAGCCAAAGATATTTCATTTGAATACGTTCATAGGTACGAACGCCATAAAAACAACGCATTGTTTATGTTTTTAATCATTCTTATTGCTGAAAGTAACGTGGCCGTGGTCACTCGTACTCTGTGTCTTCGCTGAACAACGTAAATTATTATCTAGAACACCCAATTCAATTTTTTCTCATTGATGATAACAGGAACTTTTTCTGCCTTAGTATCGTGGAAAGCCTCAAAAACATACAAACTCAGATTTTTTACCACTATTACTTAGGGTTGCTTGTGGTTTTACAGTACAGACAGCCAAAAACATGGTCTTACTATCCTACGATTAATTTTTTGCATATCATTAAACAAACTAAAGGAAAGTTTGCCTTGTAAGTTTGTGCCATAAACTTATAAGATATGTAGATTTTCCTTTGAAACAGTATTGTGACAGTTCTAACCTCAACCTTAGCGTTAATTTGATGACGTCTTAAGGTCTTAGCCCACTTACACGACTCTCCTCACATCCAACCAAAAGAATATCATTCAAATATGGGCTTTAGGTATTCTTTACATTGGCACATAAATTAGCAGACAGCGCGTTGTGTGCTAAATGTTACCAATGTAAAAAATACCTAAAAAGCAATACTTCAAGCACATATTTGAATGATATTCTTTTGGTTGGGTGTGAGGCGAGTCGTGTAAGTGGGCAAAGACCTTTACACTTTCTTGGCTGACCGTACATGACCTATAAATAACTTATTATCTTGTTATTTTCGAGACGAATCAGAGGTTCGCAATGTGGCGATGTAACACCATTAATACTAAATAATTCATAATGTATGCCATATAAGACCAAATGCTATGTCTAGTAGTATCTGGGCACTGACACAGGCTGATTATAATATTACGTCTAATTCGCGTTCGCTACTTTATTTAGAGCCAGGTTCACCGCTGTCTGTTAACTCCCTATTAAAATTAATGCATATGTCAGATAACTCGTAGGAGTTATCTGACATATGCAAATATATAACAGAGTAATACGTAAATATAAAATTGGAACGGCATTTGTATAAATTCCGTTCCAATTTTATATTTATCTTGAAAATCATTTCTCAAAACGACTCTTTTTTACTCTGAAGATTTATAGGATCGATGGAAACCTCCCTGATAGTATAAATATCTAAAAACGACATCGTTTGACTTTAGATTAGAGTATGCTTACGTGACGGCGATGACGCCCACGGGGTAGACTTGATTCAAAACAAACCAAATAAAACAAATATAGTATTATATTCAGTGAAACATTCAAATCCAACATAACACACGTTGGAATATCATCAATGTTTGCACAAAGCTGTATACAGACTCGCCTACACAACGGGTTCAAACCTATAGTTAGGTCAATAGATAAACCAGCTAATATTCTATATCCCATCTGCCACATTTATTATAATCGGCATGTATCAGCTACTAAGCCACTATGTTTCTAAGTTGTTTTCAAAAATACCTCAAACCATGTTAATGAAAATAGCGCAACCAACACACATTGTTAACATAAAAATAAACTGAGTTGAGTTGTAACATTAGAAATAAAACAAGCTACACGCGGGGACATCGCATCGACTCCTGTACACAAACATCACACATCACGGCGACATGCCTATCTTCTGCAGATCAGAAACAATAACTAAAAAGGGTATAAATTAAATTAAGCTTTACCATTTCAAACCACTAAAAATGTCTTAAAACGTCTAAGGCATCTTTACGAAAACTTATTGTATTTTTTTCTTAATTTATTACATCATATATATACATAATTTCGACATAATCATTTATTTAAAACGTAACATATCTCTGGCAGGTCAAGTAAAAAATTAAATAGTAACATTATATAAAATTATATTTTGGAGAAAAGTGATCTCTTACAGTTAGTTCATGATACCATACAAATAATAAATACTGCCCTGTATCCTATTAGAATAGTTGTGTTACGTCGTCGCGGCGGCCCTGCGGGCTCTTAGCGACAATATTATTACTATGTTCCAATAAAATAAACATCTCGTGAAACTTTAGACTTGCATCAACGAAGAGTACTTCTCTCAAAAATATAACTTTACAATGGATTTTCTCAAAGGAAAGATTCTGATTCAACCAATTATATTAAATAGTAACATGTAGACCGCTCGCTATAAATAGCTCGGACGCTTTTAGCCAGAATTAACAATACAGTGCTAACGTTATATCTATTATGTGCAATTAAACCTAGTGTACACTTGAGGCCGCTAACGCTACGCCATCGCACGTCTCATAATACTAATGTTCGCTCACATGTCGCCTCAAACATACACCCGGGTGTTGGCAATTCGACAATCAATAAAACATTTTATACTTTAGTATATAATATACTCCAATAATTTCTATAAAAACAGATTACACATCAAAGTTTTAGTGGGAGTGTCTTTTAACATTACTCTTTATAGAAAAGCACAAACCTACACATGATTGTCGTCTCTCAAGGTATGTGCGGGGCTATGTACAGGCATCACTAATATTTATTATCACAATACCGTCAATGTAGATACAAAAAAAGAATTCAGTTTATTCTAATTCAATATTTAAATTCATTTGATAGTCATGGCTACGGATATAGCCATATTGCAACATATTTATGATTTTGAGCACTCTATGAAGATATAGCAATGTCAAGCTAATAGAAGTAATGTTACAAAACGAATTTATAGTAGATATAGTAAGTATAGAACATTATTTGGCAACACAATATAATATTAATGACAGATTAATTAATTATTTACGGAATCATGTTAATTAGTTTATTTGTATATCATTCATATTATATCATGCATTCCATCAAAATTGATTACTGAAATGTGTCCAACAGTTACAATAAACTTTTAATATTACAAGCATCTGCCGCAAGCGGACATTAATTTAACGGTAAATACAATAACTTTTTATAGTACACTAATATCTTGTTTACATAGTTAATCAAACAAGCATGACAGGCACATTTTACTATTCAAATTCAAGTCTAAATAATGCTATTTGTATACACGGTGAAAATGCTTTACATTGCCGAATCACCCGTTACGAGCCCGCCCGGCTGAGTGGCGCCGGCGGCGGTTGGCACACCTCGCGGCGCAAACCTCTCATCCAATGTCCTACGTGTTTAACGCAAGCGACGCGATGCGACGAGACGCAAACAAACTGACAAATCTGTTGCGTAACTCGATCACGTAAGACATTGGGTGAGAGTGTTTGCTTCGCATCGCATAACGTCGCTTGCCGCTTCTTACGATTGACACTGACATTGCGCCCGCGCAACGACAAGCAACAGTACACTGACATGAAAAGTACCACCGGAGAACATGGCGAGTGTGGCGGTCGCGCGTCCCACTGGATATAGTAAGGCGTCACACACTGAGCTAACGTTACTTCGCTGACGGAGTACGCTCTCGCGCCGACCACGCCGGCACCAACATACATGCTAACGTTGACAACCTTCGTCGAATACGCACAACAAACTGTTACTGATACCAACGTCTGTTCTAAACATAAAAACGACTTCCTAGAGCCACCGATTAAAGAAAATATATATTCTATACATGAAAAAATATGATGTATAATACTCGAGGTCGTCACCGGCCCCGCGCGACGCGGCGGACTCAGTGACGGCACTATTGTAAATATCTATACGACGGGCATAAAAAGCTACTGTTACAAATCATTACAAAAGCGTTCATTTCTCTTCTAGCAGGACTACTCTGTGGCCTCTCGTGTCTATTACACATCTGCGTAGGATCTGCGCCCTACATGGATAGATATCGGTAAAGGAAGTCAAATTGGTGTTAGCGATGTACATTTAATGTAGGTAAGGCTATTGCGAGTCCATGCGATAGTAACACAGCACTGAAGCGGAGCACACTCATATGATAACGATTGTATGAATGTAAATAAATGGTAGGTAGTCCCGGCGTGGGGCTGGGGGCTGGGTGCTGGGGGCTGTCGGGTGTTGGAGGTAGAGTGTTGTCGGCGGTGCCGTGCTACTAGCGGGTGGCGAGTGGCGGGTGGCGGGTGGCGGCGAGTGCGGCGAGTGTCAGGTGGCGCGCCCTCCGCCGCGGAGTGTCGTCACGCGAGCCAGGGAGCGTGCACTGCGGCTCAGTTGTATATCTTGATGGCCTTCTCTAGGTAGTTGACGCGGGAGCGCTTCGGCGTCTTGTTGATGTGCTCGAGCCCGAGCCACGGCCGGGCCGTCGCGTCTGGAAGTGACAGATCTATATTAAATTTTAGCACAGATTCTTTTGGGAATTGGATCTATTGTAATATATTACAACTACTTCCAACTTCTACTCCCAATCTTCGATGTTTTTTATTGTTATTACTGCCGATCAAATTGACTCCATGCTGCCTGATCCTAAGCAGTCGCTTAGTAAAGGTCATCCCAATATCATATCAATATGACATAATGGCCCTCAAGGGCCTAAAGTATAACATTGCTGACTATATAAACAATCCACAGGGGATTTGATACTCACTCGCATTACTGCTTGGCCTGAAGTCGTAAATGTTTATTGTCGCTCCTTCACTTATGTAATTAGGTCTGCCATTCGTGACTATAGCAAAATTGTACTGAAAATAATAAAATAAAGAGTTGAAATACTGTGTTTTAGTTAATATTGTGCAAAAACATATGATCTTATCCGTTCTTTCCGATTTTAAGCACGACACTGTAACCACAATAGTGTCACACTGCTTGATGCCAACTTAAATACTTATTTGAGTTTCATGAAATTACAATTTCTTATTTTTGCATTCTCCACAAATATCTTTATCACGTAGGCAGGCAGTAAGCCTCTTTTTCAAAATGTGTAAATCACCTCGACAAGAGTAGATCACTTCTACTGCAGGCATTGGTTTAGCATTAGCATGGTAAATGACACAAAGAGACTTGGCTCACAAAAAGTAATAAATTTTCCAAATATATGACACTAGCTCCTGCCTGCGGCTGATCGAGTCGGTTTTCTGGACAAATGGTAGCACAAGCTATACTTATGCATAAGCTATATAAATGCTTCATTCAGTAGTTTTATCTATTCTCACAAATGTTCACGTTTATAATAATAGTAGACTGTACGGTTGGCGAAGTGGTTGAAGCATCCGCCTCGCCACTTGACACTACGCCGAGTGTTGTGGGTTCAATTCCCACACGAGACAACACTTTGTGTGATCCATAAATTGGTGTTTCGAGTTTGGGCATTCATTGTGCGTGTACGGGGGATGTTACAAACATACAACTAACGGATAGTTGTGTTTGTAAAGTCCCCCGCGACACAGGATTTATACCTAGCGCGGGGGTTGTCGTTTTAAAACGGAATATTAAGATAACAACTGGTAAGTCACAAACATGAGTGTCATCAGTGAACATACCTTTTCCCACTCCTTGTCAGGTATGTCGAGTTTCTTCTGCAGGCGGTCCTTGACGGCTTGGAAGGGCTCGTTGTGTTTGACCCGCGTGTAGAACGGGATGCCGAACGTCGCGTACACTTGCTTGTGGAAGTGCGCACATGGGACTATTATTTCATCCTCCTGGAAGAACACTTTGACTTTGACTTATTGAGAATATGTTATTGTTACGAATGGCGATAATTGAAAATAACGCCATCTATCGGTGAAGGATAGAACTAGAAGAGATAAGATGTATCGGTGGTTTAAAGCTATATATCCTCTAATAGATGGCGTTGCTGTTAATACTAGAACAATTACACAAGTCTAGAACACGTTACACGTTACCAGAAATTTCGTGAAGTGTCTCGAACAGACTAGTCATGTGTTCCGGCTGGTATAAATACCGCGCGGACGGGCGAGTAGAGACAGTACAGTTTAATTATATAAATGAAAGCGAACAATAAGCGAAGGGAAGTAGAGTATAAGTAAGTCGGAATTGTTTAGTAGTGTTTCTAGTAGTGTGAAATAAGTGTGTTTATTAGTGTTGAGAATTAAGTGAGAAATAAGTGTGAAATAAGTGTGAAATAATGTGTTTTTATTAGTGGTGTGTAATTGTGTATAAGTGTTGTTGTGTGTTAAATAAAGTACAGTTTACGTGGTATAGTGATTTTAATTTATCGTCGAACCCCAGCTCGTAACAAATTGGTGTCAGAAGTGGACAGCTCAAGCGGATATCCGCTTGAGCTGCCCAAAGCGTAAGCAGCACGGTGGTACCCTGTCTCCACCAAAGGGGTCACCTGATGTGCCTGCAATGCAGCAAGAGCAGGGAAACGAGTAGAAGCCAGGACTGCGGGGCAGGTGCTGGCTGGTAATGGAAGAGCCCCAAGTATCTCGATCTCGCTGACGGGAACAGCCTGATCATCGAAGGCGAAATTAACAGAACACCATGCAAGCTGACATTGGACACGGGTGCTTCTCGGACAGTCGTCGGTTTCCATCTGGCAAGACGGGTTCTTCGGGGCTGCTTCAGGAACAATGAATGTGTGAATCTGAGAACAGCTACCGGTCAGCACATAACCGTCCGAGGTGAAATGGAGGTGGATCTGAAGCTAGGCAACAAAGTTTATCGTCACAAAGTCATCGTGGCCGATATAGTGGACGACTGCATCTTAGGCCTAGACTTCATGCAGAAGTATCGCTGCGAGATCGATGTTAACCAGGGAGTCTTGAAGTGTGGCTCGGAAGAAGTCTTCATGGAAGGTGCAACTTCAGGAAAAGTGTACTGCCTGAAGAATGTCATTCTTCACCCGCGGTCGGAAACGGTTGGACCAGTTTGTTTACCAGGGAATTCTGGTCGAGGGAACCGCTGCGTACTAATCGAAGGCCTAGAGAAAGAGGCCTCGTGGAAGATTGCACGAACCTTGGTAAGGGGTGCCAAAGTTTCATCAGTACGCGCACTGAATGCAAGTGACAAGGAAGTGTCGCTCAAGAAAGGGACGGAATTGGGCACCTATGAAGGAGCGGCTTGGATGCGTAGATGTCAAGAGCAACCTAGCAGTGACAAGGTTCAAGGTGCACGATTCGACGTGGCTACTCTTTTAGAGGACTGCGAAAGTACTCTGTTGGAGGAAGAGAAGACCGAGGCTCAGAAGATGTTGAACCGGTTCGCCGATATTTTCTCGACCAGTGATGCCGACATAGGGAAGACAGCACTAGTCCAGCACAAAATAAACACGGGAAGTGAAGCACCGATTCGCCAGCGACCAAGACGTGTGCCAGTGTCACGGGAATGTGAAGTGGAAGCTATGATCGACGGTATGGTGAAGGAAGGCGTAATCGAGCCTTCGTCCAGCCCGTGGTGCTCTTCGGTTGTCCTAGTTAAGAAGAAGGATGGCAGCCTGCGCTTCTGTGTAGACTACCGCCGATTAAATGACATCACGAAGAAGGAGTGGGTAGCTGACCCACTGCCAAGGATCGATGACACACTGGATACGCTGACGGGGATGAAGTGGTTTTCTACCTTAGACCTAAAAAGTGGCTACTGGCAGGTGGAAATAGATCCTCGGGACAAGGAGAAGACGGCATTCTCCACAGGCAAAGGATTATGGCAATTTAACGTCATGCCCTTTGGATTGTGCAACGCTCCGGCTACTTTTGAGAGACTGATGGAGCGAGTGCTTATGGGACTGACTGATGACGCCTGCCTGGTCTACTTGGATGACATCATCATCGTGGGGCGCACCTTCCAGGATCACCTCCGAAACTTGGAGCAAGTGCTGTCAAAGATACGAGGAGCTAATTTGAAGCTGAGTCCGAAGAAATGCGCGTTATTCAGACGGCAAGTGAACTTTCTAGGACATGTGGTCTCGGAGAACGGTATTCAAACTGACCCGGATAAGATCATTGCCGTGAAGGAAAGGCCAGTTTCAGAAAACAAAACGCAGGTCAGAGCATTCGTCGGATTATGCTCCTACTATCGACGGTTTGTGAAGAACTTTGCTGAAATTGCTCGACCTCTTCATAAGCTCATCGAAGACAGAATACAGTTCTTGTTGGAATGAGAGCTGTGACGTTGCATTCCAGAAGCTCAAGGAAAATCTGTGTACTGCACCTATTCTAGGCTACCCTGACAATGAGCATGAATTCATAGTTGACACAGATGCCAGTAACACCGGAATTGGCGGCGTGCTGTCACAGAGGAAGGGTGATCAAGAAGTTGTTATAGCATACTTCAGCAAGGCCTTATCCAAACCCGAAAGAAACTACTGCGTCACCCGGCGGAAACTTTTGGCTGTAGTAAAGACATTGCAGCATTTCAATAAATACTTGTTGGGCCGTAAATTCCACCTGCGAACCGACCATGCAGCGCTGAAATGGCTACTTCAATTTAAGGACCCAGAAGGACAAGTAGCCAGATAGATTGAACTACTGTAAGAGTTTGATTTTGTAATACAACATCGCAGCGGCAAGTCCCATGGTAACGCAGATGCCTTATCGCGTAGGCCGTGTCCCGACCAGTGCAAGCACTGTACCCGACAGGAAGCAAAGCAGGCAGCGCTAGTGAGGATGTTGAAGACGGATCTGAGCGACGAATGGAAAGAAGCTTTGCGAAGTGCTCAGCAAGACGACAAGGATATACAGCCGATTCTTGAATGGAAGAAATCAGACGCTCCTAGGCCCAAATGGAGTGATATCGCAGCAATGAGCCCCATCACCAAGAGTTATTGGGCACAATGGGAAAGCTTGGTTGTCCAGGATGGAGTTCTGTGCCGCAAATGGGAAAACGCTCGCGGTAACCAGTGCCATTTGCAAATGGTAGTGCCCAAAACTAAGGCGCCGGAAGTCTTGCAGCTCTATCACAATAGTGCTTCGGGATCACATGGGAATTAAGAAGACCCTTACTAAGATCCGGGAGCGGTTTTATTGGCTCCACTGACGGATGACGTCGAGGATTGGTGCCGCAAATGCACAAGTTGTGCGGCAGTCAAGGGGCCACATACTCGAAGCAGAGGTGCATTAAAGGTGTACAATGTGGGAGCCCCATGGGAGCGCATAGCATTGGATGTCGCTGGACCGTTTCCGGAGAGCCAGAACGGAAACAAATACTTCTTGGTTGTGATGGATTACTTCACGAAGTGGCCTGAAGTGTTTGCAATCCCAAATCAAGAAGCTACCACAGTGGCCGATAAGCTGATGCATGAAGTCTTTTGTCGGTTCCGGGTGCCCTTGGAAATCCACAGTGATCAAGGCCGGAACTTCGAATCTGAGGTGTTCAAGGAGACTTGTCGCGTAATGGGTGCACATAAAACCAGGACCACGGCTTATCATCCGCAATCAGATGGCATGGTTGAACGATTTAACCAATCCCTGGAAAGGTACCTGGCGAAGGTCGCGGAGAGCAAACAAAGAGATTGGGACAAGCACATCCAACCGTTCCTCCTGTCATATCGCAGTGCGGTTCACGAAACCACAGGAATAACACCAGCATTTGCCAATTTCGGAAGAGAACTCCGTTTACCAGCAGATTTAATCACCGGTATTCCACCAGAATCTTCACGCAATATAACGGATTACTTGACCGAGCTACGTAACAAGATGAACGATGTATACGAGCACATCAGGACAACAGATGTCTGAAAAGATGACGACTCGCTACGACCGGAAGGCGAACAACAAAGGCTTCGATGAGGGGTCATTGGTGTGGCTTCTTAACCCAGTACGAAGCAAAGGTAAATCGCCTAGGTTACAAGCCAGATGGGACGGGCCATATCGCATAATTACCGAGATGAACGACGTTACCTACCGAATCCAGAAGGGTCCACGAGGTGCACCGAAGATAGTTCATGTGGACCGGTTGGCTCGTTACTATGGGTCCAACGATGTTTGAGACGAACACGTTTAAGAGGGAGGCCGTCACGAATGGCGATAATTGAAAATAACGCCATCTATCGGTGAAAGATAGAACTAGATGAGATTAGATGTATCGGTAGTTTAAAGCTGTTTCATCATCTTCTAATAGATGGCGTTGCTGTTAATACTAGAACAATTGCACAAGTCTAGAACACGTTACACGTTACCAGAAATTTCGTGAAGTGTCTCGAACAGACTAGTTATGTGTTCCGGCTGGTATAAATACCGCGCGGACGGGCGAGTAGAGACAGTACAGTTTAATTATATAAGTGAAAGCGAACAAGAAGCGAAGGGAAGTAAGTCGGAATTGTTTAGTGGTGTTTCTAGTAGTGTGAAATAAGTGTGTTTATTAGTGTTGAGAATTAAGTGTGAAATAAGTGTGTTTTTATTAGTGGTGTGTAATTAAGTGTGTATAAGTGTTGTTGTGTGTGAAATAAAGTACAGTTTACGTGGCATAGTGATTTTAATTTATCGTCGAACCCCAGCTCGTAACATTATGTTACGACTGACGATTTCATGATTTTTGAAACCTCCTCCGGTCTTGTCGCAGTGTTTTAAATGTGTGACGTATTTTATGGATAACCCCAATTAATATTCTTATATTAATAGAAAGTCTAACCCGGACTCTTGTCCGGGTTAGACTACTACTACTTAATAACTCCGGGTGACATGCTTGTAGTATAATTTTTGAGATTGCGTCTTTTAAAAAGAATTTGCTGCATTGTCAAGACTGGTTTTATTTACACCAATGATATTAGAAAAGTCGTAGATACGTTACCTACGTAACAATCAATCCGTAGAAACGGTACACTTACGCACACATCGATAACTCCATATTTTATTTAAATTTCGGTTGACAAGATATGTTAGTTTTACTATGACGCCGGATCGCGACGTCACACACACATGTCATTTACACAAGGAAAGTCTATACACTGATATCAAAGATAGTTTCAAAATGACATAACGTGACTCCGCTTGCCGTTCGTAATAGGTTGTCAAAGTGAGGCATAGCTTGCATTATTAGCATTATGTGTGACCAAGTGTGGTTTTCATATCAATCAGAGTGCTGTCGTGCCTCGTAGGGTACCTAAAATTGTCGGATCCCGGTTCTTGTCTCAGGGCAAACATCGTTGGCCCATGTCCGAGTCCTTCGGGCGGTCTGAAAACTCCGACACTTGAATTTACCACACACTCTAATGAATAACTAAGTAATAAGTAACAAACTGACCTGCATATTGATTTCATCTTTCGGTATCTCCTCTATTCTGTATAGTCTGGGTGGAGAGATGGTGACCTGGTCCAGCGTTAGCTCAGGGTCGGGTCCCGGTAATACTTTGTGACACGACACCTC
This sequence comes from Euclidia mi, assembly GCA_944739405.2. Taxonomy (NCBI): domain Eukaryota; kingdom Metazoa; phylum Arthropoda; class Insecta; order Lepidoptera; family Erebidae; genus Euclidia; species Euclidia mi. Next base: position 84,773,016 of record OX123182.2, on the reverse strand, counting down.
CACGATTCTTAACCTGTAAAAATACGTATAAAGAGAATAAATATATACCAGTAGTATAAAGCATTAATCAATATAAGACTATTGCTATCCCTTTGGATTGCGGGGGTCATGCAGGCAGTCGCTCCGTGGAGAACCTAACATGCAGCCAATTCCGGTTAGACTAGGAAATGCAACCCGAGTTGCAACTGAGATAACGCTAGGAGGATGAAGAGTTTAAAGTTTTACAGAGTCCGTAAAAAAAACTCTTGAGGTCGTAATTCAAAAATAAAGCTCAGTCTACTTTAATTTTAAGCGTCACCGCTATTATACTCTCAATAAAATGATACTACTGTTAACAATGATACGAGTGAATTTATCTGCTTCTTAAATCCCCTATACACATTGGCCCAACTAGCTGGCCCAGCATATTGGGCCAACATGATACGACGCATAGATTGCTATTTACACATTGGCTGGATCATTCTGCATTGGTGCTTAGACAAAGATGGACGTAGAAGCACTTATACTTATACAGTGCGTTTAATTATTACGTGCGCGTACATGTGTACTAAAGTAGAATGTGATGCATTCTAAATGTTGTCATTAATGATATTTTTTTCTTTTTCATTTCGTTTATAGTGCCGTGGAGCCGTATGGCGGATAAAATTAATATTCAATTTTATCTGCCATACGGCTCCACGCTTTATTAACCTGAATTAATATAAAATAGGTAGCTTATTATTAATAATAGGAATTAGGTTAAATAACCTACCCCAACTATCAAGTCTAGAAGATAACAATGTGATAGGTAGGTATGAAAACCTAATAAAAATATGTTTTTCAACTTACTTTGTTTTTAATTTTATACAAATAAAAATTAATAAAAAAAGCAACATAAAAATTACTAAGAATATATATATTATTGTTCAATTACGGTACAATTTCTATAAATTGTATAACCTCATTGCTGCCCTACGCCGCCGCCATCGTTATAGGAACATGGGAACGTAAATATCATTCACGCGCAACAGTATTGTCTCCGCTGAGGAGTGACAACAAAATGAAAAAGGCGCCAACGTGTGAACGCTGTTGGCGAAGCGCGCCAAGATCCTTTCATGTGTGCACAAAAAACCGACACTATCAGGTTGGCAGGCCAACGTCGGCGCCAACTACACCAATAAGGGCAACATAGCGCCAAGTAGCTCTCTACACATTGGGCCAATACGTTGGGCCAGCATGTTAGGCCAATGTGTACAGCGGGCATTAGACACTGAGTCACCCCCATACAAATTTTCTTGCTTAATTTCTTAAAACCCACACACAATAGCTAACAAACTGAAGCCCAGAGATCGGTTGTAGTGGACATATGGCTACTAACAAATCATTTTCAACACTGATTGCAAACATTTCATCTTCGATGACTAACGATGACAATGATCACAATCAAAACATTGATTTTAGTAAATAATTACTGAATAGTAAATGACTTACGTTCCAGATCCATCGGGCGACATTTCAACGACCTTAGCTGCCTCTTGTAAAATATCTGACACCTTACCACCTTTATTGGGATATAAAATTAATTCCTTATCTTCTTTATAATTTGGACCAACCTAAAATCATAAGAGTTGATTTTTATTTACAGGTTATTTCGTCATTCAGACCAAAGTCAAATATAAGTAGAATGAATAGCTCTACTTAATTTAAAAAGAATAACAGATGATCATATATTACTTACCCATAAACATTTGAACTGTTTCTTGTTATCCAATTCATTAACTTTAATAGATAAAATCTGGTAGAACAATTTCTTAGGGCACTTTGGTTTACAGTACACAAGCAAATCTTTAAGTATTCCGTCGTACGAGTATCTTAGTGGAAGGCCAGGGGTGTCCTTGTAACTGTAACATAAATCACAATAATATTATAGTAAAAAAAACACATAGATTCGAAAGTCGACTTAGTGCAATAGATACTTCATTGAATGCAATTTGTTAAATTGCTGTCGCTGTCTAGAGGTGCAACACTGAGATAGCAGTAGTAATTATCTATTTCAATTGCAAAAATATATGAAAGTAACTAAATCAAATATTTACATAGGGTCTTCGAAGAAGACAGTGTTATAAACTGAGATCAGGTAAATAGTTCAACGGTCTGTCTCTCATACAGGTTTCGTCTAATCATTGCATTGAACCTTCGCATCGAACCATTTCTACGATTATTTTTATTTTCTATGAGCTGATCTCTTGTTGGTGAAGTCTCTTCCCTGCAGTCCTATCTTCAGCCAGCGCTTTGACTTCTTGACACGACTTAATTTATACTTTTGCCTCCACCTGGTATATGTAAGTCCTTCTGGGTCTCCCCCATCCTCTCCTTCCTTCATAGTCAAATATAAAACTAGAATCACACTATGTAGGGTATACATACTTTTGACATTTGAAGAACTGTATTAAGTAAGGGTCCACGTTGAGCCTCTGTCCGACCGCTCTCGCCATTTGGTCGTAGCGCATCTGCATCGACAGCTCCATTGTAAACCTGAACAACAAAACATAATATAACATTAACGTACACATTAATACGTGCACGTATGAATGCACGTCAAACATACGTATGACATCAATATGTTTATGACTAAACAGAGTTGTGGGATGTTGGGATATAAATCGGTATTATGAATACCTTGTCACATTTCAATAGCTTTTTACTATGATAAAAATGTATATTTTAACCTTATTTCAAATTTCGAGTAAAGATTGCTGGAGACGTTCTTAAAATAGAGCAGACATTTATCGCGCTGCGTGAATATTTTATCAATGTCATGCAATATTTTGGTGCCAAAAACTGCAATCTAGACAGTGCTACTAATAGTTTATTACGTAGCAAGAAATACCTCGAGCTTGTGTGGCAAGGACGTATGATCTAAATGTACGTATTATCACTACATTACATTATACTTGGACCATCATTTTGGTGAATTGAAGTGATTGTTTAGGTTTTGTGCTTTGTTATGTTTTTTTTACCCCGCATTTTTATAAAACAAAAGAATTTACATGCAAACTAATCAGTGTCATAGGGTTTTATGGGTTAATTCTGCTGTATAAGATTTGAGATATGGTCTGCAAAATGCAAATTTGAAGCCAATAATACCCAACACGTTTAAAGGGGGACTGCACGTTTGGCGTAGTGGTTTAAATAGCGGCTGCCACGCCGTTTAGAGTGACGGGTTCAATCCGCTTATGAGAAAAAACTTTATACCAGTGGTCGGCAACACGCGGCCCGCGAGGGTCCTACTTGCGGCAAGCGAATGTTTTGGAAAAAATTCTTATAAATCGAACTAAGCGATCTATGGCTGAGAATAGCACACAAGTGATGAGAATTTAATGAAAAGCATCAGAAAGCCTTTTAGGACCCTACAAATTCACTTAACCATCATCATCATCGTCCTAGCGTTATCCCAGTTGCATCCAAGACTTGCGCCTTGGAGCCCGGGGTCCGCACAAATTTACTAACTATTCTACAAAAAGATCTGGAACTAGTTTCGGCGAAACCTCCGAAGAGTGTTCCAGCTCTATTCGTATAGGGGCAATTGGGCAAATTCGAGAGTCGAAGATAGTGGGCAAGAGTCATCTGACAAAGCTGACTACCCCGAATAGTAGTAGCGTTCCCATGTGTAAGTACCGCTTAGCAAACTGCGATTCACACGAACACGCCTTCCCCACGTGGTGACTATGGGCCAAAGCCCCCCATGAAAGGTAGCCAAGGAAAACGGCCTCTATTTTACGGCCGACTTACTATTCCAAGTCACGACAGCGGCCTTGGTCACGGCAGAGTAGAGGGTGCTAAAAATCCCCGGAAAACGGACAGCTGCCAACACGAATTGACCCTGGCTATGTAGTATGTACAATGGACGCAGTTTACGACTTGACGAACGCCTCCCAATTCTTTAGGTAGAATAAGACAAGATACGGTGGCATGTTATGGGTCTTTCATAAGTCCAAAGAAAGGGGGAGGACACGATAACCTTTGCATCAGGCCATCTATTCTACTTCAGTGAGGGAGGCCAACGAACCCTAGGTGGCCTAGGTTCTCTGGTTAACAAAGCCGTCCGTGACAACGTGACTGAGATCTGCAGCGTCTCGACCCGGGTACTGAAACTGACCGAAAGATATCTCTTGGTACATCCGTCGACATCAAGTAGCTCAGATGAAGAGGTGGAGGAAAACCATATATTGCACCACAAAGACACATTTCCCTGTAGTCAAAGGGTACCTAAACGCAAAGGAAAGGCACGAGCGCGGCGAATCGTGTTTAAGTTCACATAACCAAGGGCGCAGAAACACTTTAATATTGGACAAATGCTGGTCAACTTTCTCAGCATGCAGGGATTGTTACTCTTGCTACACCAAGGACAAGATGACTTCATCATGACTTGATATAGGAAGCATATATATTTAAGGATGTCTAAGTGATCAATAAGTTTAATACCGACAGCGATCACCACCTTCTAAGACGCACTCTTAATATTAATTTCAAGCTTGAGTGGAGCCGAACCAACGCGCTGGAGGATGACTTCAAAACACTGCAGTGGGATGGAATGGGCATCAATGCCAATGGGTGGTATCTAACGCATCTCCGCTTTGCCGAAACCCCGGTAATTATGGCAGAATCGCTGCAAGACTTGTAAAAATGCTGTCCAGTCTCAATACAGGTAAGAGTGTTGGGCTCGGGATAAATCTGGACAAGATCAAGATCATGTTCAATGAACACATCGTCCCTGAATCAATAGAATAGAATAGGATTTTATTTGTTTAAAATGTAGGTACATATAAAGATGGAACAAGGTAAAAACAGAGCCAGATACATTTTGTCATATTGTGACATGCAAATATTGGTAGATCTAATTTTATTAATACATGAAATCATCATTCATCAATTTTATTATTCGCAAATATTATTTGTATGTATATTCCATTATTTGTGTATCTACAGTAATATTATATATCGATATTATTATAGATATTATAGTAATATATCGAAGGTGTAGCCCTCGAAGTTGTCCAGGAGTATGTATACCTGGGGCAAAAGTTGTAGCTAGATAGAGACAACTTTGAGAGTGAAATCATCAGAAGAGAGCAGCTGGGCTGGGTAGCATTTTGGAAGTTGCTTCATATCTTCGAGTTATTTTAGCCACAATAGGCCTAAAGATCAAGGTGTTCAACCAATGTGTCCTGCCAGCCATGACGTACGGAGCCGAGACGTGGAACATGACGGTGAACCTAGTCTACCGACTACATGTCACTCAGAGATCTATGGAATGGTCAATGCTGGGAATCTCGCTGAGGGACAAATTCCGGAACAGGATTATTCGGTAGAAGACCAAAATTACTGACATAATTCAGAGGTGTAGCAAACTAAAGTGGCAGTGGGCTGACCACATCTGTCGCAGAACCGATGGGCGGTGAAGTAGGCAGGTTCTCCAGTTAAAGCCACGTCCCGGCAAGCGCAGTGTTGGCCTATGACCTAGATGGCCTAACGACTTGAGGAGGGTAGCTGCTGCCAGATAAGATTTTGAAAACGGGAGATCATCGTACTCTGCGGGAGGCCTACGTCCAGCAGTGGACTGCAACACGCTGATGTGTGTGTGATGGAAGCAGAGAAGACGTTTCATCTGGCTTTTGTAGATGGCGAAAAAGATTTGACTCTATCGTAACCTAGGCTGCTATGTAGTTATTCCAGCGCTGTCATGTGGATTAAAAATATCTGTAGGTGATAAGAGAACCATATGGCAACGATTTCTATTCAAACCTTGAACAACTAAACAAGATCCATGCAGCAGCTTCAAAAGGTAGGACGGGGTGACACTATACCCCTGAAACTCTTCACCAACGCTAGAGGAGATCTTCAATTCGCTGCAGTGAGATGGAATGAGCATCAATGTCAATGGTCGGCATGGAACGCGTCTCCGCTTTGCTAATGATACAGTAAAAATGCAATTGCATCAAAATTACTACTTGTAAAAATGGTGTCTAGTTATTGCCAAAAGTGCGGCCCACCTTTAGTTTATTTTGCTTCCTTGCGGCCCTTACCTACCAAAAGGTTGCCGACCGCTGCTTTATACGATCCACAAATTCAAGTATCGAGTCTGAGTGTACTTTGTGTCTTATTGAATGTTTGGAAAAGTTCTTCCCTACAGAGGTATTTTAATCTCCTGAACGTTGTCGTCGTCGTCCCCAACAACTGTGTGTTCGACCGGCACTGGACGGGTAAATAAATAATCATAAAAAGCAATATGTAAGTGCGACTCACCCAGGATCATTAGGCACAGTCTTATCGACAAACTGCACCTCGACCTTGTAGAAGATGTACTTGAAGTAGTCCTGGCACGTGGGCAGCTCCAGGTCGTCGTGTCGGTGGTCGGCGCGTTCGAACACGATGATGTCCCCGTCCATCAGCTCGTCCAATACCTGGCCGCGTGCACACGACTCAACCCAAGGGGAGCACGCCTTTTTGCCCTCCGTCACCCGTGAACCAACATGTGACTCCGACAAATATACTACTACTGACTACGTCTAATTTATATACCTTTATGCTATTATCCTAGCATAGCTCCTACCATCATTAGCCTTGTTTATAATCCTTACTACTGTTCCACAGGCCCCTTCTCATTTTGAGAAGGGTAATAAACTGTTTGGACTCAAGACCCTGTGCAAGTGTGCATGGCACTCAGTTAACCTATCAACAAGGCTACCCTTTACGTATAATGTACTAGGACTGAATTTTAACTAGTCTAACCAGCGGTTGGAGTTGGTCTATTATTCTTTCGATGGTAGTTTGAATACATAATTTGCTGGTATTACACTGAAACACAAATTACTAACCAATTTCCTTTAAAAATCTAAAGATTAACTCTTTACAATCGAAAGTTTAAAATCATGGCTATTTCATCACATTTGCCATGATCATTCTTATTTTTCAACTTATAAATTAATTAAATTCTTGCAAAGATAATGTATTTTCAGCCGTAGAAATCGCTTATTATTTTTTTATCTATGATTCTTACTTAAAATTTTCAATTTCGACCGTAACTAAAATTAAGGCATTTAGCATAGGTATAGACAATATTCGTATTTTAAATAAATACAGATTCATATATCACATGTTCGTCCACATAGAAATTATTCAGACAGAGGACAAAAGTGGCCATGACATAATCAAATCAAGATAGCGATGTTGTGTGTTATGTTTATAAACAATGGGTATTAAAAAAATGTGCTAGCTTCCACATAATAAAAAAGATAATTTTACTTATGATTTCAAGAAATAAAAGGATGGGTAAAGCTGATATTATATAAATATAGAATTTACAACACTGTTCAGGAAAGTTAGTAGATTCTTTTGTTTGTTTATATTATTCAAGAATGTATGATTTACGGCCAGTCCCAATATTTGATCTATCCATAGATTTGGCTACTAGAGATAATATGATATATGTATCTCTAGTAAGTAAATTCTTGGTTACATCCAATTATTGGGACCGGTATTATAGCTACTGCATTTTAAGTTGGATTAAAGCGGAAGCAAATTGTAGATGAAATCCTTTCAAAAATCAAAAGTAATTATGAGACTGTGCTTCCAAGCCTTTACTATGACTCAGACCCAAGTTCACCGACAATGATATAACAGTCGATTGCAAAAACAACTGTTTAAAATTAAACATCAAGATAAACAGAGATCGTTTTTTTACTGTTCACCAGTGCCGTTTGGGTGCCGGTTAGAAAACCGGACGTTTTTGAATGAAATGAGTGAGAAATGTAACATTGCCAAATGAAAATGTACCATTACAACATCAAATGACGTTTACTTGTGCAACTCTTTTAAACAATCGTATAACATTATAATGCAGTCAAGTTCAGACTGTATTTTTCGTTATTTTTCTTTTTAGGAGTATCACGACATTTTTTGGCAGGATTCATTTTATGATATTTGTCATTGTTATTGTTTATTGTGTAGAAATGCCATAACCATTTCAAAAGAGGTTTTAAAACGTGAAAAGTTATCGCTGAGCATATCAAACGATTACTTTCTGATTTCATCAGGAACCAATGGCAAAAAATGGCTGATAGGAACCGTACCAGAAATTTGAGCCTTAACGAAAGGAATACTTTGAGTGATTATATTCACCATCCATTAAAAAATTATATACGGACCTCCTTTTGTCTTTATATGAAACTGTTCTGTTGACAAGTACCTAAATGTAACTAGTAAACAAAATGTCACATTGACAGTGATAACCAACGTTTAAACGCGTTAAACATGGATGCGAGGCTCGATTAAAATAACCGCCCGATTTAGCATTTTAACTGACGTATAAGGTATGGTGGACATGAAAATTGAACTAAACAGTTGGTTACAAATTTAAACATCTGTTAAAGTGTGGGTGAACACCGGCCTAAGTAGTAAAAGTAGTTAGACCACATAATTATTGTATGGCTTTTCATTGGTACCATCAACTTTTTTGGAAGAAGCTTGTGCAAGTAATTTATACAAAGCAACTGTGAGAAATTTCCTGAAAAGTGTTATATGCGATTATACATAACAATAAATATACTATACCTGTACCAGCAATACCTGAATGTAGGGATCAAACTAGAACTAAAATGTATCATAACAACACTATTAAAATACTTACATAGAAATATTACATCAAACATTCATATGGTTCAACAACTATGAAATATAGTTGTTACATAGACATAGAAATTCCTTGGTATATTTTTTTATCATCTAAGTACATAAATACTTAGATACCAAATAAGTATCAACTCTTGTTTTATACTTGTATCTATTTTTACATCTAGTGAATGGTTTGATAGGATAAAACTGATAAATAATACCTTTTCTAAAGGCTCGTTGTAATTGCTGATCTTCTCAACGAAGTCGGGTTTGATTTCTTCATATAGTACGAGGGGCGTGTCGGGCTGGAAGCCTGAAATAGGAAAACATTTTAATTTAATATCATATTTGTCCATTCAGCCAGGAAGTTGGAGTTCAGTAGATATGTGTTGCTTCTATATACAAGCAACACAGATATCAAATATATATTTTCAATATGTTTGAAATATGGAGATGAATATAATTTTGACGTGAATACATTTATTTTTTTACCTACAGAAAATTAGAGGCCCATAGCTTAGCCTTGTTGAGAGGCTGCTTGAAAACAAACAGCAGTTTCAACAAAATAAAATATCCATTGTTTTGGTATTTTCAATTAATACTTAATTATTTTCTAACTGAATGGGGAATAAGACTTGTAAGTTGCATATTGTAAGTCAAACATAATAATAAAAGTAAGTTGACACACACCTGCGCGCTTGTTAAGTATAGGTATAAGATCAGCGGGCTTGCTCGCAATCGGCAGATAGTGGTGTCCGCAGTAATGTATGCGCTTTTGCTTCGGATCGTAGAACTTAAAGAACAACACTACATCATTCTCTTTATCGAACGTAGGGAGTGCACTGAAGCCGGAATCAGGAGGTAACATTTCCAAGAATATGTTCCAAGGATTCATGTTTTCGGATACGTCAGCCACTGTTTTGTGTTGATCGTTGAGTATGTCTAAGCAAGTTGGTCTGCATGTCTGTGAACAGAAAAGATTTTGATATTAGAATAAAGTCAGGACAGGAATGGAATAGGATGAAATGGTATGAAACATAAGACTTCCTATTTCCTAGTCTAATGATTATGCAAGAAGTGAATATCAGTAAGAATATGAAATATTTTTTCTAAATAATCATCCTCAGATGTAACACATTTGCGATTCAAGCACAGTATATTACTGAAAATGTTTATTTGGACCAATTTCGATGTGCTGTACAAATTCGAATACTCAGTTCTCAATATAATTATCATGATAAAGTAAAAATCAGATAAGCAATAGTTATAGCGACAAGGCCGCAGGATGTATTTAGTTCGTGACTTGTTAAAATAAAACTTATTTACCCATGTAATGGCCATTGACATAATAAAGTAACGTAACAGAATATCTCTCTGTAATTTATTCTAGTCATTATAGGCACGAGACGTTATTAATATTAATTAGAAGATTTAGCATGACGGAATATTAAGTGTTAATTATTATGGAGGGAGTCCGCTTATTACATTGTATTCCATGTTGATAAGAAATGCAATCAATTAACTGTTTCATTAGTAATTAACTGCTGCAGAATTTGCTATACAATGACTATTAAGAGGTAAAGAATATGATTCTAAGCATTGCAGAAAGATTAAATAGCAAGGAAGGTGTCGTGTTAGTGATAATAATGAATTAGTTAAATGTATTGCAGTGTAGTGTAGGCATAATCGTAAGATACCATAGCGCATTGTGTATCTTAATATAATATAGGGTAGTGTAATGTATGTAGTGAGCTGCAGTTGAATGTAGTAACTACACTATAATTTAGTCCATGGCGTAGTCGTGAGAGAGCTGCAGTGTAATGTAGTGAACAACGAGGTGCAGTGTAATGTAGTGAGCGACGAGGAGCTATTTAAAGCCGAGTTTGGAGCAAAGAAACTTGTAAATTTTTGAGTTGATTCTAATAACACAAAAGATAAAAATTAAATTTTTTTGACCCGGTTTTACGTGTATTTTTGTTACCAACATGTGAACAACATAAAAGATGCCATTTTCTATGTTTACTAATGCAAATAATTTGTCTATGGTGGAGACGCGACTTGACCACGCAAACGTTGGCAATTTTCTTTGGTGGAGTCTTATTTATGCTAATAATAAGCGTCCACAGATCGGTATCGTACGCATCGAACGCATCGCATCAATCGCATTATTTTTTCATACTGCGTCCATTGTAAAGATAAAGATATTTTATTTTGCAAATATGGATTACATTTTTGGTGACACTTAAAGTAAAAATATACAAGTTCAGCCATATCTTGCCAGTTGGCATGCAAAAATAACATAAGAAAAAAAAAGAAATATAATACAGCCATCAAACCAATTACACAATTTTAAAAGTAAACAACAATTAAATCAGTCAATAATTTACAGTCTAAAAATTGTTTTTTTTATATGTCAAAAGGATGAGATCCATGAAAATAAAAATATAATAGGTTACATACCAAGATGGATGTCAATTAAAACTTATTCTGATAAAAATTCTGTATATTATAAATATAGAATCGTAGTATTCTATATAATATACAGAATTTTTATCCGTATAGTGCGATGCGTCCGATGCGTACGATGCCGATCAGTGGACGCTTAGCTATATCCAGACATTGTTTTCTTTTTTTAGATATTTTTGTATTTTCTTCCTCTTCTACTAACAAACGAGCAGTAACGACATATTATTCGTCTTCGCTTTCCTCCACTGGTACTTGCGTCGGCAATCCGATCGCTGTCGATACAGTGGACGCAGTATGAAAAAATAATGCTATTGATGCGATGCGTCCGATGCTTACGATCAGGGCCGAACCGCCCTTATGTGCAATGTGCGCGGCGCACACAGGCGCCACGATATTAGGGGCGCCGTGGGCCAGGATATGCGTTAATTATTAAAATTATTTTCGAAAAAGGACGATAAAAAGGCGCTTCATAGATTTCGCACACAGGCGCTTCATAGATTTCGCACACAGGCGCTTCGTAGATTTCGCACACAGGCGCTGGATTGGGTCGGCTCGGCCCTGCGTACGGTACGATGGCGAGCTGTGGACGCTGAGCATAAATATAAGGTACCTGGTTGGAGCGCGCGCTGAAGGGCCAGGGGCGCAGCTGCTTGAGCGGGTACTTGAAGTTGTCGGCGAGCATCTCCAGGAGCTCGGCCACCGTGGCCTGCTTGCGCACGCGGAACACGCGGTAGTGCGCGCGCTCGGGGTCGTACAGGTCGTTGCCCTGGTGCCCGTCGAACGCCTCCTCCAGCACCACGTTCACGTTCATGTACAGGTGCGCCTCGTTGCGCTCCTTGCGACGGATCTGACGACAATATAATAATGCTCTAGAGCTTGATTGGTTGAACACGTTAAGGCGCAGGACATACTGTTACGAATTTAAAATAAGCTATGTAAAATAATCACTTTACAAGCGACTAGGTCCCGACTCCCGAGGAATAGTCAAAAATAATCTATGCTATAACATTCTTGCGTTACTAACTGACAAGCTGCAACCAAAATTTATTAGGCGTAAGAAGCTGAAATTTGACATGATTGTGGGGGGAGTGTTCGTACACTCCCCCCACAATCATGTCCCATCATCACCCTCGAATTTCCAAAAATCCACTCTTAGTGGTCAGGAGACCACTAAGAGTGGCATCTTCCGCAGAAAACCGCCGGGCATAATTCCAGTTGTATAGAACGACCACACACAAGTAGCAATTTGCAATCCGCGCGGCCCGCCGACCTACCCAGGCGGCCATGCCACGGCTCCTTCGTGCGGCAAAGCCGGCGGATTTGTATGCCGCCTGCCATGCACGCCGGCAGCGGCGTAGGAAGGGGAGGGCGGCGGGGGCGGTCCGCCCCGTGTGTCACCCATCCAAAAAAAAAGGGTGACACCCAAAACTCAACTTTAAGAACAATGTACAAAAATATAAAACAACATAGGCACTAGCTCAGCACTACGAGAGTTAGCCCGGAATTAGGTCATCCGCCGACACCGCCGCCCTGGGTGCCACCCAACCTAGCTACGCCACTGCACACCGGCACTGTGTGTAGGAGCCTTTAAAACCACAAACTGCCTATACTGGCATTTCAGGTAACTTACAGTTTCAATTCTCTTTTCCTCAGCAAGTCTCTCACTTAGCTCTGTAGGTATGTCAGCCTGAGTGACCTCTTGCAACACAGTCTTCAACTGTGAATCTCTGAAAAATAAAATTTGTAAACACAATTTAACACAATAGGGTATCCATTCCTGAAGAGCAAGTTTTATTTTAACCATTTTACTATCATGGTCCACTTGTTAAATTTTCACCATCATATGAACTTCTTGAAAAGTAATCATCATCATCAGCCCTTTATACAGTCCCACTGCTGTGCACGGGCCTCATCTCACTATGAGAAGGGTAAGGCATGTCTTTCGAGAACATTATGGAGAACTCTTAGACATGCAAGTTTCCTCACTATGTTTTCCTTCACTGATAAGCAAGCGATAATTACTAATTTAATACCAATTTAAAAGTAATGCAAAGCCTTAATTTATTGTTGTTATTAGGGTAGGTATATTTATACAGCCAAGTGGATTTTCTCAAATTGCAAACAAGTTTGTTGCTATTTTTATTCACCTCTATATATTTATCTGACAATCAAGTCCTAGTAACAATATTCTACTATGCATATAAAAAGGGGGTTATAGGGCCCTACTGATTGAAGCATGAATGACTTGGTTCGACCAGGGAAATACTATCCTGTCTCACAGGAAACTCCTAAAGTAACAGTATTTATACTGGTGAGTTTCCTTGAGTGAGTGAATGCCAGAGGGGTAGTCCTCTTTACCTTCTCTCTGGCACCACTCCTCCTCTTATTCCTTTTCCCATGCCAAAGGTCTCACACACTTGCGACTCTTCTGAAGTTTTGGTGCCCATAGGCAAAGGCTTTTCGTCTGTTCGTTTGCCTCATCCATACCAATTATAAAACGAAGTCCGTTTCTTCTCAGTCTGTATGAACGCGATTAAAATAAAAACAACCAAATGAATTTTTATCTGTTTTTTATTCTTTTTCTCTGAGAAAGGTTTAGATATATGTACCTACAATTCAAAGTCTTAGTATCACATAAAAAAGTAGTAAAGTGGTCTCAGTGGGCTGCCATTGGAGAGGCCTATATCCAGCAATGGACTATGACAGGCTGATGATGATAATGAAAGTGTTCTCACCTGATATAAACCAACATGTATGCGTTGGTGCAGTGGCGCACAGTCAGAGCCATATCCTCGTCGTGTCCGCCGTAGTTGTACTCGATGGCCTCCATCTTCGTGCAGCGCGATACCACGTCGTCGTCGAACTTGCACCACTGTGGATAAACGCACATGTTATGCCGCATTTACACATTCGTGCGAATAACGAGGCGAATGACGAGGCGAATAACGAACACGCATGTGTAAACACTGCATTCGCTATTCGCCTCGTGATTCGATTCGTGATTCGCGTGTTCGCGTTGAGAGCGGTTTTTCGGACACGAATCAAAGGGCACGAATGGCGAACACGAACTTACTGTTTACACATTCGTCTGCATTCAGTTGACAGCTAGCGCCCGACCCAACCGGACGTGTTGTCAAAATGGAGTGGAGTGAAGCGCGAATTATATAATTCCTTGAACTATTTCAAAAAGAAGAGCTCATTTGGAACCCAAAACATCAGAAAGATAAACGGTGCTTGGAATCGTATGTCTGCTAGTAATGGGTTGCCATTAAGCACATTAAACAGAAATAAATAATACTTTGGCTAAAACAAAATTGATTATCAACAAACATAGTAAAAGATATGACTCCCTCGTTGGTCTCGCGGCGTAAATGTGCGCGTGGGATTGGGAGGTCTCAGGTTCGATTCCCGGGTCTGGCAAAGTGTTATTGGGTTTTCCCGTTAGGAAATTCTCAGTAGCAGCACGGAGTCTGTTAATGTGCCCGGTACGGCAATAGGCTCGCCCCCTATTACGTGGGACCTAAAAATTCATGGCGAAATGTGAGTGTAATATTACACCTCTGCCTACCCCTTCGGCGATACAGGCTATAAATTAATTAAATAAAAGAAAATACGACAAAAAGCCTATCAAAACTATTATCATGGCAGGCTAGAGACGTCCACTGCTGGACATAGACCTCCCGCAAGTTTCTCCACACAGACCGATTTTGACCCGCCCGCATCCAACCGCTTCCCGCTTAACCAGGTCGTCGGTCCACCTTGCGGGAGGCCTACCCCTGCTGCATCGTCCGGTACGTGATCGCCACTCCAGTACCCGCCTGCCCCAACGCCCATTGGTTCTTCGTGCTATGTGCCTGCCCATTGTCACTGCAGCCTGGCCATTTGGAGAGCTATGTCGGTGACTTTGGTTCTCCTGCGGATCTCCTCATTTCTGATTTGATCCTGCAGGAAAACTCCGAGCATAGCTCTCTCCATCGCCCTCTGAGCCTTCGGATAAAGCCCATAGTTATCGACCACGTCTCAGCGCCGTAGACCATCACTGGCAACACATACTGATATCGGACGTGAAGATATGCCGTAACTTCCCGAACGCCAACAAACTTCGAGTGTAGAGTTCCCAACCTGAATGGGAGCAGGTACGACATGGACGTTGGACATGATTTTCGTCTCGGCCATGTTCATCTTATGATGAAAATAATGAAATCTAGAACTATACTAGAAGTAAAATTCTTTGAATCCAAGAAATTAACCTTATAATAATAATTGTAGAATAATCTACTAAGTCATGTAAATAGTGCCAAATTTCTCTTACATCAATGTTAAATTATGACACAGAAACACCTCATTAGGACTCATTATAATATAACATAGGTGTGAAAACGTGCCCATGTATCTTTATTATTGACTGCACGGATGACGCAATAGTTAAGGTAGTTGCCTCGCCCGTAAGTCGCACTCAGTATGTTAGATCGCCATACACGACGAAAGTGTTTACATACTTTGTGGTCTAAAAAAAGAGGCACGATATTCTGAGAAATCTTCGTGTCAACAGTATAATACCGTTTTAGCCCAGTACTCAGCAACGCGTATCGCATTTGTCCCTGCTTGCTACATGTCGTCAAGTGTGCACGAGTCTGGGCTTGTGGTGCACGTCAGCATATGGCTCATTGTCTGTGGTGATACGCCGCAGTCGCACTTATTTTCGTTTGGGTGGATATAACCCCACCTTGACAGATTATCTTTGGATCTGCCGACCTGGGTGCACAGCCTGTTGAGTGCCTTCCAAGTTGGCCAAGGAAGCTTATATCCTGGAGGTAACTTTTCTGTCGGTGGAATGAAGGTGGGGATGGAAAATTTGTCGCGCCACAAGTTGATTCTATCCTTAAAACGGTATGAAAAGTGTTGCCATCGACACGAAAAGAAGAAGAACAGTATAATATTTAATCCTTCATCTTAGTCCCTTGTGATTCAAGCAAGATTAGATTCTACCCACGGGTCCGCCCGCGTCGGTATCGGACTACTACCGGCTATCGCGACAAAAGGGAGACGAATGTGCTAGTCTGATGCATAAGCTAAATAGCTGCAAAGTATGAGTTTCATCAAACTCCTTGTCAATAGTTTAAGCGTTAAAGAGTAACAAACATCCATTGAAATAATAATTACAGATTCTACATCGGGCATAAATTAAAATATTAAATTAATCCACTAATGTGTATAGAAAGGGCCCTTATTTTGTACACAAATACCATTAAGAGCTGTCTAAAAACTTACATTTTATATATTCATAAACACCAAACTGGTATCAAACATAGTATTATATTTACTTTAAAAAACTTAAATAACCAGTTTGGCAACTGAGGTCAATCAACTTGCAAATTGGCACTCACATGCTTTTCATCTTAAAATAAATTCTAATAAAGGCCTTAGGGGAATTCAATATGGTAATAAATAACAGCTTAGGTTGTATTTTTATCGATATGTTACGCGAATAGGATGTTACTTTCTATGTATAATATGTATGTATTTACAAAAAAAAAAAGTATATATGTATGTTTATCCATTATCTAGTACCCATAGTACAAGCTCTGCTTAGTTTGGGACTAGATGGTGTTGTGTGAATGTGGTAGAATATTATATTATTATATTATACTGTAATCGACTGACGCACCTAAAAAACGAGACATAATTATAATGTCCTTCGATGGAATTTCGGCCACGGCGGCCAGTCTCTTATACTACTACTTAACTGCGCGGCACATATTATAGTGCACATGTGTGCGCAAACACTAGTGCACTCGCTATTGTCTATCCTTCACTCCCATAGTCCGATGGGACGGCACATTCGAAACGACCAGATATAGATTGAGTGCATAACCAACGCCTTAACCTTCTTTCCACGGCATTGGGGTGTAACACCACCAACTCTCTGATTGCGAATTTACACTACCGCAGGACCACAGTGATGATAGCCGTCTGCCGGGCGAGAGTTGGAAAGCACCGACTGGAGAAAGAATTAGATAGTCTTAAAAAGACTTAATTACTGACGCGGTTGATAGGAAAAGGAGCAGAGGATGTTTGCCAATGAGATTGAGGGCTACGCCTCAAGAAGCCACCGGGACCAAGATAGTCCCGGTCCCAGATGGCTGTCCAGCTGGCTCACGATCGGGTGGCCTGGAGAACGTTGGTGCCGAGACACATACACTCTACTACAATTATCACATCTTTCAGTCATGAGGATGAACAATCAAAAAGAAGTGGTGGTAGCATCTTGGTGGCCGTCGGCTATTCTTAACAGAGCTACATTTCCGTTGCTTTTAGAATAGGGTTGTTTCCAACTAGTCAAATCAAGCACTTCTAATGAAATGTCAAAAATGACCTTTGCTGGAGTTTGCTACGGCGATTGTATGAAATACGACCTAGTGACGTCATAGTTTTTTGCTGTCAAATAGAATACTTATTATCAATAATTTGTCGATAAAAAATGTTAAATAAAGTTTTAACATTAATTGATGATTAACTAAATAAAAGCTACTTGTATAATTTATTTCACTTGCAGGAAACTTCCCTATTAATACTAAGCCAATTTAACGACAACTTTTAAGATGATTCCCGCACTAAGCTGAAAGTTTTGTCGCAGGGTACTTTACTAAAGTTCATTCAATGCACCAAAGAGTTGTGAGTCTGTGTGTCTCAAAACAACAATTTGTGAAACACACAATATGTTAACTTCTGTGGGGATTTAACCCACAGCACTCAGCACATTTCTAAACGGCGAGGCGACCGCATAAACCACTACGCCATACGTGCAGTCAAAATACCAGTTGAAATACTTCGTTTCTTACCTTGCCATCGCCCTTAGGGTTGATAAAGACGACGTAATGTCCTCCATGGTTGTCTCCAGAGTGAACTAAGACCGCGTGCAAGGTGTAGTCGGCTGGAGTCTCCGGCTTCTCCTGTAGATACGCGTCTAGGTTGATATGCTCGTAGAACTCAAACCTGACAAGATAATAAAAGGTTATTATTCCTCTATATGTGGACAACATTTGCGGGACGACGCAATAGTCGTTCGTTTCAGATG
The DNA here is from genome assembly GCA_944739405.2 of Euclidia mi. Lineage (NCBI taxonomy): Eukaryota > Metazoa > Arthropoda > Insecta > Lepidoptera > Erebidae > Euclidia > Euclidia mi. The sequence continues at coordinate 84,754,820 of OX123182.2, read as the reverse complement.
TTACTAGCGTGTTTTGGCTGAAGTAATAGTTAGAGTCACACAATCCGCCTATTTCATCAAAACACATGTAGTAGAGTGGTCTTGGTCTTGTGACAGCAACTGTAGCTGTGACCGTTAGCCACGTCCTTTGGTACTGCGCAAACGAAGGTGGCCGGTGGCTGTCACTAGATATCAGGATAAGTTGTTTAGTAGTAAGCTGCCGACACTGAGTGGCGAGTGGCCATAACTCTACGCACTTGCTACACGTGTGCAGTTGTTGTCGTGTACGTGTGCAGTGTTCAGGTCTATACAAAATGTACTAACAACAGTCGCCACCCAGCGGTGGCTGTGGTCGGTGACCTTAGTGGTGTGGTAACCTAACCTGTAAAGGTACATACATACATACATACATATCGTCACGCCTTTTATCCCCGAAGGGGTAGGCAGAGGTGTATTTCTACACCCACTTTTCGCCAGATATACTTTAGTCCCACGTAATAAGAGGCGAGCCTATTATTGCCGTACCGGGCACATTTCCAGACTCCGTGTTGCTACTGAAAATTTCGTGATAGAAAAACCCAATAACACTGCCCGACCCAGGAATCGAACCCGGGACCTGCCGATCCCACGCGCACATTTATGCCGCGAGACCAACGAGGCAGTCGTATTGATGTCAGGGTTTTATGTCGAGTTTTCCGTCTCTACGCAAAGATGGTATTTGCATCGTGTTATCCCTTAGTCGCCTCTTTCGACACCCACGGGAAGATAGGGGGTGGTGACACTTGTATTCTATGCCGTCCACCACACGGCATACCTGTAAAGGTTACCATGATAAACCAGCCTTATACTACTCACCTATCATTAAACTTGACGGAGCTATCAGTGATGGGGTCGTACTGAAACCTCATGAGGTGTAGATGCAACACTGGCGGGAACGACGCGAAGATCACTCCCTTCTCCGCCTCCTGCAGCCCGTGCTCGCCGGCGTCGTACTTGTTCTCACCGTCCAGTGTCTCCGTGCTTATGTAGTCTTTGAAAGATTCGTCGACTGGAATAATACAAATATTTTTAGAGTCGTTAAAATGTTAATAAAGATTCAGAATTGTTTACCACGGATAGAATAGGGGGCTAAACCGCCTCGACATTGCACTAGGCAAACTACTTCAGTTCGATCGAGACACGCCGTAAATTAAGTTTTACTTTGAACAAATCCATTACTTTCACATCTTTTAAATAATTATCATGTAACAGTATTTTTGTAGCACAGGAGACTTTCAATTGACCCTTTTCAGAATTGTAGAATAAATAGGAGACAGTCCTAACCTAAACAATATCTAAGTATACACCTAAATAACCGGGTACGCGAAGTAGTTCCCTCAGGACGCGGGTCGCTCAAATCGAAGCTAAATATTTGGATTGATTAGGAACACCTTTCCATCCATTATTATTTCTATTTTTTACATTTTAATGTATAAACCAACTTTCGTCGGTAGGGAGCACAGAAATAAATAGGAATAGAACGGTGACATGGGCGTGGTGCGCGTGTCAAACTATTGCACTATAGCGCATGTGTTTACACATGTTGTACAACATTATTCTGCCTGACAATCAGCAATGGTCAGGTTTTTTATAAACAATAACATAATTTCATTTTCCACAGCTACATCACACACACACATCGATAATAATTCCTTAGTGACCCTTACTATCTATACGTCACTGTGGGCGGGGCTTGCTGAAATGTGGCACGCGCGAAATGTACGAGATGACGTGACATTCACCATTCTATTACTATTTATTTCTGTGGTAGGAAGGGAGTAGACAGAATGCCATAGAGATAAACTATGGGGCTTAGCGTATACGTAGCGTATCATCATATACTCACTATTCTTCTTCCCCTTGATGTTAAGTTGTATGTCGTAGAAGGTTTCCACGCGTGTGCTGGACACATTCACGTTCTTACACTTGATGTACGAGGTCATCTTGCCCTCGAACAGACGCGGCACAGTGCCCTCCACACATGTCCCCTTCATTTTACTCTCCAATTTGTCTAACAATACCTAGAAATAAGATATTTATTTTTAGGTCAATAGTTTCTGTGACAGTAGGCAGGGCACAACGCAGAAGCAAGGTTCTGGAGTGGCGGCCACGCACCGGACGTCGCAGAAAATAGGCCTCTTGCAACATTGACCGACCATCCTGTTAGGATTGCGGGTAGTGGATGGATGCGGGTGGCAGAAGAGCCTTGGGGGAGGCCTAAGTCTAGTAGTGGACGTATTTTGGCTGATATGATGATCATGATGTAATCGTTTCTTCTTCATATGACTTGACTGATGATGTCGTCCTGAACTACATGCGTAACGACTTAAAAGGTACGAATATTATAAAGCCGAAAGTATTTTTGTTTGTATGTCTATCTAGTTAGTTATGGGCCTAGAGATTGACATAGGCTACAGTTTACCGCGGTAATCAACTTGTTTAGCGTCAAAATCTAGTATTGTAATAAATGCTTATAATGAGAACTATTGAACTGAGCATTTTCTATGAAATAAACATCAGGTACATATCAGAGTACTGATGATTTTTGGTAACGCATTATACAACGATCAAATCTAATTTATCGCTCTAATAGCTCGCAACGAAGCGACGTCACCGCCATCCTATCATAATCGTGGTTGCCAAGTTCTGGGCAATTTCATACAGTTAAATAATATTAAAGAAAGAACTCGATTAAAATATCTACATAACAGTCGAGAAGATAACTTCGTCAAATCGTCGCTGTTGGTTATGATTCTTCTTTTATATTTTTTTAAACTCCCTCCTGTATCCCCGAAGCAGAGGTGTAATATTTGAAATATTTCACCTACATTTCGCCATGTTATGAAATTTTATGTCCATCGTAATAGGGGCGAAATCTATTGCCGTTACCGGGCACATTTCCAGACTCCTTGCTGCTACTGATACTTTAGAAAAACTCAGTGACACTTTTGCCCGACTCTTTACAGCAGCTGTTTTTTGAGTCTTACAAAGTATATCAAAGGATAAATATATTATTTTGTATACATACCCTAAGAAACTCCTGCACATCGTGTTGCATAAAAGAATCAAGTGTTTCCCATCCGAAACTCTTAGTAAGCTTTTTAGTGCCGACAGGTTTATCAGAAAATTGCAGCTCGTAGAAAACTCTTTGAAGCGCCAATGCAACAGACCTAGAAAAAAATCATTTCCATTATAACAAGATATTAATTAATCATATCTGCAGCGACAACACATGGGTATTCTTCTAATAGCTGCCATGGGTTGGTGATCTGTACCAACCCATGGCACTACTAATACTGCCAACACTAGCATTTAGTTTAGAAAGATCATTTAGATTAGGCTTAGCGCGCACTGGGGGCCAGGTTGCAGCGGCTAGTATGGCGAACAGGCCGCAAGTGTCGCGACCATGCATGCAGCCAGAACTACGGCCAAAATTGTCAGTAGCGAGTACAGAGCGATTCGAAACCTTTTCGCAAAATAAATTATTATTATTATAAATGGACGTAGAGGAAATAGCTGTGTTGATTTATCTTGCAAGTAAGAAGCAAAGAAACTAGAAGAAAAGTTATTTAGTTGAGTAAGTTAGTTGAATTTTCACTAGCAAATATTTCTGTGATGCCTCCTACAAAATAATTTTATGTCTCGGTTGGAATAGTCGTCGCACGACATGTCCCACAACGCCCTTCTAGTCTCGATCTCGCAAATAAACCTGTTCGTGTCAAAAGATATCACGATTAATTTTGATCCTCTGTAAACATGTAACTCGTCTGCCCGCCGCGGCCAGTGCGCGCACACTGATATATAAGCCTACAATTCCTCGAATCGTAGTGGCCGCAGCGGCCAGCGGCCAACACGGGTCGCAGGTTACGTCGCAGTGATCTCGTTGGCCGCAGCGGCTGCTGGCCGTTTCCGGCCATGTGCGCGCACTGATACATATTTCCATACAATGCTTGTATTTCGCTGGCTGCCGCGACCTGGCCGCCAGTGCGCGCCTGGGCTTAGAAAGAAAGGTCATTGAGGAAATACTTTAAAAAGAAAAACGTAAAACGGTCTTAAAATATCTTGTGATGGCAGTAGGAGCCCTTTCCCGACCAGCAGCGGCAGGTGGCAGCGGCAGCATTTCGATGGCCATGGCATGTTCTAATCTGAGCCGCCGGCCGCCCGCCGCTTCTGACCGTGAACGGCCTTTTCAAACTAGCGTAGGCTTTCGCAGCGACAACGGGCCCTGTGCGTCGCGTTCTCGCGGTGTATGCGCTGCGCATATTCATTCATCGAAGAAGAACAAAGGCTAATGGGACTGACATGCGCTGTGCGTCATAAAAATCCCTAAAATTAAAAGAATAAAAAAAGCAAAGGCTAGGGTAATAAAGAAGCTCTAAAATAACAGATATGAAGTTACCTGGTACTATCGTCAGATTCTGTAGGCATCTTGTAAACCGCCTTACGTAGTTGATTCGTGAAATACAATGTTTGTAACAACGAGTTCATATAACAAGTCGCGCCTTGATTCTTTAGACCTAAAAACATTACATTAATTAATTTAATATTATTCTTCTTTACATATTGCAATCACTGAATTAAAGTGTTAAAATCCTTTTTTCTGAAATATTTAAATAAGTAACATCAATATCGTGTATATCACCTAAAGGTCATTGACCTATTTTAAGGGGTAGCTGATACATTAAAATCTTCAAAAAGATTAAAAGGACAGTAATTTCAATTTTATCGGATTATTATTACCATAAATATTAAATGTTTGTTTTTAAAAACAATACTAACCAACATATCCAGTGTGTTTCTTGGAGTCCCATGAGACTCCGTGCGGCGCCTCGGCCGTCACGTGTACCTCTAAGGTGATGGCGTCGTCCTTTATATAGCCCTTCTCCGGGTCCAACACATCGTTCCACGCCATAAAGTGGGAGAAGCCCCAATCGTTCTCTTTACTGTATAGAACATTCGTCAAAGTAAGACTCTTGTGTACAAAACTTATGATTTAAAGTAAGAATAGAAATATTGATATACCTATAAAACAAGTGCTGAATCTTCCTGAAGAAATGTTCAGTGTCTGGCTTGTGAGAAATGAGCCTTAGCTCAGCCATTGCATAGCATGACCAGCTCGAAGATTCACTCTCACCATTGCATTGAAGGAAGAAACCTAATGATTTCTGTTGCTGGCGGTCCGGGGACGGCGCTTGTCTTGGCATAACCATTATCTTCCAAGGAAGATTCCGCACGTAACACGGAGGTGACAACACAGAATCCTTCAGATTTCTGAAGTTCTGTACCGTGAAACGGAATGTCGCTTCTGATCTCGCCTCATCGTCCTCCATTTCAGTGTCGAGACAAGCAAGCTGTGGCAACAGACAAAACAGACAACCCATCAAACAGATTATCAACGAAAACAATAATATACGTAATTATCGTAGATTAAATAAGGATTTTTCGTTATTTGACACTTGGTTAAGTACATTTTTAGGTCACATATATTATATTGTCGAGTTAGCATTAAAATTATAGTATACTATTTTCCGAGTCAGCGATAACACTGTTTTACGACATCGCGACAATCGCAACTGTGATACTATATCTTTTAAAAGACAGGTACTTGCTAACAGAATGATAGTATTTCAGATGAATCACCTACTACATCACATCGTTCGCGATAGTCGCATCGAAGGTGTGCGCCAATCATTCAAAAATATAGAAAAATTATAGAAGATAATCGTGTAATGTACGCGTGTAGCATTGACTAGAGAATTTATGATATAGAGATTATCTGATAAAGTAATAATATTTAATTAGCTGTCATGAAATGTTTGAAATATTAAGAATATTTACATATTCCATATTTCTTTGATTGAATAAATGTCTGATAAAAACAATAAAATTAATGAAAATGGTACCAGGACATAATATCAATGTTGATAAACAACAACATTGTATTCGATTAAATAAAAAGTCAACTTGTTAGTATATGAGTTATTTGTATTTTTTTTTTCTTTTGTAAATGGACAATTTATAATTATATTAATTTAGTGTGTGAATATACACATTTTAATTGCACATAAAATGTTCCAATTGATTACACAATTTCCATGTTTACAAAATGGTTACCCTACTATTGACTTATTCACAAAACATTGACTGATAAGGAATTATATTACCTTTGGTAACATTCATAACAAAATAAGTCTGATCAGTGGTCAATTGTCACAGAAAATAATTGTTGAAGCACTATTTCCATATTTTTATATTATAGTCCATGCTTTATACCTATTATACTTCAGCCACTTTTAAATACTGGCACATCTAGCAAGTTAAAGATATGTGAAATTTGTATATACAGTACAATGTTAAATTGTTTACTAATCGATTATGTTATTTTTATATGTAATGAAATGTTATAAATTATTTCGAGGATCTGAATACCGGAAGTTAATAAAGCGTGTAAATTAAATATAAAGTAAGCTCTAAGGCAGTTCTAGAAGGATAAAGATAAATATATCTTAAAATGAAAAAAAATCTACCTGGTAGGAAATTGGCCTTAGAAAATAATGTTTATTGAGGCAATATTACCTATTGGTATTCATAAAGTGTTAGGTTGGTTCACAATATTCAAAACACCTGTGTTTGAAAAGACACTCAATTTAGAGAACAATCAGTTCTTGAATATTTTTGTTTCAGTTACATTAATAATGTTGTTCTATCTCAGTGCAAATGAAAGCAATTACTTAGGCCAGTCAACAACAACTTTTTGGTTCATCAGATTTACCAGACCATCTGATAAAATGTATGTAATTTATTTACAAGACTAGTATACAGTTGCCCTGGATAGTGCTTATCTTGCAGATAAATTAAAATTGGATCCAAATTTGTATAAGTTTACAAATTAATTTACAGGAACTTATTGGAAAGTGAAACCTAAAGCTTAATAAAATGAAAGAGTGGATGAAAAAATATACAAGAGTTAGGCAAGTGTCTTTATCAGGCAATCCCTAGATTTGTAGTGATAATCCATTTAGTATGTGTGTTGTGTTATTTATAGACACCGAAAAAATGTCTTGTATGACGTCAAGGTGATTTCAAACTATGTAGAATCTAAACTTTACATGTTACTCACCGGCATGTCAGAAGATGTGGTCTCCTGATTCTTCATAACCTCACCCATGACAACTTCACCGTTGGGGCCTTTCATAAGATCGTCCTCCCACGTCTTGTCAGTGACAGTGTCTACAGTTTCCACTGTAACATTATACATATACATTGAATCATACAGTCAAAACGGCAAATACAGTGTTTGAAAAATGTGTCATCTTCATACTACTAGCTTATGAGAATGTCATCGTCACTATTACATATCCAAGTGTATTCAGATTATTTCTGCAAATTTTTCATTAGATATTTTAGAACAATGAATGGAGTAATAAAATTTGGACGATTAGATGTAAGCAACAAGGGCCTAGAGAGATTATGCAAAACAATGTCAATGCTTTGGATAAATAATTTAGAAATTTAAATACATACCGAGGGGCTTAGAAAAATAATTGATCACTCACTTTAGTTAACTTAATAATAATATTTAAAACAGTGACAATATTCAAGATGATCAAATGCATCCATTGTTTTACTAATGATACATATGACACTAGCTGTCACACTGTCAGAATGTTAGAAAAAGAAATCACAAAATCTAACCAGTATTTCTATTTGCTGCAACTTTTTTACATGTGAAAAATATCTTGCTGCATGAAAATATCATTGATATAGATCTAGTCACTACACAAATTTTAGTGTTAGTAATCAAATTATATGTTTCCAAATTTTAGTATGCACAACAAAACTATATAAAGTGCTTACAAAGTGCACAAATCATATAATCAAATTACACACAATTTAGATTTGCAAACTGCTTTGCTGAAGTGAAAGATAAAGTTATCAGTTATCAGCTGGCAATCTATGGAATCACCTAAACTTTATGACACTCAGCTCTTTGATTGTATACATGTAATTTTATTTGTATCACTGTTTTAACATCTCTCTTCAGATGACAGGAGAGATTCATTCATGCCTGTAATGTTCAGTTTGACATTTAGATCTTCTAAGGTAACATACACATTGATATAAATAAGCCAAGTTCAGCGCTTCACATACAGTAGATATATTTAGATTGGTAAATATTAACCTTTTTCTGTCTATATTTAGTGTAAATTCAACATATTTATTTTCCATAGGTAAGACAAAGGTATTCTATATTTAGAAAATTTCACTTTACTCACTCAACAGCGACTTGCACTTTTTGGAACAAAGAGCATAAGAGTCCCAGTTTAATAGGTAAACACAATAATTATACAAGTTTATTTATGCCATACACATTGAATTCATTACCTCAGTACCAAAACAGAATCATTAATTAACAATGTCAAAATAATGAATAGTTTGAGGTTATATAGGGTACTCTACTGACTAACAGGTTCAATCATTTACAACTACAGCAAGTAGTTATAAAATTGACAGTGACAAATAAATGTTTTGTTCTGTGCTTTACTAAAATGTGAGCAATGTGTCAGGATAACAGTACATAAAAATGTAAATATTGTGACATCACTAACCATCTTGAGTCTCCATCTCCTCGACCTGGTTCACATTAGAGTCGTGCTGCTGCCTGTCCGGGGCAGGCGTGTGGTTCATGTTAGCCGGGCGCGCCACGGGGGACTCTCGCCCACAACTCTTTGAAATTTCCTAAACAAATATTTCACTTTATAGATTGACTTTATGCGCACCGCTTGTTCACACTTATGACGTCTGATGACTGCACTTCACGTACCTTTAACGCCAGGGGATTGCTCCCTTTGCACTTGCCGAAAATCCGTTGAACAAACTTCAACGAACTTTTCTCATCGACTCGAACGCCCTGCGTGTTTGGGTTTTTATTTTTCTTCAACGTTAAGCTGTTAAATTTCAAAGAGTGTTTACTAGCGGCGCGGCCGATGTCTGCAAATTTCAACACAAGGGCCCGATAATAGATAGGAACGCTAATAGCACATTCCTAGTCGTATAATCATTGCCGAAATTAGTAGATCACTCTGTCATATAGCCGTGGAACAGGAATATTCTACAACGTATCCGGGAAAAGACTTATTTTCGCGAAAATAAACAAAATGGTGGATGATAATTTAATTTCTGGCTTCGGATGTGTGGCCCGGTTTGATCGACGAATGCACCATTTTATCATTCTCTCACATTCACCATAGTGACGTTCTTAGTAGAGAAGATTTCGGTTTTTCTAATGAAACCCTTACTTTTAAATTTAAGAAAAAATATATATTGAATAATAAAAGGGCGCAAAAATGATTAAAGTACTTTCTTGTTTAAAAAATACAGTTCAGTATGTATCAGGACAATATTTTTTTAATTTTGACTAAGTTGGATAATTAATGTAGCGCTGTAACATTGTGTGTACTTCATCTTCACCGCGAATATCAAAAGCCAAGCTCATTAATGGCGTATCAAACAAGATTAAAGGCTAATCTCCACGTTCATTATTGCAAGTGTAAGTGACTAATGCTTTGTGAGTGATTTAGTACTAACACAAAACATCTTCTGCACCAACCTGGTACTAATCATTACACCTCCACATTGATCACCTGCACTCGCACTAATCTTCACGAATATTAGTCTATACAAATCATACATTCAATTTTAAAAGATGTATAGTAAAAATATATTCTTTATCAAACACAAAGGGCAATAGCCAAAGGTACCTTATAATTATAATTTTATATACTAATAAAAAATGCGCAATACCGCACTACCTGTCACTAATATGAAAAAGACGGACGTTTTTTTTTTCGCCAACACCCGTTTCTAATATTATATGTATCATTGGATTTGCATATTAGAGATATATATTTGACATAATCTCTTTACAAAATATGTCATACTAAATAATGGAATAGCTCCTTGCATAATACTTATATATATTATATCTAGTAGACATTCAATCGTTACATAGTATATTAAAAACGGTTGTAAGAAGAACCTTCTAAGCGCCCATCTTTAAGTTAAGATGTTCTTTTTATGTAAGAAATCGGCATCGGGCATACAAGTTATTATTCCTCTTTACTAATGCATAATAAAAAAGTACAAATAGTGTGTCACATTGGTATTTAACATAAATCAAACAGCATACCATTAGTAAAAAGATTTACTATTATTAGATAAATCAACATAAATATTAGTTAAAAACAAACATTGAATTCAAGTTCAGACGAATTTTGAAAGCACGAGTTTTAGCGGGAAATCAATAACAGAAAATCTGAACCAGTGACACGATGAAGCAGAAGAAGCGGGAAATCTACTTACAGCAGGTCCCAATATTTCATCTATCCATGGAATTGGCTATTATACATACTTATTGGACATAATATGTTGTATAGAGCTTATGTTAAATATGTACATATGTCTAGTAGCCAAGTCCATGGATTTATCAAATATCGGGACCGGTCGAAAGTTGATTTCCCGCTGGATTCACCGGTCGGCGTCTTCTGTTTGAACAGCCGGTCCATCATAATAGCTAAGGGCTGGTACGTTTAAACTCAGTTAGTTGAAAGCATTATTTTTGTTTCATTAAGCTAACTGTGCCGGGATGGCAGTGTCTTATAGGAACACAACACGTAAATAAATAAGAATTGCTGCAGATATTTTCCTGAACATCTCGACAAAAATCTGCATTCTATAGTTCTAAATATTCCTTTTTTTATTTCGCTAGTACTACACCACTAACGCTGAGGCCAAATGATGCATCAGACTGAAAATAAGCGAAACTTTAAATACTTAACCGATAATATTAGACATAGATTTAAATCTTTTTTATTACAAACGATTGACCAGATATAATACAACTTAATAGACTTTTACAGTTGTATTTGATGATACAATGCAAGTTATATATATGTATTCTAGTTGAAAGACTAACAAATTGCTACACATTGGGTATCGGGTTTAAACACAGGGTTTAAACTAATGGTGCGCACTTTTGCTGTTGTTCTAAACGATGATGCAAAATATCGTGCGGAAACCTGGATGTCTAAGAGTTATTTACTCTTAGACATCCAGGTTTCCGCAAGATTATGTATACCACAATGTTCTTGAATTTAAAGAAACTTTAAATTCTTCCCATCCAGACTTAGCCTGCCCGGTGGCATATGGCTAAGCCCACTTAATGCGTAGAAGCAAAGAACTTTTGGGTAGTTGTTTATACCCAGCTGAGAACATTAATTATTTAATCAAGCTTAAAACCGGAAAATCGGTTATTAACGGTTGAGCCCATTGTCTATGGGTTAAGTAAATGTCAACAAAAGTATTGCCATTATTGAATATTTATAGTCAGTCTATGAAAAATAGTAGAACAAGAAGTAAAAAAAAGGTTTTCCCAACATTCTGTTTTATTGGATCATTCTGTGTCTTGTAAAACACTCTTGAGATTTACCTTTTTTCTTCGCTAGCTATATAACTTACAGAAGTAACGTGTCTATTAAATTGTTGAAAATCATTTGCCTCGTGTCACGGCGAACAGCTCATTAAGGCTGGAAAGTGTTGATACCCATCCATGATTTCGAGAGTTGTCAAGAATCATCTAGCGTCAAGATTTGATGCCATCCAGGCACTGGAACATGCTGGATTTCGTTAAGGTTTCAGTACCGTGGGCCAAATCCATAATGTTTTGTCAGATATACCTGAATCAAAAAATCCTGGCGAAATGTGGGTGTAATATTACATCTCTGCCTACCCCTTCGGGGATACAGGCGTGAGTCTATAAAAAAAAAAGATATACCCACAGACGTATGAAGAGTACAACATGCTGCGACTTGGCGAGACTTATCTTGCGAGCTTATCTGGCGAGACTTGGCGAATTTTAGGAGATATAGCAGTCTTATAATAACCCGTCGCGTCATAGTCGCGGGTAGAAGCTAGTAGTACATTAATGGGTACCTACTACGTCTGTAATACTTAAATGACATACAAAATAAATAACAAATAAACCATGATAATTTTATAACATAATAATATGTATTCAATAATTATCAAATATGGCAATACAAGCAGTGTGACGTTTGTTTGATTGACATCAATTGACAATAAGACATTTATCTGACTTATGAAAGTTTGTTTGGTGCCTTGTATTTTGTTTGAGAAAAGTTGTTGTTGGTGAATATTATTAAAATAAACAATGTAATTTTTGAGGAATAGGCAATTACTAAGTACTCAATCATGTTCCCAACAAACCATAAGACAATTTTTGTGTTAGATCACACACCTTACTTTGGAATATCTTCAGATAGTCCGATAGATTTTGATGTGCCAAAAAACCGGGGTTATCTGCCAGTGCCACCAATTTGTAAATCTTTGTGGACATGCAGTGTGGAAGCAGCCGTCGAGTATTGCAGAATCGTGTGGGATCTTTTTCCTGAGGGAAAATTGGTAAAGTTCATTGATTGAAGTAATATTCCTAACCTACTTGTTTGTTTTGATATGTGTGTATGAGTTCACTTGTAAGATAGTTTTAAATAAAATTAGAACCTTTCAGAAGATTGTTTTTACCATTTTCGAATAATTTATCATCCCATGGGTGTCGTAAGAGCCGACAGAGGGAGCATATTAAGCAGTGAACAAAACTGTAAGAGAAGGAAAACTTGATACAAACCCTATACCAACCTGTTTGGCCAGCGTGGTATAATAGGCCAATTCCTCCTTTCAAAGGAGAGGCCTAGTCCAGTAGTGGACTGTTAAAGGCTGATGATGAACAATGAGATTTTTTTCTGGATCTTTGAAGAAATGTTATACTTCTTTTTATAGTATGTTACTTAAATATTTTATACAGAAATGTTTGAATGTATTAAACACAAGCTGGGCCTTCTATTACACTAGCATTATAATTATTAATGGCTAGTCCTCCACACCTGTAATATTAGTATACTTAACAGTCTAACATGCACTAACACATGGGGAAGGACATTATCATGTGCATATCTTATCTTGAATAGTGTGAGGTGTGCAATGTGGCCTGAAACCTTACATCCTCTGAATGGCAGTTCTTTGGTGCCCATGAGGCAATGACTGCTACTGTGATTGGTTTTAGTTCTCTGTAGTTATTTATGTGTTACTATGCTTTCAGGTGAGGTTTGTAGTGAGTGACTCAGCTGCACATATATTGAACACCTGGGCAGTAACTCAGCAGAATCTAACACATGTAAGTATGATATTTTCATATCCATGGGATCATATTATCCACAAGATTTTTCACACTATGAACACATTTTTGAAAAACAATTGTCACTAAAATTCATTGGAAGAAATGTTGCATCAAAATAAATTTATAAAATGGGATATTTTAATTGTCATTTAAAGACTAAACTGGTGTTTTATGTAGACCTTGTTTTGTAATAAGGCTTCTTGGGTTTGATACTTGATGGCACGGGCTGTTTCCGCAACTCCACGTCTTGGCGTGTATTTTGCGTACGGGTGGGAAAGGTCCTGTCATTCGAGCCACCCCAGCTTTTGGAGGAAGGCCAGCAGGCTCTTGATGTAGCCCACTGCTTCCCTCAGGGTGCTGTGTCTGGTCAGGTACTGCTGCCTGTACTGTGAGACCGCAGGGCGGTCGAGGAGCAGGTGGGCTGCCGTCTCGTCTGCTGCCATACAGGCTCTGCACAGCGTGCTGTCGTTGATACCTTTAGTAAAGTAAAGGATCCATGTCCTGTGTAGGCGGCCGTGACTGTCCGAAGTTGTTGCTTGGACAGCTGGAGGACTTGTTTGGCTATCTTACTGTCTACCGCAGGAAGAGCCTTCTTGGGTTTATAAATTGCTAGACTTCACCCGTAACTCTGCTTGCATGAACGCGAACCGAGTCACTTAAAGATCACAGATATAATGAAAATTACTTAAACTAGCCTGTAACCTGTAACGCTTTTTGGCACTTTTATGTTAACCCAAGTTCTTTTCATTTGTTATAGATTTTAAATGGCTTATGCCTCGTGGGTCCCGTGCGGCGAGGCGCCGGTGGTGACGTGGCGGGTCTCTGTGCCGCTATTGAAGGCCTCGGTGAACCATCACCTTCACAAACATCGAGACCCGCGGATAGACTGTTTCAGAATCGGTAAGCTGTGGCCTCAGAATGCTTCACCTAATTATCAAATCAGCCGAAAAATGTCTACTGTTGGACAAATTGTATTCCTCAAGGCACTCCTCATAGACCTAATTAGTAGACAAAAATACGCCTTTCCACTTAATAAAACTCTGCAATCTAGAAATATACCCAAAGCACAGTCAAATAATCCATACAGTCGTTCGACGAACGCGTCTAGACGGGTCAATCGTGCGGGGGGCAAGAGGTGAGACGCGGGAACAGCGGTACCTACTTACGTATGTCGCCTTAGTTCCTAACTAGGTACATGTTTTTAGGGGCTGGCGCGTGCTTATTTTTTGTTCGTTACTTATTTATTTGCATATGAATATTAATTAGCATGGTGCATACGACTTGTGCTTAAACATTAAAAAAATAAGCATTTAAAAAATCTGCGATTTCATTTTACTTACACCAAAAATTAAAATTTCATTAATTATAATTATTTATATTATTTTGAAACGTAACTATATACCTCAAGCAACCCTCCCCCTTAAACCGAAGTCGGTTGACAAAACCCGATCTCGCACGCCCAGTAATGCGAGATCAGAAAAAGATAAGCGCGAAGAAGAACCTGCCCTAGAGCTGTCTGAATCAGACAGCTCAGCAATGAGCTTGGTGATACCAAGCGACAACCCCGATAAAGCTGTCCGGAAACGGCATCACTCGGGGTCGGAGCCCTCGAGTGACGAATCTCTACCTGTTGCGCCTAAGGTAGCGACAGCGAGGCGTGGTCGTCCGCCAACACACGGCAAGTACGTGGGGCTAGGCAAGGCACGAGCCGAACTTGCCGCTGAAAAGCGGCGCATAGAGAGCGAGGAGCGCGCCTCCGAAGAGGAACGGCGCATCGTAACCCGCACTGCTCGTGCGACTGCCAGTCGCCGTTCCGAGTCCTCGGCGGTGGAACCGGAAGCAGAGGACTTACCTGCCGCATCGATTCGCTCGCGCATTGAGGTCGCCTTGGAGGCCATACACTTGGTCTCCAGACAGTCGAAGGGACTAAAGGAGACATCCCAAAACTCCCTGAGGACGGCTGTGGCTTCAATGCGCGAGTTAACGGAGGTACTTTTGGAGCGCACCGCCACCGAAGAAACAAAAAAGCTGCAGGCGGAGAATACCCGCCTGTCAGCCGAGATCGCTGCGCTTCGGCGCCAACATGAGGAGCTCCGTACCGCGGTCGAGAAGCGCACGGAGCCAACGGACAAGGCCTTGGCAGAGTTGGTGACTCCTCTCCGCCAAGAGATGGCTGAGATGAGGAGGAGCCTCTCAGCGTTGGAGGCGAAGGCCTCTAGGCCACTGCTGACAGCGGACGGCCGGGGACTAGCGGTGCCGCAATCTCAGCCGCAGCCGTCTACGTCCTACGCGGCCATGGCAGCCACCCCGAGACAGGTTGCTGATCATGAGTCGTCGACTCGCCCTGCGCGGCTGGAGGTGCCTGCTTCTCAGGCCCGGGCAAAAAAGGGCACAAAAAAAGCCCCTCAAGCCGCGCCTGCCGGCAGTGCTCGTTCACCCCAAGCGGGCGTGGCGGCCGTTACCGGGCCTCAGACCCTCCCGATGTCTGCCGCGCCTCAAGCCGATGGGTGGGAGACTGTCGGCCAGAGAAAAAAGGCGGCTAAAACTAGGCGCAAGGCCAAAAAGAAGGCCAAGAAGGCGGCCCGCAAGCTCCGCACCCCAAGCTCCACTGCAGTCGTACTGACACTGTAGCCGGCGGCATTGGAGCGAGGGGCAACCTACGCGGAGCTTCTCCGTAAGGCGCGGGATACAATAAACCCGGCTGAGCTGGGCATAACGACGGGTTTGCGCTGCAAAACGACGCAGACTGGAGCCCGACTCATCGAGGTGCCCGGAGCGGGCAGCGCTGAGCAGGCTGACAAGCTTGCCAATAGTCTACGCCAAGCGCTGCCTGCAGAAGACGTCCGCGTCTCCAGGCCCCAAAAATGCGCTGAATTACGCATCATGGGCCTGGATGACAGTATCGTTGCGGATGAAGTCCGGGCCGCCGTCGCTAAGGCCGGGGGATGCCCCGCAGAGTCGGTCCGTTGTGTTCCAATCCGCCCAGACCACGCTGGCATGGGGGCAGCGGTGGTAAGCTGTCCCGTGGCGACAGCAAAAAAGCTGGCCGAAGGTCGCCGCGTACTAGTCGGCTGGGTGTCGGCGCGGGTGCGCCTTTTGGAGTCTGGGCCGCTGCGCTGCTACGGGTGCCTCACAGCCGGACACGTGGGCGTGAGGTGTACCTCATCAGTGGACTGCAGCGGCCTATGCTTCCAGTGCGGCAAACCTGGACACAAGGCCGTCGATTGTGAGGCCCCACCGCACTGCGTCTTGTGTGCGGCCGCGAGCAAGCCGGCCGAGCACCGGACAAGCGCGAAATCCTGCGCCGCGCCTAGCAAGACGCAGCAGAAAGCTGGCCAAGCGCCCAGCAACAGCAATGCCGAAACGGCTAGGGGGGCGGATGGTGCGATGGAGACTTAATAATGTCTGCCGCCCTCCGCCTCCTTCAATCGAATTTGAACCACTGCGACAGAGCTCAGGACCTGTTGCTCCAGAGCATGGCGCAGTGGTCTATCAACGTCGCCATTGCCGCCGAGCCGTATTTCGTGCTCCCCAGATATGATTGGGCTGGGGACCTTGATGGCTTGGTGGCCATTATCGCCAGGGCCGCCGCCGGCACCCCTCCTATCGGGAATATCACCCGAGGGAGGGGGTACGTCGCAGCACTAATTGGGGAAACGGTTTTAGTGGGAGGATATTTCTCCCCGAACCGGCCTCTCGCCGACTTCGAAGCGTATCTGCTTGAACTAAGCGTCGTCGTCACTCGCAGCCGCCCCCGAGCCGTCCTCGTCGCTGGGGACCTCAATGCCAAGGCTTCGGCTTGGGGTTCCGCGACCACGACCGCGAGGGGCGAGTTGCTGGAGCAGTGGGCCGTTGAGAACGGCCTACTTGTCCTCAACCGGGGCACCGTGCACACGTGTGTGCGTCAGCGGGGCGGGTCTATCGTGGACGTCACGTTCGCGAGCCCCGCTCTTGCGCGCCGTGTCCGAGGCTGGCGTGTCGTCGAGGAGGCGGAGACGTTGTCGGACCACAGATACATTAGGTTCGACGTCTCCGCTGAAACTGAAATCCTCGACGCGCCGGTACAGCGGGCCCTGATTGGGGACAGTCCACGCTGGGCATTGAAGAGCATGAGTCGGGAGGCCCTCTTGGAGGCCGCCATCGTCCAGACCTGGACACAAACACCGTCCGGGTCTCAGGACGTCGAAACAGAGGCCGAGTGGTTCCAGAGGGCCATGACTAACGTCTGTGATGCGGCGATGCCAAGAGTGCTCAACCACTCACCGAGGCGTCGGGTGTACTGATGGTCAGACAACATCGCGCGACTGCGCCACCTCTGTGTGGCTGCGCGGCGCCAGTATGCCCGATTTCGGAGAAGGCGTCGCCGCACTCCTGACTCAGAGCTCAGAGAGGCGGAGCTATACGAGGGGTACAGAGCGGCCAGAGAACGACTTAAAGCCGAGATTGCGCGGGCCAAACATCAGGCCCGCCAAGAGCTGCTGCAGACTCTGGAGCGTGACCCTTGGGGGCGTCCATACCTTATGGTCAGGGGAAAACTTCGCCCCTGGGCGCCCCCGCTCACCCGGAGTCTCCAGCCGCAAGCAGTCGAGGCTGTCGTTACCGCTCTGTTCCCTTCAAGGGCGGAGCACCCTCCCCCGCCGGTGGCTCCCTTTCCCACGACAGCCAGCGTGGACGTAGACGACGACGCGGTTCCCGACGTGACCCGGGTCGAGCTTCGAGCGGCGGTGGTCCGTATGAAGAACACCGCCCCAGGGCCCGACGGCATTCCAGGCCGAGCGTGGGCCCTGGTCATAGCCGAGTTCGAGCCCCGACTTATAGGGCTCTTCACCAAATGTATGGCAGAGGGCCGGTTTCCTCGTCTTTGGAAGACGGGCAAGCTGGTCCTAATCAAGAAGGAGGGGCGCCCGGCGGACAGTCCGTCTGCCTACCGGCCCATCGTATTGCTGGACGAGGTTGCGAAGATGCTCGAGCACATAGTTGCCGAGCGCCTCGTCCAGCATCTGTCGAGCGTGGGCCCGAACTTGGCGGACAACCAATTCGGTTTCCGCCGAGGGCGCTCCACGATTGATGCCATACAAACAGTGAGGAGCCTGGCGGAGGGCGCAGTATCCCGGGGCGAGGTGGTTCTGGCGGTGTCGCTGGACATCGCCAACGCGTTTAACACCTTGCCCTGGAGCGTCATCAAGTCGGCACTCGTCTACCATCGAGTGCCGACGTACCTCCGCCAAATAGTCGGGGCATACCTCCATGAGAGGTATGTGGTATACCCGGTTCACGATGGTTGGACTCGGCGAGAGATGTCGTGCGGTGTTCCACAGGGATCGGTTCTTGGTCCACTCCTGTGGAACATCGGCTACGACTATGTGCTGCGGGGTGCGCTCCTCCACGGCGTCGGCATAGTCTGTTATGCCGACGATACGTTGGTCACAGCCAAGGGTAAGACGCACCGGGCGGCGGCCATACTGGCGACAGCTGGGGTTGCACACGTAGTGAGTCGCATCCGGCAGTTGGGCCTTGAGGTGGCCCTGTCGAAATCCGAGGCCATTTCGTTTCATGGGCCTCGGAACAGGCCCCCTGCGGGGGCCAACATAAGTAGGTAGGAGGGGTCCGCATCGGCATCGGGACGAGCTTGAAGTACCTTGGGCTCGTTCTCGACAGCCGATGGGACTTTCACCGGCATTTTGAGCGTTTGGCACCTAGACTCTTGGGGGCGGCGGCCGCTTTGTCAAGGCTGCTGCCAAACCTAGGAGGGCCGAACGCCTCTTGCTGGAGGCTATATGAGGGAGTCGTGCGGTCGATGGCCCTATACGGGTGTCCCATCTGGGCCGAGAACCTGACGGCCCGTAACGTTCGGACGCTTCGCGCACCGCAGCGCGCCATGGCCGTCAGGATAATTTGTGGCTACCGCACGGTCTCCTTCGAAGCCGCGGCCCCTCCTCGCCGGATGTCCGCCCTGGGACCTACAGGCTGGGCTGTTGGCGTCGCTTTATAAGTGGCGCCGCGAAGCCCGGTTACTAGGCGGAGAACCCGCGCCTCGCGAGATAGAGGCGCGGAAGGCAGAACTCCGACAGGTCCTAGTGGCGGAATGGCGACAGCGACTCACGCACCCCAGCGCGGGGCTTCGCTGCATCGAGGCAGTGAGGCCCGTACTCGACGAGTAGCTGGAGAGACGACATGGCGCCCTCACCTTCCGGTTGACACAGGTGATAACCGGCCATGGTTGTTTCGGCCGGTTCCTGCACCGCATTGGCCGGGAGGTGACGCCCGGATGTCACCACTGCGGAGATCGCCGTGACCCAGTAGGGGACACGGCGCTGCACACCTTGGCGGAATGCCCTGCTTGGGTATCGCAGCGCCGGGACCTAGTCGCGGCGATAGGAGTGGTCGAACTCTCGCTTCGGACCTTGATTCGTTCCATGGTCCGGAGCGAGATGTGTTGGGACGCCTCCGCCTCCTTTTGTGAGACGGTGATGTCGATCAAGGAGGCGGCGGAGCGGGATAGGGAGCCCACGCGACCTGTCTCCACCCGCAGAACCGGAGGGCGCTCAACGATCTCCGGCCACCGTGAGTACTCGCCAGCGGGCGTCGGGCCTGTTTTTGACTGCCCGCCGTCCGCTAGGCCCGAGAGGCGGCGCACGTGTTCCGCGTGCGCCTCTCGTAGCGTTAGTAGACTACGTCGTTCTTTTCCGCTCGTAGTATGAAAGAGGATGTATGAGGACAAATTATGATGTATGCAGATGGATGCATGCGAGGGACGGGGCCTGCTTCGGCGGGCCAGCTCAGGTGGGGTCGCGGCAGTTATACAAACGTAGTTCCCGTGACCCTGCCATTCAATGGGATCGGATAGAGGAACACCATGGTGGTTTTAGTGGGTAGTCCCGGCGCTTCTCGTCGGGGAGTCACCACACTCTCCCTGGACTAAGCCCCTTTAGGGGCCCAGCCTAGGGGGGTAAGCCCGTAAATTGTTTGGTTTCCACCATGAGTCAAAAAAGGTAAGTATCTCATGGCTGGCCAAATCACAGAATAAAGTAGTAATTACTGTACGTAAACAACATGGCAGACGTAAGAAAATAAGCGTTGTAAGGTAATATTCGATTCAAGCGTGATTTTAAATTCATGCAATAAGTACCTAACCTAGTACCTTCTCGTATTCGGTAAGTGTACCTATCAAATATTAATAATATGTATCTTGGTAACGGCGCGTCCTAGCTAAAAAAATAACCATATTTTTTCCCCCATTTTATAAACCCCACACATGTTCTCAGTAATCTCATAGCCCGGTCACCCATCCATAAAATGACCTTGATGTCTATTGCTTTACCTGAAAGTAGTTTCGAAAATAGATCTGCAAAATACTTCATTTCGATAACATAGGCTGATCCCATGGTTGCCCATCCATTAAACGACCGCTATGTCAATCACTTTATTTTAACTTGGTTTGTACGCGAATTCGTATATTATATCTGAAAAAAATGCTTCACATCCTTAACCCCCTCCTACGACACTTGCGGTATGAAATAGGTGCTGACTGACACTTTGTATGCAAAGCTGTCACCACACTAAAAATGCAAACTGTTTTATAATAATTATTTATCGTTAATTATTGTAATACTAGAGGACGCCAGCAGCTACGCCTGCATTTTTTTTTAATTTACCCGTTTTGGCCGATCCCGTGGGAATTTCGGGAAATCCCTTCTTAGTGCACCCCTACGATCCCCAAGGAACATACATGCCAAATTTCAGCTTCCTGCGCCCAATAGTTTCGGCTGTAGCGTGTCTGTCAGTCAGTCAGTAAGTAAGATAATAAATAAGTGATTTACACTATAATATTCATGTAGCGTAGCAATTGTAATATTTTTCTAAAATAAATAGACGGTATTTGAATAAGTAGGTATTGTCTAAATGTGGCAGCCCTAGCCTCCTTACCCTTGTCTAGACGTTGTCGGCTTTTTCTACGAGATCAAAGGCGTCAAACTACTGTATGTCTTTATACTGTGCCCAAAGTATCTGCTGAAGGTATCCCATACTCTTAGTATCTCTTTACTATTTCATATTCATTCAGCGCAATTTTGAAGTATCTTTTTTCTGTTTCCAGTGGCCGCATAATCTGTATAACAAGCGCCAGAGATGATGATTCCATCAGGAGTCTGGCAGAGATTGCACACAACACACTTGTGCAACAAAACAAAAAAGCTGCCAATGCACAACCTGCATCTACCTCGGAATCTACCAGCACAACTCCTCAGTAAGTGGCTTGAATAATGTGACAATAACTGTTACTGTTAGTTCATATCTTTCTGAAAAGAAGGGTTGCGAAGGAGTCATTTCGTTAAACAAACAAACTCTTCAACATTATTATATTATCTATTATAAATAACATCTTAAAGAGAATTGAGTTTGGAGGAAGGAAACTGCAATGGTGAAAGTAAATAATTCTTCTGCTTAATTGATAATTTCATGCATGTTCTTTTCAGATCTCTAGTAGTACATTACTGCCATTTAGTAATTATAAACGTAACACCAGAAAAGGCTGAGACCAGAGTTACGAATCAGCCACTAACAGAGGTATGCATCATCACTATATAGTATAAACCTAAGTAGGTATATCTTCTGTCTGTCTGTCCCTATGTATGCTTAAAGCTTTAAAACTACGCAGCGGATTTTGAAGCGGTTTCTTTATAGATAGACTGATTCAAGAGGAAGCTTTATACATATAATATGTACATGCCTAATAAGCATTGCTGCCGTGCGAAGTCGGGACGGGTCGCTAGTATTTCATATTATGAAAACTTTTGTAGCAGCTCTTAACTAAGTTGTAATGTCGGCGAACTGGCTCGCTGTAAATCGCTATTCGCATACTCACTTCAGTGGGACTTGAGGTCGGCGCGGTGTTTTTAAATAATATTAGTTCTAATTTTCACCGTATTACTTAGTATATAGATACCCTTTATAGGGTAGGCACATTATAATATTTAAAACGAACAGTCAGATTTTACATCCTTTCAAACCTGAACCTGTGAGAATATAGAAATATATACCTACTCTTTATTGAAGCTTTTGTTTATGCTCCAGCAATCCTATACCCCTAAAAATAAACATTAATTAACCGATTTTAACAATTAGTTCAATATTTTTAATTATTATCAATATTTCCGATTTAAGACTTACCTACTTATTGTATCTTACTTGCAGATGGGTGGCGGTCTAATGGGGGTAGAAGTCATAGTATCAAGAGCAAGTGCCTTAGCTAATTTGTTAGGACGATTGGTCCTACCTCACTATAGACTAGCCACAACCACTGTCACCGGCATTCCTATGAAGGTATGTAATGTTAATTATAATTACCTGATGTATTTATTATGAATTTAAAAAAGTTATTTGTATTTATGTATCTCACGCTTTTGGTAACTTTATATTAAGGTTTGTTATCAATCTAAGTAAATATAATATTTCTTTATATCTTCTTTTTAAGTTATGGATTTTCGAATTGTAATTGTCATGGTCTTTCTGTGTGGTGACAATTAAGAATACATAGTATCACTACCCTATTTTATCAAGTGCGTGTCGTAATAGACGACTAAGAAAAAATAAGAAGAAAATAACATTAAGGCCCCCATTGGTAATGAGCTTTCCTCGAGCGTACGCTCGGCGTCCCTTCGGCGTGCGCCCGGCGTTCACTTTGTACTACAGAGTGAACGCTGGAGGCGCACGCTTGAGGAACGCTGACGCCCAATGTGAGGTCGGCCTTAACAGTAAACCATCTCGTCTGGCCAGCGTGGTATAGTAGGTCAAATCTTACTATACCCTCACAATTCTACTGTAACGCAACTTAGGGGAGGCCTAAGTCGAGCAGTTGACTAAAGTAAACAATCTGTATGATGGCCATGGTTAGCACAAAAGAGTGACACCATTATAACTTACGTTAAGGTGAAACGGTGCTCATAAACATTTAAGCATTGTCCTTTTAACTTCTTTTGTGAAATACACATTATAAATGATTCAGGAAGAACAAAACGCAAGTTCGAGCGCGAACTACGACGTCGAGATAATACACTCAGCGGAAGCGCACGCGGGACTGCGCGCCTCGCAGACGCCCGCTGAAGCTCTTGAGTCAGTAAGTAACATTATCAATATATTAATACGTGAAGCGAAATTTTGTGATCCCTTTTTACGAGAAATGCGCGAACGGAGGATTATGAAATTTGGCACACTTATTGCTTACATGTAGGTGTGCAGAATACATATATTTTTATAAAACATGCATTAGAAATATATGATTTTAATGAAAATATACGATACCACTACTTCCTTAGATTTCGCACACACACATGCATAACATCGTATACGAATACAATATTACTTTTTAATTTACGATTATGGACCCACAGACTTTCAAACTGGAAAGAGGTTAAGAGCGTATACGCCTCGAGCGGCGGCTCGAGTTTAGGTTTTTATAGTACTGCGGTCACCCGCGCACCGCGCATGTGAGACCCGGCGCACTATGACGGTGTCGCGTGAAATAATAATCTTGATCCTTCTTGCCATACATGAACAGTATTCGTTTATGTAATACGTCGATATATGAAAGTATTCAAATTAATTATTTTCAATGCACATGCATTTAAAGGTATCAAATAAAGATAGTAGTATATTACATATTTGTTTAGTAGGATGATGTTCCTCAGGATAACAACGACTATTTATAATAATTTGGCGCAGTTTTATTATATGATAGAAATAATTTATAATTGTCATCTACATAATTGTTACATTTCAAATATACATCTATTTTGTTATTAATGCATGAAAACCCACGAATGACACTAAATACAAACCAAACGAGTCGGGTAAAAGAAAATACTTAATTAATTAAAAGAAAGAAAAAAATATACAATATATTGATTTGTATTTACAAAATATTGTAATTATACAATATATTATATTCACCTAAAATTATTTCACACAGTGTGCGATAATATAAATCCCTCTTTTTATAAAATTTTACATAGATAAGGCCAATTCTCGTATTTTATATGACATTGAAATTATATTTTGAACGAAATGAGATTAGATTTTAAATTGACTCAGAATTGGTATTCTTCTAATTTAAATGTCATTATCATCTAGAGTCCGTGCCACGAGAACATAGACATTTTGTAAACAAAGAATTTTTACTAAGTGATTTAGCGATAGTTCTGTCAAAAACAAATAATTTCAAATCAATGAGCGCAACGGTACATAGATACGTGTCATTGGAAACTAATATGTCAATGGATCGGGTTTTTATCGATATTATGCGCTGTCAATAGGATCTTTTAATGTTTTGAGGTACTGACGCCTAGAGTGTCAACATTTGGCGTTAGTTCATTGAAATGATACATTCTTGGGCTTAAAATCTTTTTATCAGAGGACAAAATTAAATTTTTAGTTATCAAGAAGGGGTTGGTGTTAAGTTAAATACAAGTTTATAGGATCGCAACGCTCTTCTCGCTGCCGGCATCTCGAAAAAGCGCGTGCAGAATATCAGATGGTAGAAAATTATTTATACCTAAAAAAGAAATTGCGTTTTCAGACTACCGTAACGTTTAATGGTTTTTGTTTAAGTTCATTCTGACGATTTCATTCACAGACAACGTAAAATCTCTTTGCCTAGAAATGTTTATGCAATGTATTAGCTAGTTATCTGTTATATTATTCATTGTTGGTCAATAATTTAATATTTTAGAATAGATATGCTACTTTGAGCAATATTATTTATTGCATATTGATTTTTAAAAAATCGTGTCAATAAACAAGTAACATGTATGTACTCTATAATTAACATACATGGTACACTATTTTTCATTAATTTACCGATTATTACGTGTAAAACAACAAAAAAATCGGGTATCGGGTTCGAATCCACGGTATGCTAGAACGATGATGATGACATTGTTCAATTAACGATCTAGTCACGATAACATTCCAATATCAGTTTATTTAGGAGAATACCATTTGTGACATGAGTATGACACTGACATTAGATCGAAACTGCATTTTGAACAAATATAGTTAGAAGAATTGAGTCTCAAAATAAACTGTTAACTGGTGCAGAATAAGACTGCACAGTAGGTACGTGGGCTTGTGTGTGTTAGGTACCTGCAATGCGAGCTCGTGGGGATCAGCTGAGCTGCGGCGGTTTGTAAGATAATATTCGATTCAAGTGTGCTTTTAATTGCATTGCATAGTACGTTTTAGGTAAATACCTATTACATTGGTATCATGCTAACGGCGGCGCGTCCTAGCTTAAAAATAACCATAATTTTGCCCCCCTTAAGAACCTCATACATGGGCTCTGTAAATTTATTGGTCGGTCACCCATCCATACTAATAATAATAATAAACAACAACACAACAACCTAGCAACACGTCAACAAGACGACATATAATTTTTCTCGAATATTTATATCTGTATTATTTAACATAGTTTTGGATTCAGATATATATTTTATTACTACAAGAAGGACTTCTTTACCGCATAAACACATAATTATATCAAGAAACCATTAAATTAATATGAAAAGTAAATACAATAACATTATTCAAGATGACGTCTTACGTCAATGACAAATCCCCTACGAAAACTGTAAATAAACAAAGGTAAACATGTAAATACGAAGAGAAAATGAGATGTTGACAAGAGCTAGGGCAGCTGCTGCACGAATTACACCCCCGGACTCGTCGCTCAGCTCCGCCTCGCAGCCGCCGGCACCTACAACAGAGTTGTCGGCAATTGCAGAGGCGTCGAGCTCATCGAGCGACGAGTACTTCTCGCCGCCGACGTCGCCACCACCTGTACGTCGGCGAGGGAGAGGCCGGCCACCGACACGCTTGGGACCCCGAGACCCACCGGTCTCGAACAGGGCCCCCGCTACCGGTGGTGATGTGCACCGCATGAGATGGACGAGTTCAATGAATGAAAACGTCATGCGGGCATATTTTGTGGCCACAGAGGGAGGAACTAACCTCAGTGCTTACCGTGATCGTATGCTGCCTTTGTTTCAGGCACTTGAGCCAGCTGTCAACGTGTCAACACAACGGCTATCGGATTAAGTGCGGGCCATCCAACGGTGTCGTCTGTTGGATGACACCGTGCTTGAGAGACTTCGCTCTGACTTGCAGAGAAGTCTCCCCATCACTTCTCCATCGCGAACTCAGACGGCGGTTGCACAACTACAACAGGTTGATGTCGCCGATGAAGAGATAGATGACGAGACTTCTCATGTAAGTACCCAGTACAATGATCGTTTAAGGAGCGCTTTGGAATGTGCTATTGATGAATACCGATCCATAAATCCAAATATTCGGCCTCTTTTGCCTCGGTTGCCCATGCATAAGAAAAACATAGCGCTAGTGGGTGCCCTGGATTCACTATTGTCAATTTATTTTGAGAATAGTGAAAATCTCAGCGATACACAGTCAATCCTGTATTGTGCGGCTGCAGCGGCATGTCGAGTAGCGGGAGTTAAATTCCCTGTAGATAATACTACTACTCGACGGGCCGCTGCGATGCCAGCTTGGCAGCGCAGGATTGAGAGTCGTATCGCTGAGACTAGGGCACTCATTGGTAAGCTATGTTCTTTTAGGACCGGTAATACGCGACCGAGAGTGATGCGCTTTGTGACTCGGGCCTTCGTGGGAACTGGTATCAGTTCCCAAGATTATTTATCTCGAGTTACAGAGCGCATCGACTTTCTGAAACAAAAACTTTGTGCATGGGCAAACCGTATTAGGCGATACAAAAAAAGGGTGGACCGGTATTGCCTTAATCGCACATTCCAGAGAGACGAAAAGCGGGTGTATAGGGCATGGGAGCACCCTGATTCCTCGACGAGTAATGGCGATGGGTGTCGACCGAATGATGATGCCACTGTTACGTTTTGGCGCAGCATTTGGTCGACACCCGTCAGCCATGCGGAGAGTGATTGGATTGGGGATGTTGAGCGAGCATGTGAACGAATTCCAATAATGGAGCCTATAAATATTACTATCGACGACATAGTCAGCGCAGTCCGTCCGTTACAGAACTGGAAGTCTGCGGGACCGGACGGGCTGCACAATTTTTGGCTTAAGTGGCTCCGAAGTTCGCATGCTTGCTTAGCATCTCAATTTCAATCGTCTCTGGAATCAGGGTCGCTGCCTGATTTTTTAACATCCGGCGTTACCCACCTGCTTTATAAGTCTGGTAGTACCACAGACCCCAAGAATTATAGGCCAATTACATGCCTACCAACTTTATACAAACTTCTTACATCCATTTTGAGAACGAAATTATCTAAACATATATTTGATAATTCAATTCTATCTGTTTCTCAAAATGGATGTAAGAGTGGGGCTCGTGGTACTAAAGAGCTCCTATTGATTGACATGGCCATTAGCCAACAAGTGCGCCGTAACCGAAAGAATCTATCGACATGCTGGATAGATTACAAAAAGGCGTACGACTCCGTGCCTCATGCGTGGCTTTTGAGGGTGCTAGAGTTGTACAAAGTAGATACAACTCTATGCACCTTCTTAAGGGCGTGTATGGGGCAATGGAGGACCGTATTGCGCTATCCAGGGTGTCGATCGATCTTGAGTTGCGGTGCTCCAATAAGGATCGAGCGAGGTATATTCCAGGGCGACAGCCTGAGTCCTCTGTGGTTTTGC
The DNA here is from genome assembly GCA_944739405.2 of Euclidia mi. Classification (NCBI taxonomy): domain Eukaryota; kingdom Metazoa; phylum Arthropoda; class Insecta; order Lepidoptera; family Erebidae; genus Euclidia; species Euclidia mi. The sequence continues at coordinate 84,726,862 of OX123182.2, read as the reverse complement.
CTTGCCCTGAACCCCCTAAGTACCTTATTAGAGGCTTCAGGGCTAGGCTATCAGTTGAGGAGAGGAGGTCATGTTACATCTCACCTCCTTTTTATGGATGACCTGAAATTATTTGCCCCCAACAAATTCCAACTGACTGCATTACTTAAGGTAACCGAAACCTTTAGTAATTCAATCAGGATGGAATTTGGTGTGGATAAATGTGCGGTCATGCATGTGAAGAGAGGCAGGATTATGGAATCTGCAGGGATACAACTCTCAGATTCCATACAACTTAGATCCCTCTCCCCAACTGAGACCTACAAATACCTGGGTATGTCGCAGTCTTTGAATATTTCTGAGACTGACATGAAACAGACGTTGCAGGCTCGGTTCTTTGGCCGCCTGAGAAAAGTACTTAACAGTCATTTATCAGGCGGCAACAAGGTGCGGGCCTGCAACGGGTGGGCCATGCCAGTCCTCATGTATTCCTTCGGCATACTCAGGTGGACCCAGACTGAACTAGATGCCCTGGATAGAAAAGTCCGTTCAATGCTGACTGCATCTCGCATGCATCATCCACGCTCATCAATAATGAGGCTGTACATCCCGCGGAAATGTGGGGGTCGAGGCTTTTTGTGTGCTAAGACCCTCCACAACCGCGAGGTGTGCAACCTCAGAGATTATTTTCTGCAGATGAGTGTGGATGTGCATCGCGATGTAGTCGGAATTGATACCGGGCTTACCCCGCTCGCTCTGGCTAAAGAGAACTGGCACAAACCTGCAGTACTTAGTACTGAGGACCGACGAGAAGTATGGAGGGGCAAGGAGCTGCATGGACGATTCTACCGGGCCTTACATGGGCCCGATGTACATTTTAAAGCTTCTATTTCCTGGCTGCGATTCGGTGATCTCTTTGGAGAAACCGAAGGTTTTGTCTTTGCAATTATGGACGAAGTTGTCATGACAAACAACTACCGGAAGTATATTCTGAGGGATGGGACGGTTGACATATGTCGGGCGTGTCACCAACCCGGGGAATCGCTCAGGCATATAGTGTCCGGTTGTTCGAGTCTTGCCAACGGTCAGTATTTGCACAGACACAACCAAGTGGCCAGGATAATCCATCAGCAACTAGCCCTTAAATATAATCTCGTTGGTTCAGAGGTACCGTACTACAGATATGTGCCCGACCCAGTTCTCGAGAATGGTCGTGCATTGTTGTACTGGGATCGGTCTATCATTACAGACAGGACTATTGTAGCCAATAAGCCTGATATTGTAGTGATAGACCGAGCAGAGCGACTCGCAATGATAATCGATATCACCATACCGCATGACGGCAATCTCGTGAAGGCAGAAAAAGAGAAGGAGATTAAATATTTGGACCTAGCTCACGAGATTGTTGACATGTGGGATGTGGATTCGGCGATCATTGTGCCGATAGTCGTGTCGGTAAATGGGCTAATCGCCAAGAGCCTCGATC